>CM073761.1:59105127-59705127 GCA_037127475.1 Arma custos
AACAAAACATAATAAGTTGCAAAAATAAATGTATAAATATTGTTATTATTTAAAGCAGCAAAGTCCTCAAAGGATGTCTGGAATATTCTAAAAAAATATGGATTTCGTAAACTGAACAACCACCAGAACTTTTATTAAATTTAAACAATTCATGCTAATTTTTTGTGGTAAATATTTACGGAAGATTAATTGTTAACAAGTGATTCAAATATATAATGAAAAACAAATTCCGGAAACCAACTGTGTTTATCTTTAGTGGACAAGAATTTGGTAAATAATACTCTTCGTGAAATTAAAAACAAAGCTTTTGTTCCTGACAGTTAAGAATTATTTATGATGAAGGAATTTTCAGGCATAATTGTACCACTATTAATTTATGGAACATATCAATCTGTAGAAAATGGATATAATCAAACCAATCTAGAAAAAGACCCACCCAGTCAGGTAATAGAGAGTATGGCTATAAACATATTATGTATTTCCAAGAAACTCCTAGATAAAATTATTTGTATGCAATTTCAGGAATTCATAAATAAAATAAAATTATATATAATTTTTGGAGAGGGTACAAGGAAGAAGAGTGTACAGAGGCTGTACATTAATGTAATGAATGATATTTGCAAAAATACGAATAAAAGAAAATTCGCGATCTACTGGTAGACTCAGAGGTGTGTTTGACTCCATGCACCAAAAACTGCTAATAGAATTCTCAGGTCATAAAATTAGTGAGGGCAAATCTATTGCAATTATATTTGTGAAATTGCCAGATTTATATTATATCTATGTGAGGCAAAATGTCAACCCCTAAAACACTTACGTGAAACCCCTGAGAGATAAATCATCATAATCCAACCCCTCTCTTTAGATGGGCAGTGTCGGGATGCTTGGACCAAGTGTTCCTCTCCATTACTGGCTCTCTCCTCCTGTTCCAGTTCAGCCCTCGTTTCCTGAATGCCTTCCTTCCAGGCTCTCTGTATGTCTCCTTCCCTTCACATGTCTCTATATCATCCTGGCCATTGTTTCTGTATTCATCCTAAGGAAGTGCCCAAAGTCTGTTTTCTTCTAAGGTGATTTCTACAGTCTGTACTTCGAAGTTTGACCTTATTATCCTGTCCCCTTCCTTATCTATTCTTCAGCCTTTCTCAGGTATCTCATCTCCATTCTCTGAATCTGCCTCTTGTCTTTAGAGGTAAGGATGGGCAGGAACGTTGACCTGCAAAAAGATAACTTTGTTTTCTTTGTCACCTCTATTCTATTGAGAAAATCTTTCAGAATGTGTGGAACATTCTTCCGGCTGCTTCGGGTCTCTATAACATCTCGCCATCGATATAGCAGGAGAATGGTTGACAATAAGATTCACGTTATAAATCAAGGTATGACTATATCTGAAACATTATCGTGGAATTTTTATATGTATACGTTATATGTACTATATTTATAGTATATATTTATATGTACCACAGACTAAAATTCCTGGAGCCTTGCGTTAAAATTATTAGACTGGGGTTCCCAAGGATCTTTAGAAAGGGTAAGTTAAGGCTCAAAGTGGTAGGCTTCTGAGATTGCTCTAAATACAAGTTAGCAGGACTGATTCTTAAGAAACTAGTTCTACACAACAACTGGAGGCTCAACCTGTTTCCAATGAAGATAATATTTGCATCCTTCTTCTATAATGATTGTCTTCTATGATTTACAAGTACAGAACTGATGAGTGCACTTTAAATCTCTCACTACACCTTTCTCTTTAGCTGCTCCTTTTACCTCTCCTTTCCCAAACCCTCCTCTTCTAACTTCTTCCATAACTTCCTTTTCCTCCTTGGCATGCCTAAAACTTTAAAATAGCCCATCTGATGAAAGTTGGAAGGTGAGTAAAAATGGTTTAGTATTACTATGTATGAATCATATCAATCAATGTATATTGCTACCGGGGGGCATTACAAATACAAATATGTTTTTAAACAAAAAGCAATGTTTGGGTTAAAAAGAAATAGGTCGCGCAGGTAGAAGGGTCATACCCATATGGTCAGGGTGGTTGAAGAGAAAAGAAAAGAGGGGGGGGTCGAAGACTCCACTTTTGCAAGGACTCTCTGGACAGATCCCGAGGAGGAAGGAGGAGGAAGACGGAGCCGACGAACGTCGCGGGCGGAGGAGTATCCGAAGACAGCGAAACCCGGAGGCGGCCAGGTGAAGCCCGACCTATAATCCCAATCTACCCCTGCTTCACAGATAAGTGTAATTTATTTCCTGTTATATATTTTATGGCAAGCCGTTTTATATATTAACATCTTAATCATTAACTGTACTTCTCAATGTATATATTAAATCATTAATCTTGTTTAGAATTTAATTAAACTATAACCATTATAATTCTTTTGGTGCTTACATTTCAGATGCATTATTTATTTATGAATAATATATTGAAGGTTTAAATACTAAGTAAATTGGTAAACACAAGAACAGACCTCTGGAAAAGAATCCAACTAAGACATAGAAATAGTAATTTGAGTAATCATCCTACATGATTTCTCTGGCATCCCAAAACCAATCAGAATATTCAAAATATAATTAAGCATATAAAACATAGCAGGATAAATCTTATTTAGTGCCATAAACTTATGATTGCCTTGTGAAAATTCTAATACTAATTTAAGCACCTTTCAAGTAATTGATATTTTAAGGTTTTCTTTGATATACTGGTGAGGTAACAGTTATTCCTGGATTTTGATTCAGTTTTTTTAAATCTGATTTTCGGTCGTATAGACGACATTAAAATTACTATTATTAATAACACATATTCGTGAAATGAATCAATAGTTGTAATTTGTTTTTTAACTGGATTTGTGATCGCACATAAGCATTTCGTTTTACTTTTAATCTGAGAGTTTAGGGACTGTTTTTTATGTTATCATGGGTTGTGATTAGGTATTTTTTCCTCGAATTAATTAATTCCGTACTTATCCAAAACATGTTGAAATGTAAAAGGAAAACATAAAATTTAATTTTCCAGATACATTTTATTTGTATTTTTAAATAATTGTTTGTCTCAATTTATTTTTCATTTTTGTATAATAAAAATTGTGAGGAGGCTTCTATGAAATTGTGGTTTTCTTGGCAATCTTCTTTTTTTTTGTTTTCTTCATTGAAAATGTTGGTTATATTAATTTGACTACTGCTGTTACTCTTGAAATGCGGTACATTTCCCTGGTTTGTAATATTTTTTGATTAATCCAATTTATTAATTTAAGTTGCTCGGAACACAAATTTCACATAATATAAAGCCATTGTTAAAAATAAACCCTTCATATTCCCCAGTCAGTGCATCAGAATAGCTATCACTTCTCAAGTAACTAAGCTAAATGCCTCTTCTCCCTTAAAATAGTATCAACTGTAACTGTAACTATATTATTTGAGGCAGGTGTGCTTGATTTAAACTTTTTATTATATTGATTTTATTTGTGTAAAGAGAAGTATCGGTTATGATTGTAAGTCCAAGGGCAACGACTTCCACTGATATAATATACGTTCTAATTTATATATTCTTCTACCCTATTACTTTTACAAATTGTAAAACCAAGCTGAGGTCAACTTTATGAAAATTTTAAAACAAGACTGTTGCAAACTTACGGAGAATCTGAACTGCATATCAACGATGGATAGCTACGCTGTATCCCAACCATCTACCTCGCGCACGCCAACCTTGTGGTTGGCTCAACGTGTGAGCCCTGCTCTGCCGAGCTACGGAAACTCCGTAAAGACGTGGATGAGATACTCCGCATCCTGAACGCGGAAAATCGCGGGAGAAGTTCATCACCGGAATCGCGCTCCAGAACGAAGTCGACCAATAACGCAATTTGTCTCTATCACCGAAAATATCAAGATAAAGCCAGACGCTGCACCAAACCCTGCTCTTGGGAATCAAAACGATCAACTTTAAACTCCAGTTGTAACACATCTTACAAATTGAGTGTCATACTAATTACCTTCGTGCATGCCTGAATGTAACCCGTAGTACCAAGACTTTTTGAGTTGAATCCGCTCAATACGTTTTGAAGAAAGACATTATGTTGTATTAACAGTTAGTAGTCTATACCACACGACCAAAAACATTGTGATGTTCACCATTAGCAAATTGACGGAATTTGTAAAAATTATACAAAGGTTGCAGACTGAGTCTGTAGAAAATCATTTTGGTGTTGGCTTTGGAAGTCACAGTGTCATTGGGACTTTGATCTTTATTGGATTCTTTCTACTTGCATTCATTGATAATAATAATAATAAAGTTTTTATTTATTCTATGGCAAGTCCCTTTAGAATAGTAATACAGGTTTTGTAAGCTATTATGTCTTAGAGGGTAAAATAATTACATTTAATTAGTCATTAAAAATAATTCAATAAGTGAGAATGCATAAAAAATAAAATAAAAATAATGAAAGAGAATGCGAATTACCTCAAATAACAATATTTAAACACAGATTAGAAGAAGAGAAAGAAAAAAAAATAAAATAAGTTATATATATATATCAAATTTATACTATTAGTGATTTACACTTATTTTAAAAAAAATGTCTAACTAGATGAGTGAACAGCCACATTATATACATATGTACGTGGTTTATATCCCACACACTCATATATATATATATATATATAAGTTAAGATAGGACATACACCAGTATAGACACTAATCCTAAACAGTGGATGTCAACATTGTAAATAAGATAAATAGAGGATTTTAACTTGAATAAAGCAGTGTTTAACCAGCCTTCAAGTGAGTTGTTTATTTCCCGACTTTGTCTTTTTTTTTATGTTTTGCTTGGTGAAGTACATAAGTGGTGCCGAAACCCGGGAAAACGTTTTAGCAGTGAAGTAAGAATATTTTCTTTTGTTTTTTTCTCTCCTCTCTTTCAAGGACACTAGAAACTATTGTGATCTCATTACAGAGTTTTTTTTTTTTTTTTACGTACTTTCATTTTTTTTTTGTTCTTTAAAATTTTAAAAACTAATTGTGCCATTATGAATGGTGAAAGAGAAATCCTTAGGCCTGCAACATTAACTTTGGAGCCTTCACAGGCAGAACCAGTGAATCCCGAGTTCCCGCCGTTACCGTCGACAACCCTAGCGATGGCACGGGCTGACTTAGCTGCGCAGGAGGCAAATAGAATAGCGCAGGAAACAAACGAGCTGGAAAAAATGAAATTAAGAAAGGCAAATGCGCAGGACTTAAGAAGGGAAATATCCGACTTAGAGAAGTTTAATGGTGATATAGGCGAATTGAATCATTTTCTCAAGGGCGGAGATGGCATTATGAACAGTATCCAGTCCCAGGTCTCAACAGGTTGTTTGGAAGAAACAGATGCCAAAAGACTACGGGTAGCCTTAGCACGACGGGTCAGAAGGAGCGTGCTAAATCTGATCCAAGCAGATGAGGATACTGCATGGCAGGTGATAAAAGAAAGGCTAAAAAAAGCGTATGGAGGGGGGCGATGGGCCCCAGAAGAAGACATGCTGCAGATGTTTCGGGAGGTGAAACGTCAAAATCAGACAAATGGTCAGTATGCTGCAGGACTGCTGGTGAGACTAAATAAGATAAATGAGAAGTTACGCGAGGTAATGGATACGGGTGCGGTCGAAACGTGGATGCTGTTTATGACCACAGTCTTGAAGGTGCAGTTAGCTAGGGATACCGGAAAGAAAGACGGGTTACCCAGAGATAAGTCATTCATGGAATGCGCCCAGGAGATGGTGGATGTGAGTGCCCGCGATGAAGAGGATGGAGAAGTTTTCGAACCAGGATGGTGTAAGGTGTCATATCGCCGTAATGATATAGGAAAAAATCGACCAAGACCAGACCGAGAGAGAAGAAGGGATGGAGACTTTAGCAGGAGAGACAGAATACCCAGAGAGAAAAAGCCGTTCGGAGATAGAAGGTATGGGAGAAAGGAGGATAGAAAGTGCCACGAATGTGGGAAGACAGGGCATCTGATGGCCCAGTGCCCACGCACGCGCTGTTTTGAGTGCCACAGCGAGGGACACATGGCGAGACAATGCCCATACATAAGGCGGAGAAACCATGATCGTGGAGAGCCAATGGAGGTAAATGCGCAGAGAATATGGAGAAGAAGCAGAAGGCCATCCGATTCGTCTAGATCTTCCGAGGCTTCAGGATTCGAGACAGAGGGCAGCGAGCATGGTGGCAGAGGGACCCCTGGAGGAAAGAGCAGACAACGTAGTGCAGGGAGGAGAATCGAGGAGGTGAGTAGAGAATGAGAATGGTGTGAGCAGAGAGGCAACCATTTTTGTGTAAATACTATCATAAAGAGGTGTGATCGGTTGCCTATTATCGAGTTTTGCAAGGGGTGGAGGTGTCTGGTGGACACAGGGAGTTCGTGTACTCTAATAGGTAGAGATAGTTTACAAACTATATTTAAAGGAAAGAGTGAACCAGAAATTAGGACGTGCTTATGTAAGTTGGTCACTTTGGGTGGTCCCTGTACGGTGGAGGGGGAAATTGACCTGGCGTTAGGTAAATGGGGGAAAAAGGTTGGAACAGCAACCCTGCATGTGGTAGAGACTATGCCGCGTGAATATGGGGGGATTTTGGGATGTGATGTGCTCGGGAAATTAGGGGCGAAACTACGTAATGTAGAGGGTCAATGGGTGATTAAAATAGGGAGGCGGATATATAAAACGATGGAGAGCGCGAAAAGGGATGTGCGGTGCGTTGGTGCAATCGCCCAGGCCAAGGATTGGAGGATGGGCATAAAGGAGGAATATGCAGATATTTTTTTTCGTGAGGGGGATCCCCTGAGTGTGACGGGGGAAAATTTTCACGAAATTCATTTAAAGTCAGAGAAGAGTACGTACGTGAAGGAGCGGAGGTACCCACAGGTGTTACGGGAACACATTAGGGCGGAGATCGCGGAACTCAAACGCCAAGGAATTATCGTCGATAGTACGTCGCCCTTTAACAGTCCTCTATGGGCGGTCAAGAAGAAACCTGTTGACGGGGATACTAGGGAGCGCTACAGGGTGGTAGTGGATTTCCGACAACTCAACGACAACACGTTGGATGAGAAATACCCTATTCCCAGACTAGAAGACATTTTGGACAGATTGGGCGGAGCAACGGTGTTCAGTACGTTGGATTTGAAATCAGGGTACCACCAGATTCGAATGCATCCCAGGGACCAATGTAAAACAGCGTTCACGTTTGAGAGGGGGCATTACGAATTTACCCGTATGCCGTTTGGTTTGAAAAATGCGCCAATAACTTTTCAGAGACTGATGGACGAGTTCTTGAGGGGCTTAGATGAAAATATGTGCCAGGTCTATATGGACGACCTCTTGGTTTTTAGTAAGACGGAGTTAGGTCATATCGAGGACTTGAGGCGAGTCTTTGACAGAATCCGTCAATTTGGATTGAAATTGTCGGAGGAAAAATCAATATTGGGGCAAAAACAGATCAATTTCCTAGGGCATTCGATATCGGAGGATGGGGTTCGGCCTGACGGTAAGAAGGTGGAAGCCATAGGGAAAATGGCGATGCCGAACGATATCAAGGGAATCAGGAGATTACTCGGAACCCTCAATTACTATCGTAGATTTGTCCCAGAGATGGCCGAACATCTGGTTTCTCTGAATGAATTGTTAAGAAAGGGGCGCACAGTTCAGATTACCCCGGAGATCGAGGAGAACATTAGGAAATGCATGCGTTGGTTGCAAACAGAACCGGTCCTCGCATTTCCGAATTTTTCGAAACCGTTTGCGATCACCACCGACGCTAGTGAATATGCACTGGGAGCGGTTTTGTCGCAGGAGTATGATCAGGGAGAACGGCCGGTGGTATACGCAAGCAGGAGGCTTACAGATGCAGAGACTCGGTACAGCGCGTTGGAAAGGGAGTTATTAGGGATTATATGGGCAGTACAACACTTCCGGCCCTATATTTTCGGTAAGAGGTTCAAAGTTCATACCGATCACAGGCCACTTCTGTGGGTGGGGAATTTGAAGGAATCGTCGGCTAGGGTGACGCGTTGGAAGGAGATCCTGAGCCAGTATAATATCGAGATAACATACAAGCCGGGAAAGGATAATGTGGTGGCGGATTGGCTATCTCGTGCCCTACAGGTCAATGCGATCGATTCAGGAGAAGGGGAACCGTCCGGGGGGCTTCAGAGGTTCGTACGTGAATGGACGCCAGATGGGGAAGGAGAGCGAGAAACAGACCGCAACGGGGAATCTCCCGAACAGGAGGATTCACAGGACGAGAGACTGACGGACATTGAGGAGGTGGATGAGGTGATCAATGACAAGACGAGACAGATAATCTGGAAGACACGGACCACAGGGTTACTGAAAATGGAATATTCCAGATATGAGAGACATCATATTGTTACTATCTGGTCTCAACCTGGAGTCAAGGAAGAACAGATATGCCAAGTTCTGAAAGACGCGTCAAAGGTAGGAGTGACCCACTATCTCTATGTAGGGAACGCGACGGTTTGGGAGAAAATCAAGAATTTGTGGCGACTAGAGAAGATAGGTCTGGATAGGTCGTTTGTTAGGTGTCGCCTTAAGGTGGATACGATCCGGGATACCGATCACCAAAAAGAGGTCACGTTAGCTTACCACCAGGGGAAAACTAATCATAGGGGGGTTAATGAAACAGTAACAGCATTGAAACGGAGGTACTACTGGGTGGGGATGAGGAAAACGGTCGAAGAGATTGTGAGGGACTGTGCCATTTGCCATGTCGCGAAGTATGATCGCCATCCCCCGATAGGGTTGCAAGTGGAGACGTGTACGCCTATAGCGCCGCTAACGGATCTCCAAATTGACACCTTTACGTGGAGGGGCTTTAAGTGGGTAACTATCGTGGACATATTCAGTAAAATAGCCATGGCCCATCCGGTGAAAGAGAAGTCAGCGGCCGCAGTCGGTGGCGCCCTCCGAACATGGTTCCAATGTTACGGGATGCCAGATTCGATTTCCTCGGACAGCGGTAGAGAGTTCGACAATGCCCAACTGCGAAAGGACATGAAAGATTGCGGTGTCGCTTGGCACTGGAATACACCCGGGCATCCCAAAAGTAGGGGAGGGATTGAGCGGCTCCATAGTACTCTGGGCGAACATCTTCGTGTATTCCATGCGGATAAAGGGTTGGAGGCTGATGTGGCGATGCCTCGGGCTGTTGCGGCGTACAACCACTCAATCCACATGGGTACGGGATTCTCCCCTTTCGAGGTCCTCTTTGGTTTACGGGCTCGACGTAGGGACGGGAACGGTACGGTCGTAGATGACACCATGGCGGAACACCTAGTCGCGAACAGAATAAAACTCGACCGAATATGGGAAAAAGCGCGTACAAGAATGGTCTCGGAGAAGAGTAAGAGAGTAGCCAGGGATAATTTTGGTGTGAAGGATATCCTGGGAACTCTTAGGATAGGCCATATTGTTTACAGAAAGATTGTGTCAAATCGCGCAAAGGAGGTGCTCAGGTACGAGGGGCCATTCAAAGTGATTGCGATTAGGGAGCACAATCTGGTCACCATTCAGAGTCTGGCGGAGCCCAGAAAACGTAGAACGGTACATATTGAACAGCTGAAAATTCCAGCTGGGGAAATTAGACTATAAATATGTATGATCACCATTGCTTGTATTTTTTTTTTTTAGTATTTTTATTATTTTGTATTTTTAAGTGTTTGCTAAAGTAGGTCAGTAGAGTGATAATGATCTTAAGTTAAAGTGCTAAGTGAGTTCTTGTACATAATGTAAGTTTTCTTTTCTTTCGGTTTTTGTAAGTGATAGCTTTATTGATCTGAGGATATTGTATTTAATTTTCTTTCTGTTATTATTTTTGTATTCTTATGTTATGACTATGTTTTGAGTTTACGAGGGTATTCGTAAACTGGCAGGGGGGAGTTAAGATAGGACATACACCAGTATAGACACTAATCCTAAACAGTGGATGTCAACATTGTAAATAAGATAAATAGAGGATTTTAACTTGAATAAAGCAGTGTTTAACCAGCCTTCAAGTGAGTTGTTTATTTCCCGACTTTGTCTTTTTTTTTATGTTTTGCTTGGTGAAGTACATAAGTTATATATATATATATATATATATATATATATATACACACATACACAAGTGTACATTAAAAAAACATTCATTCATCGAATGAGAGAATTTTAACTCATAACTGATCCTATTATTTCCGATTTTTGGGAATTGTAGGGATATTAGGTGTTGGAATATACGGGATTTGAAGGTTGGAAGATTATTGCAACGACGAATGAAAGATGGCATAGAGTTCCAAAGGGAAGAGGATCGGGTAAGGAAAGCTCTTATCTGAGAGAACGGGAGTTACGGGAGTGGACTGTGGTTTTGAATTGAAGGAGCTCGAAAATGTATGATGGTCGGCGGGATTGGATAACTTGGTAAAGAAAGGATGCTAGGAAGTACTTACAGCGATAGGAAGGGTAAAGCCTTCATAATATCGGGTGACCGAGGCATCTCTCGATTATCATACGATTCATCTCTCGGGATCCCGAAGATGAATAGTACGAAGCAATTAAGCAACCGTTTCAATTCTGCTTCGATATCCCCAGAGGTACCCCATACATTGTACAGCAATAGTACAAATGAAGGAAAATTAAGGAAATAACTAGAAGTCTACAGGTTCCAAAAGGGGACAGGTGACGAAGGTAATTCAGACGCTCTTAGGTGGAGAAGGCACGACGGGAAATTTCAGAGATATGGTTTTTCCAGGAGAGGGCTTGGTCAAAAATAATTTCAAGGCTATTGACGGTTGGGTAGAATTTGATAGGATTATTGTTTAGAAAAAGTATTGGATTATGAGGAATAGTTTTAAGGAAGTAGTTTGACCCTATTACTATTGCCTTGGTTTTGTCTACGTTCAATTTTAGCTTATTATCCATTGCCCATCGACTTATTCGATTCAGATTATCTTGGAGTTTTTCCGTGGCTAGTAATAAATCGGAAGGGAAAAGGATAGGTATATTTGAAAATCATCAGCATAGACGTGATACTGGAAAATGTTGGATAAGAAGTGAGAGGTGGTTTATGTAAATGGCAAATAGGGTGGATTGCAGATTGTGAGTAAAGGTTGAAACCATCTGATCGATGGAACTATAGGAGTAAATGACGTCCCAGTTGATAAAACTTAACTCGGATTGAAGTGATTCGAAGGAAAGGATGTGCAAATTGCGATAGGACACCGTTTTGGGAGTAAAGTGTTTGACTGGTAGGTAATATGAAATTGGGATGAGATGGTGTGATGAAAGAAACGGAACAAGATGTTGGGACGAGGAGAGGATTTTAAGAGGTGAATCAGAGATATAAAGGTATCCGAAAATTGGGTGTGATGGGTTGGAGAGTAGGAAACAAGGTAAAGATTGAGAGAGCATATTAGGTTTGTGAAAAAGGATTTATTGCTGGAATTCGAAAGCATATTAATGTTAAAGTCACCACATATAATTATATTGGTGTAGGTAGAACTAGTTGGAAAAGGGAGGATTCGAAGTGGTTGTCGAATGGAACATGAGGAGGTCGGTACACTACGGCATATAGAAGAGGACAGGATAAAGTTGAGATTTTAACAACTATATTTTCTAGGTGAGGAAAGATAGGAGTTGGAGATTGAAGAAGGATTTTAGGTTAAAGACTTTCATCGATATATTTACCAACTCCACCTCACTTTTAGTCAGATCTGTCATGAAAGAATAGTTAGGAAGGGACAATAGAGAAGAAAGAATGATAGGTTTGAGCCAACTTTCGGAGACAGCTATGACATGGTAAAAAATATATGGAAATATATATTTATATTATATATAGAAAATATATGGAAATGGAAATATTTCTGAAACTCATCAAAATGTGCAATAAGGGATTATGCGTTAATGTGACAACACTTTAGTATATTAGTCATTACTGAGGACGAGAGAAAGAAATGACAGGAAAACGGAATACGGATTGAGGGATAGAAAATGGAAACTTTTCATGTGATTTTCGGGTAAAGAATAAAATAAATAGTGATAATAATGAGTGAATGATGTGATGATAGTTTCGAGTAATTTGAAAATTAAACTTTCGGAGAAAAATGAAATTAAAGAAATTCGTAAAAATAAATAACTATTATAAAAATAAAGGAAACTGCATAGATAAAAAATAATTTTCAGATATAGTAGCACTTCTTCTCTACCTGAATGAGAAAAGAAATGAAAAATAACTATAAAAATGTATATAAAAAAATAAAATTGAAAAGTTAAGATGACTATTAGACGACGTTCAGCTAACCACTAGGCTTCTAGGAACACTAGGCTTGCTAATTGTCACTGTCGGGTATGTAGTAAAGATGCTTATTGGTAGGAGTCATTGCTTCACTGACGTTGACGCGGTGCGCCTCATTATCACCCCAGCCTAGGTGTCGAGTCGAAAAGTCCCTTTTTATTTTCCCCTGCCGAACCAACTCGTCCCTAAGGGTTTGCCGCACGAATCTGGCGATGATGGGGCCAGGAGTTCCATCTTGTCTTACCCTGACCCGTCCGTACAGTGTGGTCCAGATCTTCGAGGCACTCTTTAACGCCCAGGCTTGCCCCGACGCTTAGTATTATGCCTTTAGTGGTCTCTCCCTGCTTTTCTGGGATACCCCTTATATCAATATTATTTTTTCATTGGTACTGTTTGACGTGGTTTAGGCGTCCCTCTAGAACTGACACTTTTCCCTATAAAAATTTGTTCTCTAGCGTTACTCTTTTCAGCTGTTTATTTCTGCTCCTATAGGAGATTTTCTATTTTGAGTATTCTATCATTACTTTCGAATGATAGCTCTGACTGTTTTGTATTGTCTCTTTTATTTATTTCAACTCCTCAAACGATTGCATTTTTTCCTTCATCTCTTTGAACTCTTCTGTGAGTGTTCTTAGCATATTCAACATTAAATTAGGGTCAGATACTGGCAATGTATTAGGCGCTAATAAACACTCGGGGCACTTCCAGTTTTTAGCGATTTCGGAGTCCACCGAATCGATTTTCGCACATTTGATATGATAAGACTGAAGGCAAGTAACGCAGGCGATGCTTGCTTTCTCATCGCGGCCTTCTGATTTGTTACAAGTTTTGCTATTAACCATCTTAAAGAATGTGGGAGATGAAAAAAGATAAACAAATAAATTTAAAAGGAAATGGTTAGAAGTAGTAGTTGTAGTAATAGTAGATAAGAATAATTCCAATCTTAGGGTTTACTTACTTGGAGACTAGTCGGATTAGCACCAGTAAACAACTCTCACTGCTTCAATACTGTTAAATTTCTTAATTGTTTATAAAATTTAATGTCAAGATAATTCTTTAACACTTTACTTTTAATTAATAGATTAATAATGGATTGATAATTTTTTACTAAGAAGTTTCTAATGGGAAATTAAGAAGAAACACTAGGAGTACTACACTCAACAAGAGATACTCTAAGACTGTAACAATATGACGGCTCCTGCAGATAACAACGTCGACCTACACCATACGATTAATATACTTGGGAAGAATAAATATAATTATAAACCTAGTAAACAAAAAAAGAATGGCCATGGATATTGAAATGAGTCCCAGAAGAAATGCATGGTGAACAGTGACATGTTCGAACAAGTGGACGGCTTCAAGCACCCAAGGGTCCATGAGGATAAAAATGGCTGTATTGGCACGAGGTTTCGAGGAGCATAAGTGTAATAAAAAGATGGATACACTAGAAGAGATAGGATTAGAAACTTGGAGAAACCGAGTCCAAAAGTTTATCTTCTAAAACTAGGTTTATATTTTAAGGTTTGCTTAATAAAAATTTTTAAACTTTTATTCGTAATTTAAATGAAGTTTTCCAAATATATTTTATTTTTAATACAGTAAAAACATTCATACTCCAAGAATACACTTCAATTGTATACAGTTTAAGCACTTACATGTTTGGACCTACAAGTGTTATTAGGATTTTCTTAGCTCGTTGTTTCGCAGAGTTCCCGGTAAACAATCTGTGTACCTACTTTATTTGTTTTCGTGATGGAATTATGAATTGTCAGCTGCTTATGTTTACTTTATCCTTTTAATTTAAATAATCTCTTAATTAAAAAATATGATCCCGTTTTTGTTACCAAATCTTTTATAGGATTTTATTAGTATCAAATTATATCATTGCCTTCTTTTGTGTTTTCTTTCGTATTATCGCATCAGGTGAACAGAATGTCTTTAACGTTTATTAATTTTCATCTGTGCATTACTGTTGCAGAAATGACCATATCCCAAATTGACATATGGTTCATAACAAAAACCAAATAATGGGTTCTTGCAGCCTTATCAGTAAAAATCCCTATTTTATGAAAATATTGGAATTTATTTGTACTATTAATTTAAATATCTATTGGGTAAATATTTCTTGACTAATGGGTAGTTTAGAGTTAATTATGTTTTTTAAGAGTTCGAGATTTAAGCCTGCTAATTTAAGATCCCTTTTTTGTAGAGTAGCTCTGACAAGTTCAATTTTTATCAGTATTATTGCAGTCCTTTTGTATGTAGTTTTTAATGTTACCACGATTTTTGTTGCAAATAAAAATAATGGCTCATTTAGTGACTCTAGGCTCCAATCTGCATTTCTTATGCAGTTTCCTAGTCAGGAAGTTGAACGTTATTATGATGTTGAAGTTACAAGAAAAAGTCAACACCCTTCAGGTACTTTTTATTTTAAGTAATTTTATTTTAGAGTATTTAAATTTCCTAGTCAATCTATCATTAATTTTCAAATCAACTTTAGTTTATTTCTGTAGAGAGGAAATTAGTTGACTGGATGATATAATGGAGGATGGAGATAGTTGGGGTAAAAAAAAAATGTATTTTTTTTTTACTGCACCCCCCTACTATCTCCATGCTCCATTACAGTTTATTTCGGCTGATTTTTTTTCCGTAGTACATTTCGGGTATTATTTATTAATTTGAAAATTCTCTACCAATCCTCACTCTACACTGCGGTAGAAGAAGGAAGATTTATGTGTTGAAAATCCCCTAGCGGAATTATTACTTTGAAAATTAATAAATTATTTATTATTAATAGATGGAAAAGAGTGATTTGGTAGAAAAAATGAACTTAGGCCAACAAAATGGAAACTGGGAATAGAATTTGTTAAAACATTAAATGAACTTCAGGTGTTGTTATTAATTGAATAATAAAAAATGAGTAATTATCTTAGTTGACTTTTACTATTTATTTATACTAATTAATTATTTCATTTTAAGAGTACAACGAAAGAGTACTGTTTTCATAGTTAAAAATTCGCTTCCTATAATAAAGTGGTTATGATGTAAGTATTTTATTTCAATTCGGCATTTGAATATCATTGTTTATTATTTTAGAATATGAATTAGAAG
Organism: Arma custos; assembly: GCA_037127475.1. Lineage (NCBI taxonomy): Eukaryota > Metazoa > Arthropoda > Insecta > Hemiptera > Pentatomidae > Arma > Arma custos. The sequence goes on from CM073761.1 coordinate 59,120,552, forward strand.
CCTTGCAATCTTTGGACGCTGCTCTTGAAATGCTTAAACTGGGTAAAATAGAAAGAGCGCAAAAACTGTTTGAGCATGCCCTTGCATTATCTCCAAAACATCCTGATATATTGAATAACTACGGTGAATTCATGGAATACACCCAGAAAGACATAATACATGCTGATCATTTATATTTCAAGGTATTTGTTTTAGGTAATTATTTTAGTATTTATTAAAAGTATGAGATACAATCTCAATAATTAGAAGAAGATTATTAGTCATTACAAATAACGATAACGATAATAAAGATATACAAATAATAATTTAGTAATTATTATTAGATGCAACTAAAAAGTCAAGGAGTTGTACATTGTGCATCATTCTATTTTCCAGTTAATTTATCTTTATTTGGATTAAACATTTGATCTGATACTATATTTCCATGAATGCTTAAGTTGCCAATTCCCTGCAAAGTAAGCCGCCATGTATGACATACAGACTTGCCCATACATATCTATTAAAAACATGGACACTCTCAATACCTTAAGAAAAGGAAATCCTTGCAATAATAAACATATAAAATTAGTTTAAAACATATCATACATAAAAAATGTTGAACTACTTTTATGAAATTTTAATGCTACTATATTCTTTAAAACAAAACAGTCCAGTACATTATCTGATAAAGAGAATGTACTGCTAACTATTTTCATATAAATCATACTTAAATTGCACAAAAAGTATTAATGTAATTATGATAAGGTTTAGTGTTCAATGAGAGAAGTCTTGGTACTTTTCCATTAGCCGGGCGCAAATGTTTGGGGCCATGCATATGTTCTATTCTCTGAAATCATTTAAAACAAAGCACGTTTTTCTTTTTTTCCTCAGTCTTAATTTTTGTAAAAAAAAATTGTGATTTAACTAGGAATGAAAAAGATGCAGTCTCTTTTTAATCAAGAGGGAGGTATATTGAAAAATAATGCCACATGCAATCAGAATCATGAAATGAAACTGTCTTTTTGTGATGAGATTGGCAATGCAATCTTTCAACATGCAGCATGAAGAAGAGCAGTCGAGTAGTTCAAATCGTCCAGTTTGAGTTTTCTAACATATTTGAAATTTATTTAGGACTAGAGCGAAGAGATGACATCAGTGTAAAAACAACTGTATATGAATCATAATATTGTTGTAGATTGGAACAACTATTTAAGAAAATAGAACACATGGCCCCAAACATTTGTGCCAGGCTAACGGAAAAGTACCGAAGGCTTTCTCTTTGGAGATCAATTTTAATAACTTTGTTGAGGCTGATAGCAACAATAATATATAATTGTTTCATCTGATTATTATCAGATGATCTCTGAACTAAAATTGTATAAAATTATTTTTCTAAATCTGTATGATGTATGGTTCTTTCATTGAATAACTACTATTGTTCAGTCTGTAATTGTTATCATTTAAATTAATTATCAATAATTTTTAATATGTCTAACTATTTTTGTTTTATATTTATATTTAATCTAGGCAGTAACTCATAGCCCAGGGCACTCTAGAGCTATTCTTAATCATCGCCGACTAGCAGAACTAGTTGAAGAGATGGACTTGACTACATTAAGAAGAATTGATAAGAAGAGGGATTCAGTTGCTAGCATACCAGAAGCAAACTCTGCCCTGCGAAAAGCTAAACTTGAAGCTTATTTCCAGGTATTATCTCAACTATTTCTGAAATTTTACCATTTATTGACGTTTTGACTTATTCTTTTTTAGTTATCCTAATTTTTATAAGGCACAAATCATAAACATTTTCATTAACTTTTCTTAAGGTAATAATAACAAAAGTAATTACTGGCTTAACAAATGTGGAGACTTGATAACAATATCAACGACAGCCCTGCTTACATAACTATATTTTTACATTCATAAAACACTCTTTATAATTTAGTCTCAGTAGAAAAAACCCAACCCATTGAAGTAGCGGGTATTCACTTAGCAAATCTATAGTAGGTAATACAGAAAATTAATTTTCTACTAGAGTTAGACTGGAAGCTGGAAGTCCAAGTCACTGAGCTATACCATTTCATAGTGATTTTAGCTGAAATGTTTATATTTTTTGTTTTGGGATTTTTCTGTTTGATAAATTGGGCAATTATGTATCTGTGTGAGTAGTAATATAGTGCATGCCTTTCTGTTGGTGATAATTTAAATCTTCTTATTTTGGGGATAAAATAAAGCACCTCTGACACTAGTTTAGAATCAGGTATTTTTTCTTGACTTCCCAAATCATTTCTCTTTCAAATTTTAGTAGTACTAGCTGAGTTAGTTTATTCGAGGTTCTCATTTATATAAACATTATATAAATGTCTTATATCATAATGTAATTGTTATTTTCTATGGTTAATATTGTAATATGTTTGTTTGTTTGTTTGTTCATTTAACGTCACTTTATGCTGCTATGGCTAATCGGACGATGCTACAGTGGGAGCTCTAAATTTTGCCTATCCAGGTTTAATTTTTAACGAGTGCCTGACATCGTACAGGCTCGGGACCCCCGTATATTGTAATATGTTGTTGTGGTTTGACAAATTTTTTGTTTTTTTTAATTATAAATATTGAGCAATATAGTTTTTATTTACTTAACATGTTTCTTTGCCGGGCAATATAACACAATCTGAGTTGCTTGTTTAAAATTAGACATTTTTCTTGACATCCAATACCTCATTTAAATGTTTTTATCCTTATTTTGTTAAGAATAAAGTCATCCATAACGACCTTAATGTCCCATTTGTTGCTCATTTGGCCCGAACCCGGTATCTATCCTTTCATAACAAACTTCATTCCCACTCAAACCCTCTAGTTTCAAACCTAGCTTCCTCTTCAATTCCCGATAATCCTCCGAGGTGTCTGAAAAGAAGATGGCCACGTGACCTTCTTAGTTGAACTTTGATTTGAGTACTACCAGTGGGTAGTTTTTCTACTTGTCATTATCTATTACTTAGCCTATTTACTTGTTGTATTATTGTAATACAGTTGTAAATATCAATAAACAAAAAATAAAAAAGAAATTTTATCGCCAAGATATTTTATTAATGGTTCTAATTGATATAAGCACGAGTCTCATATCATAATGTGATTTATTACGATTAATTTCTTAATTTTGTTTTGTATTAATATCTTATACAGGGTGTCTCGAATTTAAATGGCAAAACTTCAGGAACTTATAGGGGACCGAAAACTAAGACAAAAAGTCCTTTAGAGATTTGCTTGGTTTTAGAGAAAATCGCAAAAAAAGAAACAAAGCAAGTTTTCATTTTTATACTTATTTATTTGCATTTATATTTATGTTGTGTTCTTTTTAATGTAAATATTGCTCAAAATGTTGTCCTCATGCACCAATGCAAGCATTACATCTAGCACTCACTTGATAAATTGCAGCTAAACATTGTTCTGATGATATTTGGTGCACTGCATCTATGATTCGGTCTCTTAATTGCTCTCTTGAGTTGATTGACACCGAATAAACTTTCTGCTTCAAGTTTCCCCATACGAAGAAATCCATGGGTGTCATATCAGGTGATCTGGGTGGCCAAGGTACTACTCCTCCACGTCCAATCCATCGTTGTGGATAATTTATATCCAGCCTAGCTCGAGCAACTCTGCTATAATGAGCTGGACATCCATCGAGTTGGAACCACATTTCAATCCGCTGTTGTAAAGATATGTCATCTAAATAATTAGAAAAGTCGTTCTCCAAAAAATGTGTAAATGTGATACCATTCAATCTTCCAGGTAAAAAATATGGTCCCACCAGTAATCCGTTCCAAATTCCAAGCCAAACGAATAGCAAATTCATGCTGAAACCTATTCTCTCTAATAGCTCTGGGATTTTCAAGAGCCCATACATGATAATTTGTTTGATTAACAATTCCTCCTCTTGTAAAGGTAACTTCATCGGTCCATATAATTTTTATGGAAATAAATTATCATCGCGAATTTTTTCAAGAAACCAGTTACTAAAATTCAATCTCTTGACATAATCTTGAGGTAATAAATTCTGAACTTTTTGAAGATGGTATGGGTAGCGATTATCACCTTTCAAAGTTCGCCATATTGCTTGCCACGATATTGCTAATGCAGCAGATGCTCTTCGGATGCTAGTAACAGGATTGTTATCGAAGTGGCGTTGGACACAATTTCTTCTCCAATAATCTGCTCTTACTGCTGCCTGGAATTGGTCGCCTTCATTACGTATTAAGAATGACACAGTCTCTCGTAGTCTATTAAAAGATAATGAAAAGACTCGTTGATTAGGCACTCTTCTATTTGGAAATCGGCGCGCATACTCCTGCACCGCTTCTAAAGCATTACCTTTACAGAAACCATACACAAAAATCATATCAGCGTATTCAACATTAGAATATGTATGCGGCATTGTGGCTGATGCTATTCACACAAAAATATCAGAGTAACTGACTGAAGAATGATTTAGGAATTATAATGCTAGAAGGAAGCCAAAATGTAAACAAATAAAAGAATGTAAAGGATAACATTAAGTGTTTACATATCTCACTGCCTAGCCTGACGAACTTTGAAAGGTGATAATCGCTACCTGTAACATTTTTGTTTTGTTTCTTTTGCGATTTTCTCTAAAACTAAGCAAAAACGAGCAAATCTCTAAAGGACTTTTGTCTTAGTTTTTCGGTCCCCTATAAGCTCCTGAAGTTTTGCCATTTAAATTCGGGACACCCTGTATGTGACAAATATTTTATTTTTTATTTTTTAATTTGGACTGTATATTTAAAACTTGGATATGTTCTACGGTATGTATGGTATTTAATTTTTTTTTTACCTAATGTGTTTAAGTTATAGTTGTTTTAGATTGATAATTATTTAAGTACTGTTCTTATGCATTAATTTAATTAATGATTGCAAGCTAGATAGCACCATTACTTATTGCCCACAAGTGGCAGATTGTAATGCTTCAATAAAGTGTTTAAAAAAAATTAATTAATTGTTTAAAAAAATTCATTTTATGATAATGCTTTATAATTTATAACCATGCTTTACAAAGTAATTAATTAGTATGATGGGCATGCTTTTTCTAGAGCATTTCTTCATTTTACTATGTTTTCAACCCACAGAATTTGTTTGAGTTATAGATAAAACCTGTTAATTGGTATGAGAAAATGTAATGAAGGGGGTAGGTATTTAAAAGTTTGACTATAGTTTTATTGGCTATACTTTGTTTCAGCATATTTACCATACTGTTGGTATTGAAGGTAATACTATGACTTTATCTCAAACACGTTCTGTTGTTGAGACCAAGATGGCTATTGGTGGTAAAAGCATTGTTGAACATAGTGAAATACTTGGCTTAGATGCAGCTTTAAAGTATATTAATACTACTCTTATTAACAGGTAGTTGCTATTTATATTTATATAGTTTTGCCAACTTTAGGTATTTCTATTTATTATTCTTTTCTGAAAATATATTATTCTTATGATTAAAACTACTTATTAATGCATAGTTTAAAAGAACTGAATAAAGCAGTTTTTAAAAAAAATTGTTTGGTGTTTTCAAACAAGTATAAATGTACTCTGAAAATCAATTGTTAAATTAACTCTTAGTATGTGTGTGTTCCTGTACTTGCATGGCTACTTAAGTGGTTGATTCTAAACTGACTGAATTTGTTAAACCTGCTACAAAATTAAAGCCCTTGTAGTGTAGAGTTATTGGGGATTATTTTAAATGAATAATTAGGGTGTTAGATTTTTTTCTTATCTAATAGAACTTTATAGGATTAAACCTATCTATCAAGTTATCTCAACTAATTATTTATTGAAAAATCAAGTTCTGGTGATATTTAAATCATTTTAATAATTAGATTTCTTTTGTAGTTAAATTTTTTTCATAATTATAATCTCACCTTATTATTTAGGCATGAATAATATACCCCAGGAGCTTGCGCAGAGAAATATGATTTATAGTTAAGGGACTAGCTGCACTTCACCTCATATGCACCTGCACTCTTTCCCTACTAAATCTGATTCAGCACTCCTTACCCTATATATTCCTGCCTCACATCCCTCACATCGTCATATATCTGTTGTAAGTTGCTGTATATTGATTATCAGCCATTGTTTAAGCTTTATAATTGTTTATTATAAACTAATATATATGTGTGTATATATATATATATATATATATATATATATATATATATATATATATATATGTGTGTATATATAACTTAAGCACTTCACCTCACAAAACATAAACAAAAGAATAAGTAGGAAGATAAACAACACACTTGACGGCTGGTTAAACACTGACTTTATTGCCATCTTGAACCTCTATTTATAGAACAGCTGTTTACAATGCCAGCTTGATTAGCGACTTTGCGATCATCGTCTTGTCTTAACTCCCCCCTGCCAGTTTACGAACATCCTCGTAAACTCAAAACAAAAATTGCAGAGAAAGAGCACACAAACAAAAGAAATTATCAATTACATGAATCATATTCTACTTACATAAAAATAAAAATAAAATACCTTACTACTAGCTTAATCTACATTACTATCATTCGTAATTAACAACAAATATTTATATACAAATAAGTTGCTTTACAAAAACTATATATAAAAGAAATGAAAATTCCCTGTTCCACTACACCTCCAAAAGTACGAAATAAAGTACACGGTTATGGGCTGGCTTCCCCAGCTGGAATCTTGAGCTGTTCGATATGAACTGTCCTATGTTTTCTTGGCTCAGCCACATTCTGAATAGTGACTAGGTTATGCTCTCTGATAGCAATCACTCTGAATGGACCCTCGTACCTCAGAACCTCCTTTGCACGATTCGATATAATTTTTTTGTACACAATTGTACCGATTTTAATATCTCCCATAATGTCCTTCACGCCCTCGTTTTCCCGCACCACTCTCCTACTCTTTTCCGCTACCATCCGGCCATGTGCTTTCCCCCACATTTTCTCGAGATCTACTTTATTTATGGCTAGTTGTTCTGCCATGTTTTCATCTACAACCGTATCACCCTCGTCTCTTCTTCGCGCTCGTAAACCAAAAAGGGCCTCGAACGGGGAAAATCCGGTGGCCATGTGTATGGAGTGGTTGGGGCATCGCTATGGCTCGGGGCATCGCCTCATCTGCTTCCAACCCTTTATCTGCGTGGAATACTCGGAGATGTTCTCCCAAGGTATTATGGAGCCTTTCGATTCCCCCCCTACTTTTAGGATGTCCGGGCGTATTCCAGTGCCATGTAATTCCTAGCCGTTTCATCTCCTGTCGCAAGTACGCGTTATCGAATTCCCTGTCCCCATCCGAGGAGATCGTATTTGGTATCCCATAGAATTGGAACCATGTTTGAAGGGCGCTATTCACCGCCGCTGCCGATTTCTCCTTCACCGGGTGGGCTATGGCCGTTTTACTAAATGTATCCACTATTGTTACCCATTTAAACCCCCTCCACGTAAAGGTGTCTACTTGAAGATCTGTCAACGGTATTGAAGGCGTCATCGTCTCGGTTTGTAATCCTACGGGAGGATGGCGGTCATACTTAGCCGTATGACAAATGTGGCAGTTCCTTATTATCTCCTCTACCGTCTTCCGCATCCATACCCAGTAATACTTTCTTTTTAGTGCTGCCAACGTCTCATTGATTCCTCGGTGGTTCGTCTTCCCTTGATGGTACGCCATTGTTACATTCTTTTGCTGTTCCTGATCGCGAATGGTCTCTACCATAGATCGGCATCGGATAAACGTCCTGTCTATCCCTATTTTTTCTAATCTCCACAAGTTACGTATCTTGTCCCACACCGTCGCATTGCCAACATACAGATAGTGGGTCGCACCTGCTTTAGAGGCGTCCTTTAACGCTCGGCAGATTTGCTCTTCCTGGACTCCAGGTTGGGACCAAATAGTAACAATATTATGCCTCTCGTATCTGGAAAATTCCGTTTTCAGTAACCCCGTGGTCCTTGTTTTCCATATTATCTGCCGAGTCTTATCGTTTATTACCTCATCCACCTCCTCCATCTCAGTCGATCTCTCGTCTTGTGATTCCTCCTGGTCGGGAGATTCCCCGTTGTCCCGGCGGTCTGTTTCTCCTTCTCCTTCCACATCTGGCGTCCATTCCCGTACGAACCTCTGGAGCTCCCCGGAAGGTCCCCCTTCACCTGATTCGATAGCGTTGACCTGCAGGGCACGAGATAACCAATCTGCCACCACATTATCCTTTCCCGGCTTGTATGCTATTTCGATATTGTATTGGCTCAAGATCTCCTTCCAACGCATCACCCTAGCCGACGATTCTTTCAAATTACCCACCCACAGAAGTGGCCTGTGATCGGTATGAACTTTAAACCGCTTTCCAAATATATAGGGCCGGAAGTGTTGGACTGCCCATACAATCCCTAATAACTCTCTCTCGAGCGCGCTATATCGGGTCTCCGCGTCTGTAAGCCTTCTGCTTGCGTATGCCACAGGCCGTTCCCCCTTATCATAATCCTGTGACAAAACCGCCCCCAGTGCATATTCACTAGCGTCGGTGGTGATCGCAAATGGTTTTGAAAAATTAGGGAATGCGAGGACCGGTTCCGATTGTAGCCAACACATGCATTTCCTGATGTTCCCCTCGATCTCTGGAGTAATCCGAATTGTGCGTCCCTTCTTTAACAGTGCATTCAGAGGACTCAGATGTTCGGCCATCTCTGGGACGAATCGACGATAATAATTTAGGGTTCCTAGCAATCTCCTGATTCCCTTGATATCGGTTGGCATCGCCATTTTCCCTATGGCTTCCACCTTCTTACCGTCAGGCCGCACCCCTTCTGCCGATATCGAATGCCCGAGGAAGTTGATTTGCTTTTGCCCCAATATTGATTTTTTCGCTGATAATTTTAGACCAAACTGACGTATTCTGTCAAAGACTCGTTTCAAATCCTCTATATGGTCCAACTCCGTCTTACTAAAAACGAGGAGATCATCCATATAGACCTGGCACATGTTTTCGTCTAAGCCCCTCAAGAACTCGTCCATCAGCCTCTGGAACGTTATCGGCGCATTTTTTAAACCGAATGGCATACGGGTAAACTCGTAATGACCCCTTTCAAACGTAAAGGCTGTTTTACATTGGTCTCTGGGATGCACGCGAATTTGGTGGTATCCAGATTTCAAATCTAGTGTGCTGAACACGGTTGCTCCACCCAGTCTGTCCAAAATGTCCTCTAATCTGGGAATAGGGTATTTCTCTTCCAACGTATTTTCGTTGAGTTGCCGGAAATCTACCACCACCCTGTAACGCTCCCTTGGATCCCCGTTAACAGGTTTCTTCTTGACCGCCCATAGAGGACTGTTAAAGGGTGATGTGCTGTCAACGATAATACCTTGCCGTTTTAGCTCCGCGATCTCCTCCCTAATGTGTTCCCGCAACGCCTGTGGGTACCGCAGCTCCTTCACGTAAGTACTCTTCTCAGATTTCAGATGAATTTCATGAACCGTTTCTCCCGTCACGCTCAGTGGATCCCCCTCACGAAAAAAAATATCCGCGTATTCTTCCCTTATGCCCATCCTCCAATCCTTGCCTTGGGTAATTGCTCCGACGCACCTCACATCCCTTTTCGCGTTCTCCATCGTTCTATATGTCTTCCTCCCAATTCTAATCACCCATTGACCTTCTACATTACTGAGTTTCGCCCCTAGTTTCCCGAGCACGTCACACCCCAAAATCCCACCATACTCGCGCGGCATGGTCTCTACCACATGCAGAGTTGCTACGTCGCCCTTTTTGCCCCATTTACTTAATGCCAGTTCCACTTCCCCATCCACCGTACAGGGACCACTCAAAGTGACTAGCTGACATAAACACTTTCTAATTTCTGGGTCACACTTTCCTTTAAATATAGGGTGTAGACTATCTCTACCTACTAGAGTACACGAGCTCCCTGTGTCCACAAGACACCTCCACCCCTTGCAAAACTCGATAATAGGCAACCTGTCACACTTCTTTACCACACTATTAACAAAAAATAGGTTGCCCCTCCGTTTACACAATCCTCATTCTTTTCTAATCTGCTCACTACGCCTCCTTGTGCTCCGTTGCTTGCTTCTTCCTCCGGGGGTTCCTCTGCGGCTAGGTTCGCTTCCTTCCGTCTCGGACCCCGAAGCCTCCGAAGATCTAGTCGATTCCGATGATATCCTGTTTCTCCGCCACAATCTTTGAGCATTGGTCTCCATAGGTTCGCCTCGATCGTGCTCCCGGCGCCTTATATATGGGCATTCTCTGGCCATATGTCCCTCACTGTGGCATTCGAAACACCGCGCACGTGGGCACTGAGCCACCAAGTGCCCTATCTTGCCACATTCGTGGCACCTCCTTTCCTCTCTTCTCCCATTCTTCCTCTCCACAATTTGCCTTCTTTCTCTAGGTAATTTTTCTCTTCTCCCAAACTCTCTATCTCTTCTTCTTCCCATGTCCTGTCTCACTTTATTCCTTCCTGCCTCGTTTCTCCGGTACGACACTCTTTTCCACCCTGGTTCGATCTCTTCTCTCTCTTCCTCGTCGCGGGCACTCGCATCTACCATGTCCTGAGCGCATTCCATGAATGACCTATCCCTGGGTAATCCATCTTTCTTTCCAGTATCCCTGGCTAGTTGTACCTTCAGGACTGTTGTCATAAACAACATCCACGCTTCGACCGCACTGGTATCCATTACTTCTCGTAATTTTTCGTTAATTTTATTCAGCTTCACGAGCAGGCCTGCAGCGCACTGACCGTTTGTTTGATTCGAACGTTTCATCTCTCGAAACATCTGCAGCATATCCTCTTCTGGGGCCCATCGCCCCCCTCCATACGCTTTCTTTAGTCTTTCCTTGATCACCTGCCACGAGGTATCCTCATCTGCTTGGATTAGATTCAATACGCTCCTTCTTACCCGTCGTGCTAAGGCTACCCGTAGCCTTTTGGCATCCGCTTCCTCTAAAAAGTCTGCTGCGACCTGGGATTGAATGCTGCTCATAATACCATCCCCGCCCTTGAGGAAATGATTTAGTTCACCAACATCACCGTTAAATTTCTCCAAGTCTGATATCTCCCTTCTCAAATCTTGTGCATTGGCCTTCCTTAACTTCATTTTCTCCAATTCGTTCGTTTCCTGTGCAATTCTGCTGAAAAATGTGAGCTAAGTCTGCCCACGCCATTACTAGAGTTGTTGATGGTAATGGCGGAAACTGGGGATTCGCCTGTTCTGGCTGTGATGCCTCTAACGTTAATGTTGCCGGCCTCAGGATTTCTCTTTGTTCATTCATTATGGCAAGACTAGTTATTTTTCAAATTGAGAGAGCAAAAATAAATATTAAAATGACAGTAAAATAGATCAATAATGAACTCGCTGTTTTTCGTGTCCTTGAGAAAAAAAAATATATTCTCACTGAACTGCTAAAACGTTTTCCCGGGTTTCGGCACCACTTAAGCACTTCACCTCACAAAACATAAACAAAAGAATAAGTAGGAAGATAAACAACACACTTGACGGCTGGTTAAACACTGACTTTATTGCCATCTTGAACCTCTATTTATAGAACAGCTGTTTACAATGCCAGCTTGATTAGCGACTTTGCGATCATCGTCTTGTCTTAACTTATATATATATATATATATTAACATAAAATATATTAATTATAAACTTTTATGTAAATAAATATTTTTTTTTCATGGTTCTGGTAGCAGTTACCATGATTTATTTTACATAACACAAGGTTCATCTATTTCATGTAATTAATAGGTAGCTTGAAGCTTCTAAAACACAAAAAAGTAGCCATTAAATTCACCATTTTCAGAAATTTTTTAGATATTTGGTGTTTATTAACTCCAAAACAGTTGCTCTCCGAAAAACACTAAACTTTATTATATGTATTTCATTTAATTATTGTAAATAAGATAAAAGTACATTAAAATATGCAACACTTCACATGTTGAAGTGGCCTATAGACGTCCATTGTGTGTGCTTGTAGATGCAAACGACAACAGTCCGATATTCTTACTATTATAAAACAATGTATATCACTGTTGAATTTGTTACTATCTAAATTCTTTAGTCTTGTTTTAATAATAAGTGATATGTAATATTTTTCACTTGGAGATACAGCCATTTTATTTCAATTATTCTTAGAATTAAATTTACTTCCCGTAAAATGCTCATAGAATTTAACGACGTGCATAACCACCTAAATTCCATGTACTCTGTTTTGATCTCTCTTTCAGTGTGTTCCAAATGTTTGTGCAAAATAAAGTTATGCTAATAAAAATATACCTTTTTCATTGTTTTCAAATATGCTAGATGCATAGACCTTTTTTAGGAAAACTTACAATAATTTTAATCTGTTGGTATGGAATATTGATCGAACTCCGCAAGAACCACTAAAAAAAAAAAAATTGTGTTTTTATAAGCACTCAAAATCAGCTTCGATGTGTTGAAGTACAAAGATTGACTACTATCCATAACAAGCAACACAGAGTGATCTTAAAGTTCTTTTTTCTCACCTTAAAATCTTTGAAAACTTATGACAGTTTATCTCTGACATATAATATATTATCAGTAAATTGTTCCAGGATTGGGCACATTACTGTGGCTGATATACTCGAAATTCATCGAAGAGTTTTAGGATTTGTTGATCCTGTTGAAGCTGGAACATTGAGAAGAACTCAAGTTTTCGTTGGTGGTCATATTCCTCCGCCTCCATCAAATATACCACCTCTTATGGAACAGTTTGAAAAATGGTACATTTTTTATTGAGTCAATAAATACATACAAATGTTTATGTCATTCGTATCTTTTTATTCTTTTTTTTCTGGCAGGTTAAACTCTTGGGAAGCAATGCGTTTGCACCCTGTAAAATATGCAGCTTTTGCTCATTATAAACTAGTTTATCTTCATCCATTTAATGATGGAAATGGTCGAACATCCAGACTATTAATGGATACAATTCTAATGCAAGCTGGGTACCCTCCTGTTATTATTTTGAAACAAGATAGGCACAGGTAACAGTTAACATTTTGATATAAAAAAAATCTTAAATAATAGTATTTAATAGCATATTATTTATTTCATATTATGATTTTCCTTTAGGTATTATCAAATGATTGAACTTGCAAATGAAGGCGATATCAGGCCATTTATAAGATACATTGCTGAGTGTACTGAACGTACTCTTGATTTATTTATTTGGAGCACCTCAGAATTTTCAAGTGAACTACCTGCTCTAGCTAATGCAATCAAAAGGAGTAGTCATGATCTTCGTTTCAATCATGATTCATCTAGGTCTGATAAAGCTATAAAACAGGAACTTTGATGTAGCTAATTTTAGAGGAACAAATCCCAATGTTAATGCTACTCCTCACATTTTTGTCACTGTTGTAATAGGATAGAAGTATTTTCCATTTTTCATCTGTATGCTTAATATATAGAGTTGCAGCAACATTGGTCTGCAGTAAAAGAAGGATTGGAGCCCAGTATAGTAGAACAGCGTGGTGGTCTGACGTGGTAAAGAAAGTGGCTGAAGAAAGAAAGACTCTCTGGAAAGAATACCTTGCACACAAAACACCGACTTTAAACGGAATAAGAAAAGGATTCAGGCAAAAAATAGGGTGATACCAAATTGTAATCTGTCTTTCATCAGAGTCAGAAGTTATTTTATCGTGCACTGTAAGGGCTGAGGAAAGGAAGAGTACCAATCTTGAAGTTTAACGGAAGTATTCTCAGACAGAATGACCAAATAATGGAAAGGTGGAGAGACTATTTCCAGAAACTGCTGCAGGGAAACGGACCATTTTCACATACAGTGAAGAACAGAGAAAGTGAAATACAGAATATAAGAAGAAGAAATGAGACTTCTCAGGAAGAAAGGGGGAAAAATAAAAGGACTGAGTCCGAAACACCACTACCCCGTTGAACCTAAATGTTAAGCCAGCCAACGAGGTAATAAAAGAAAACCGACAGATAGCTAAGACAACTACTGATGGAACCTAACAACATTATAGTCAAAACCTACCAAGTTAAAGTTGAGGGAAAACGAGGAGGAAGAAGGCTTTTGAAAAGAGAAGACTCCAGTGGAATAGAAGAGCACAGTTGATGGAAGATTGGCAGAGCTGGAGAGGTCTGTACAGAATTCCTTATCACGCTGCATAGGTGATGATGATGATGCTAATTTTATTCACATGAACCTTAAAAGATTGAAGGAAGGATAGGTCCTGGATGCAGCTAATGCATGCCTGAATGCAGCCTAACTCCTGGTTGTAAAAGTTTCAGGCAATGGTCAGGATTAACATCTATAGACTCGTTGTGTGTAACTGTCAGCAAAATAAGATGGACCATTATTATTGCCAACATCCAAAGAGGATAGGCGCTTTTAGAATAACTTCTTATATCACCGAGTTTAGATTTAAAGTGGCCAATGCGGTTTAATGTTTCTATTTAGCCTATATGACTGTGGTCATATTTCAATGACATAACTATTATGACTGTTCAATTTTCTGCAAATAGCTTACCTGCCAAGCTTGTGATTCAAATTTGGTTCATTGCCAACAAGAAATACTTGAATACCACTTGGAAAATTTAGCATTAAAATATTTTTCAACTCAAGCTGCTGCATCTAGTCATGCCTTATTATCACAAAAATTTAATTCCATCCAACTAACAGTGCTTACAGTACAATATGGTATTAGATGTTTGGATTATGTACAATGTATCATTGATTTGAAAGGCCTGTTGAATATGTGAAGCTTCAGTGTTCCCCAGACCTTACTCCATTCCTCAATCACCTTGCATTCCATTTGTAACATTGACTCACCGTGCATTTGGTATTTACATAATCTGATACAGAAGGAGTGAAAAGTGTTGATCAAATAGTAATAGTTTAAGAAGTTTTCCTTGGATAAATAATTAAACATCATGTCCTATAGAAATGTTGATAAATAACAATGATAATAGTAATAAAACTTCCTTAACTTATCTCATAAAACAACTTTGGGGGCATTATTCCCCAAAAGCTAGCAAACCTCTTAGAAAAAACTAACATCTAATTGGATAAATTATTTTTTGGACTGTAATTTTTTTTTTGTTGCATCAGGCGTGTATTTAATAGTCATTTATTTCATATGATTCCCTGCTGATGTATTATATTGCACACACTCTATATATATATATATATATATATATATATATATATATATATATATATATATATATATATATATGCATATATATATATATATATATATATATATATATATGCATATATATAAATGAAAATTTGCACAGATGGGCATAAATTCTTTTTAAAATAATAATGTATTAATAGCACTATAACATTAGTTTTCAATGTTTATTTTTTTTTACATGGTTTACATATGAAAAGCATATTTCCTCTAAATCAGTGGCTCCCAACATTTTTTGTACCAAGTTCCCCTTGTTCGAATGAAAGCCTTCCAAGCACCTCCCTGTTCATATGAAATTCTTCCACACCCCCCTTGCACAAAATTTGTATGGGTTATATGAAAAAACAAGTATTACATTAAAAACAAAACATTTAGTTTTACTATAACAAGATACAACATTATAACTTTCAATTTAAGATAAAGAAGTACTGGTATGAGAAAAATAACCAAAACTAAGTGGAAATACATTTATTTTCAACTTGTCTCGCCTCCCAGATTGGGACCCACTGATCTAAATGATTCCTTATATATTATATATATATATATATACATACATATACATATACACACACGTATGCTGAGGGGTAGATCTAGGCGTGAGTGGTAGGATTGCATTAAGAGTGATCTGTTGAATTGGGTTTGGGTAGTGGCCCATGGATGGAAATTTATAAGCAGAGAATGATGGTATTGGCTCTTAGGTTCGCTAAGCATGATTATTATTATTTTTATATATCATTCCATGTGTTTGGTAATTAAAAACTAAGATTTTTCTCTTCTTGTACATTATATTTTTAAAAGTCCTTCAGGGAATTAGGCATTTAAGCAAAATAAAAGGGAAATATTGGCGGTATTGCAAATTGGTATGTATAATTATGAAATGCATGAAAAACTTAATGTTTCATAATAATTGTGTAGTATGTACTAAAATTATTTATTTGAAAATACCTGAATAGCTAACAAAACTTTTACAACAGGACAAGATTTTTTTTTTTTTGGTTACAGGGTTAGTATTACAGAAGCAAATAGCTATTTAATGCTAACATTGTTAAAGTAAATTATTAGAGGTAAAATATTATTTAACTACATTTGTAATAGAATATATTATTTGTAGATATTTAATCAAATAAGTGATGATTATATGTTTTGTTAAAAAAAAAAAGTTTTGATTTTGTATTTCCAGAGTTGATTATTTTTCACCTTAGTTTTAACATTTTAGTTCCTCATAGATTGGTATTCTTAATATTATGTATACTTATATTATAATATTACTGTACAGTTACTTATTTATTGTTTTCCTTGTTAATAGTCATAAAAGTAGTCATCCTGTTGGAACAAAATTTTCTGTGATCTTATTAAAATTAATATAATTATTGTTAACTAAATTAAATAATTATTTAATTTATAATTATTTTTGTCCTATTTTCCCTGTGTTTTAATACTGAATGCTAATGAGAAATTAGTTACGTTCACATCAATGTACACATAGGTGGCCAATTTTCGCTTTGATTCCTAAATATTGCATTCAATCAAAATTGATGATATGATTAATTAAGAAAATTAAATGAATGCCACAACATAATGATTTAGTTAACTTGGGTGGTTGAAAACCACGATCATTAAATCGGAATTCTCTTTTAACTTTGTCTAAAACTGAGACAGTAAATATGTAATAAAATATTTGATTTTCTTTCAAAGTATTCTTGAATGTAATAGCATCATCATTAATACATTTATACATGGACTAGACATGTAATTTATTCATAAATATTAAATTAATAGTGACATTACATTCAAGAATTATCATTTGAATGGTGCCTAATATTAAATATTGCCTAAAGTTGCAGGAAATTTATGATTTCTTTAAAATTATAAATGACAAATTTTCATATTAAATGCACTGGAAGCCATTCACTGAGGATTAACTGAAAAAAGTGTTGTTGTTTTTTTAGAGGTATTTCTTAATGGGGAAAAGCAAATATGAAGGAGGATAATGAATATTCCTTGTTAGTTAAAAGTTGCAAAACATCACAATTTTATTAATCAAGCTTTTCAACCATATTTCCTAATTGTATTGCTGTATAAGTGCATGTCACTGGTACAGAAATTCAATTAGTATTATTATAGAATCTACAATATAAGAATTTTTTTATGATTTGAAGAAAATTAAGAATTGAAAGTCATATCCAAATTTTATTTGATGATAAAAAAAAAATTGAGTACCCATCAGGATCATGAGCCATAAGGAATTAGTTATTGATAGGCCTGTTAAGTGCCACTGTTTTTCATCTTTGAGCTTCATATTCTTCAAGACCTTAGGTATGCAGAATTGTTTCCTGGCACTGCTTTTGTAATAAAAATTATTTATATTTAATAGCACTATTTGATTTTATTTATTGCTGTATTATAAATATGTTTTTTTTTACTGTGAAGATAGTAAAGAGAGATATTACTGATCTAAGCTAAAGTAATAATCAACTTTTAGAGTTCATGTTTGATATGGAGGGATGATATCCAAATCTGGGGCCAAGTAAATCAAGTTTCTCCTGATGCTCTTCAAGTCTGAGTTTAATTGTAGATCAGTACACCGTTTGTGTTAACTATTTCATAGTGTGCTCATTTCTCCTCTCCTTGCCCTGGTTATTCATTAATTCAATTTTGAGGCTGTATACCCCTTAGATTGAAGATTAACCTCCACAACTCCTTATATATGTACCCTACAGATTGAGGCATCCTATTTCCTATTGTGAGGGGAAATATAGGTTATATTTCTTCCCCCTAATAAGTCTAGGAGCGAACACCTTCAGGCAGGGTAGCGCATATCATATATTTGTTCTTGTATCTCGCCAAAATATTATTTTTTATCCCTCCTTTTCTGTTTAGTTTGCATAAGTGTATTTTCACACTTTTCATAGATCCTTTTCTAGTGATTATCCATACTGCAATCTATAGGGACAACCATCATTACAAGACGTTTGTTTTCACATTTTAACTTTTCAAACATTAAACTCCTTGGTTCGGCGGTCTTTTAATAAGAGATATTCTTTTCCAAGTATGGGATCAAAAGATTTTTGCTCACATTCGTTATACTGTTTACTCGGACACTTGTGAAGCTTGCCTTTATACTCGATAATATTAAGAACAATTTGGTTAATGGTCTATTCATCTCTTTTAGATATTTTGGTGGACAAATAATTTACCTCCATCTCTCTGGCCATAATTTTCTGCTTTGTTAATTAGCCGTTGTCGGTTATTATTGCATATATTGTTACATTATGCATACATTCATATCGCAAGAATCGATTTTATGAAATGCTTAGGACATTGGTGACAAATCTTTTGGGTTGATTACAGAATTCTTCCTTGGCGATATCCGATATAGCTTCATTTGGGGTGTTGCCGCTTACAAGTGAATACATTTGGAATGTGCAACGTAATCGAATATACAAATTCTCGAGCTGGATTTGAAACACTTGATTCATATCTTGTCCGCTTTATTAAATAGTATAATTCAGTTTTCCGAGAAAACCTGATACTAAGGATACTCCAAATTATAATATTAAAGTCGAGGCATTGGCGATGACTAGTAGTTATTTTAAGCACTAGGGCGATTTCAATTAGGTGTTGACCGAACACCCCATCATATAGGAATAAACCACTTTAGGAAGTATATGATTCTTCGCCGTTATGTTGCTATAGATTTCTAATTCAAAACGCATAATTGTGCAAACTGTTGGATCCTTCAAGAATTTGGTAAGCGGGTGAGGGAACTGAATTCTAACCGAATCCGCATTTCTCGTCATCGCCTACTCAGTCTTAGGTTTGAGACCTTACATGACCAACCCTAGGATAGCTATATTAGCTCCAAGATTGTGAGGGTGGAGTTGTCAAGGATAGACTAGGATATGGCTCCTGATCATAACATCGCGCCCTGTGCTAATAAGTAAAGGGAAATGGATTCCTTAAAAATTGTTTAGTGATAATTGTTAAAAATTGTGACCAACCCTAGGATAGCTATATTAGCTCCGAGATTGTGAGGTGGAGTTGTTAAGGATAGACCAGGAGATGGCTCCTGATCATAACATCGCGCCCTGTGCTAATAAGTAAAGGGAAATGGATTTCTTAAAAATTGTTTAGTGAAATCACACGTTTTGCGAATCAAGAGAAACAGTATGTCGGATTGGACACCTTACCTTTACCGTGGTATCAGGGGATATATACGATGGCGTCGCCATCATGGAAGCTGTCACGCCAATAACACAGGCCAACGATGAAAAAACTTTTTTAATGAAAATACCTTATTCTTATGTTGTTTAGGTTGCTGAATCCAAATATGATGCTTAAAAAGTTGTATCACCCACCATTTATTCACATTTTATAGTTAAATTCATGAAATAAAGAAATATTTTTAGAATTTAACAGCTTTTTCATAGTTAAGATAACATGAAAAAATAGGTCTAATGAACAAAGATGATGTTGGCAGCACTGCTGAAACACATGCTAAACAGCTGATGTTTTGTTTATTTTCAACATAACCTCACTTTTACGTTTCCTGTACATGTGCTCAGTGCAATGTCTCATCGCGGCTGTAAAAACTCTGCTGACAGTTTTTGTTATATTTGTGGTGAGTTTGTTATTAAAAAGCACCAAAGAAACATTACAGACTTTGTGAAAAAGGTTTATCTAGCATACTTTGGAACCAAACTTGGAGACCAGGATAAACCTTGGGCACCGCATAAGGTATGTTATGTATGTGTTGAAGACCTCAGGAAATGGTCAAAAAAAGAGAAAAAACACTTTAAATTTGCTGTTCCCATGATATGGAGGGAACCAAAAAATCATTCCGATGACTGTTACTTTTGCAGTGTATATTACTGGTCATAACTCTAAGAACAAGAAGGTAATAAGCTACCCTAACCTTCCGTCCGCCATCCGACCAGTAGGGCACGGTGTAGATTTGCCAATCCCGGAACCACCAGAGGACTTAAATTCTATTGAAACAGAAGTATTTTCTGATGTACAGTCGGAGTTAGATGAACACGATGAAGAATTCCAATGTGTTACAGAAAATGTAGAGCCTAAATTGTTCACTCAGGTCGAGCTTAATGACTTAGTTAGGGATCTGGGCTTAACAAAAGAAAAAGCTGAACTGCTTGGCTCTAGGCTAAAAGAAAAGAACTTGCTGGCGGCTGGAACCAGCATTCATGTGTATAGGAAGAGAGAACAACAATTTTCGAAGTATTTTGAACAAGAGGGTGATTTGGTGTACTGCTCAGACATTCATGGTTTAATGAATGAGTTTGGAATTGAATACAAAACAGAAGATTGGAGGTTGTTTATTGATTCATCCAAAAATAGTTTGAAGGCAGTTTTAGCACACAACGGTAACATGTATGCCTCTGTACCTGTCGGTCATTCTGTACATATGAAAGAGAGTTACGAAAATCTAGAAATAGTGTTAAATAAAATAGGTTATTCTGCACACGGTTGGATGATATGTGGTGATTTGAAAGTTACGTGCATGCTCCTTGGTCAGCAAGGGGGTTTTACCAAATTTCCATGTTTCTTGTGTGAATGGGACAGTAGAGCTCGGAATCAACATTGGTGCAGAAAGAACTGGCCTGCTAGGGAGTCTTTAAAGCCTGGCGAGAAGAACATTTTACGCAAAAACCTTGTAGATCCAAAAAACGTGCTCCTACCACCACTACATATTAAGTTAGGTCTCATGAAACAGTTTGTAAAGGCTTTGCCTAAAGATGGGCTTTGTTTCAAATATCTCTGTCAGAAGTTTCCACACCTTTCAGAAGCTAAACTGAAAGAAGGCGTCTTTACCGGGCCTGATATTAGAAAAATGATGTTTGACGTTAACTTTGAATCCACAATGACCTCAAATGAAAAGGAAGCATGTGTTTCATTCAAGCAAGTTGTCACCAAGTTTTTGGGAAATGAAAAAGACCCAGAATATAAGGCTATTGTTGCTAACATGTTAAAAAAATTTGAACAGTTAGGATGTTTGATGAGCCTGAAAGTTCACTTTTTGAGCAGCCACCTCGATTACTTCCCGGAAAATTTAGGAGATGTTAGTGAGGAGCAAGGTGAGCGTTTTCACCAGGACGTTAAAGTGATGGAAAAACGTTACCAGGGCCGCTGGAATACCAACATGATGGGGGATTACTGTTGGTCACTTCACCGGGAAGTTCAGCAAGCTATTCATCGCAGGAAAAGCTACACAAGAAGCTTCAAGGAAAAAAGGGAAAGAAAATATAAACCAATTCCAGTTGACAAGTGAACCTTGTATCATCACATAAAATTACTATTCCAAGTATTTTACTGTAAATACAAACCATTTTTACGATTCTACAGTGTTTCATTGATTTCCCTATATACTGTAAATGGGTATTAGACTATATAATAAAATACATTTTGCTTGGAAACTAAGGGTGATACATAAAAACTACGAGCAGATTTGGATTCAGCACATAAAAATCTATCAAGATCAGCTATTAAAATTAAAAAAGTTTTCAAAAAGGTTTTTTTTGTTGGCCTGTGTAATTTACGTGGATTATAGATTATACACTGTAACGGGAACTAATGTTATCCATAGATTAAATATTTCGTTATTAAAAATATGACCATTCTATTTTATTGTAAAATGTATGATTTTAATTTTTTTTTTAATATGTCACAATTCAAAGTTACCTGAAGGTTCATTCATGTAAGCAAATTTAGCTCTTTGTCACTCCTGGAAGATGCTTGACGTTTAAATGTTTATTTTTTTAAATATTTTACTTTTTACATTTATATTTAAATAACCCATATATGTTGTTAGATATTTACGAATGATGATTGCACATTGCTTTATTTTTAAGGTGAATTTGATTCTGTGATTTTTTTTATTGTGATGCTTGAAACAAATTGCCATTATTATCATTTTGTAAGAAGAAACTGTGAATTTGAGTTAAGATTCTTACTATAATTTTTAAATATTTTCAGTATTATAGAGACTGAACTGTATATAGAAATGCAAGATATAGTAGAAAGACCAGTTCCTCAGAATTCTTGGCATTACTCTTCAATTCATATGTTTTGTAGAGTATGTGCTAATACTAATGACTATCTTATACCAATTTTTAGAGGTGAAGGGATTGACTACCAGCTTCAACTTAAAATAAGTCAACATTTGCATGTTGAGGTAATTATTATTTTTTCAACTTATTATTATTAGTCAATACTTATAACCCTGAATTTTATACTGTTCTTTGAAAATGCAGTTTTGTTGTTGATAGAACGAGGTTCTGTAGAAAGAAATATATCTTCATTTATTGAAACTTGTCAAAGAAATAATTTATTAACTTTCCAGCTTTTGTGTGAACAATTCGAAAACTTTTAAGTCCACTGCACCTGTAATGGTACAGTTTCTCGTCTTTGTATATTGAGTCTTCATTATGAAAATAGTGCATTTAATTACCATAAGTTATATGGCAATTAATTAGACAAAAAACACAAATATTCTCACTGTACTACACAGCCATAATATATATGAGCTGTTACGAAGTTAAATATAGTTTTAATTTGGTATGAATATGTAATTATAATAAAAATAATAATGAATGTGTGATGTAATTGACCTTAAATATAAAACTTAAATTGTCTCGAACCACCTGTGAGATGTTTTTAGTTGGCTCGTCTAGTTGGCCAACACTAGATCAAGTAGGTGGACATGAGAGCTATGGGAAATAAAGGGGATAACAAATTTGCGTGGGCATTTTTATCTATTTTTTTTCACCTATTAAACCCTGCAGCTGATGATTCTTTCACATGTGCCATGTGTCACCATTTTTTATGGGGCCAAAATTTTCCTAAAAATTTTCTCCCATACCAGCAATGCCATCATAATGCCATCTTACTCTCCTTTGTTAGATTCTATGTTACGCATCCATAAATTACTGTTGATCTGATGACAGTTTTTGTAGCTTAGGATTTTGGCCTTTCTTGAAAGAGTTTTAAACTTTAAAAGTCTCTGTACTCCATAGAAGCATTTGCTTCCTACCTTTTATAGTAGCTATGACTTTTCCGTGTGATGTCATAATACTCCCCAAGTACTTATAATCCTGGCATACCTTAAGTGTTCTGTCTGTGTTCTCCTATTTCCAGTACTGGTGCTCTTGCTGTTTTTATGTACATTGTCTTCTCAAATTTCATTTCTGGTCCTAGGTCCTTGGCTGCTAATAGGAACTTCTCAAGACTACCAGCCATCGCTGACATTTTCCTCGCTTATTCTTACCTATTAATATATTTTTAAATGTATACTATCTTTTGTGCTGTTATTATTATTATTTTTTTTTAATATATCATCAATGGTTGAATGATAGATTAGTAAGTTATTATTTGTCATTATGGAATCAGCCTTTTAGCCTCCTAAATATATTGTTTCCCAGTAATATTACATTATTTAATCACAGTTATGATTTCAGTCATGCATTCGGTAATCAGTAGTCAAACAAGGTATTTTGCAGAATACTTGGCCTGAAAAAGGATGAGACAACTGGTGAATTTAGGAGATTGCACAATGCAGAATTTCTGAGCCTGCGTCCTGTTAAAATAATTAAAGTGATAGTTCCGCGAAGGTTAAGATATACTTGTAAAGTTGTTGGACTTGGTAACAAAAAAATTCCTAAAAATTTAATAAGTGCTGCTCCGAGTAGTAAAAGTTCAAAGGGTTGACCGAGGCATCGGCGGGCGGATTCCACTAAGAGTGATCTAGCAGATTTGGGTTTGGTCTGTAGAAGGAAGTTCGTAAGCAGAGATTGGTTGAAATTTTTATTTGGTGCTGCACTGGTTAGTTTCATTCTCAGGAATGATGGCCTGAAAATTGGCAAAAGTATAATAAATTTGTGTAGAATATATTTACTGCACCCCCAGACTATTTTTAACATTCCTCAGTACACACATATTCATATATACAGTTTATTTTTCATGTCGATTGATCATTATAAATATACATTGATAGTATGTTTTACTTCAACAAAATTTTGAAGAATGGGAAAGTTATATTGTATGTTAAGTTTCCTTAGTATTTCCTCTTTGTGAAATGATAATTATTTGAATGAAAATTTTATTGAACCACATAAGTATGTAAAATAAGTCTATTTTTCAGGTTACAGAAAATGATTTATTGCCGACTCAAGTTTGTTATCCTTGTGCATCTACGTTATTGGCATTTCATGAAATGTTGGAAAATTTTGTTCAGGCTGAGAAGCGTTTGACTAGTTTTCTTTCACTTAATCGTATAAAAATTTCAGCAAGGGATATTGAAAATGATTGTGTAAGTTTGCACCTTCAGATCTATTTAGATTATTCTAATTTATGAGCTTATACTACATTCATCTAATGTTGTAAATGTAGATTCTGTAAGGTTAACAAAAGGCTAAAGGTGCGTTTACACCAAAGTTTTCCACAAGTTGTGGCAATTTGTTGCTGTTTTTTTACAAAATATAGCAACTTTTTTTGTCTTCCGCTGGTGGAGAGACAAATCTTCCACTAAATTTTGGTTTCCTGCGGAGTGTCGTTAAAGATCAAAGAAAGTTGACAACTAAAAGTGGAAGATTTGTTGCTGTGCGCTTTGCACTAGCAATTTGTAGGAAACTAGTGGAGAACTGTTCCCCCTCCATGCGCCCCGGACGTGACGTCGGGCGCTACATCCCTCCACCCTACTCAACCCCCGACCTTCAGTGCATGTGTGTACTTCAGGTGCAGGTGTTTTCGGTGATTTCGTGTGTGTTTTCGTTGTGTTTCTGTCAAGATGGAAGGCTCTAGGGAGAACGAATGGACCAGGACACAAATCAGTGAACTAATTGAACATTACCGGAGCAGAGAGGTTCTCTGGAACCCAAAAGACCGTGCATTTAGAGACAAAAACTACACCTGGGGGGGGAATTGCAGCCCAGCTGCAAGTTGATAAACTTGAAGTTCAGAACAAGATGAAGAACTTAATTACCTGTTTCCGAAGAGAGGCAAAGAAAGATAAGAGTGGTGCCGGTGCTTCCCAATCAGTCAAATGGTGGGCGCTTGAGTCTCTACTTTTTCTCAAGGACAAAACGTCATCAAGTACGATCACAGAGGCTGGGATTAGCGGAAATGAGGTATTTATTGTTGTAAGGTAGGAAAAAGAAAATGTCAAAGAAATTGAGTCACAATGATCTTACTATTTAGTGTATGTGAGAAAAGGCCAGAGTTATCTTATTTTATATTTTTTGTTTTCCAACAAAAAAGCACCGGTGCTGAGCATACTGAAAATGAAAAAGGAGACCAACCTGTTATAAATGAAATGCCGGCTACACCTGCTACATCACGGTCTTCTTCCAGCTACTCCAACCCTATCAGCAACAACCCCCCCCCCCCATTCGATACCATGCGAAGATTAGAAAAGAAGTCACTCTCAGAAAGAGACAAATTCAAAATTTTTGGTGAGTATATAGGTCACCAAATCAAAAAAATCCGCAATGAAAGAGCAAGGTCAATATTGAAACATAAAATATCAACTCTGCTATTTGAAGCAGAGCTGGCACAGGCTGATGACAGTAGTCGACCTGTCTCTACCCAATCAATGGATCCTTCCCGTTCTCTTTATGACTCTGAGAACAGCACACACAATGAGATGGCAGAATCCGTTTTGGAACGTACCAACAGCTACGAAGACTCTGAAAACAGTGAAATGTCCATGTGCGTTTGAAAATCTTTTTTCTAACTCAAATAACCTCAAGTTTGTTATATTGTTGTTTTGTTGAAATTGTATATTTATTGATATTTACATTACAAGATAGCTTTGAATGAATTCAAATAGTCTCATTATATACACAAGTTATTAGTATTTGTTTTACCAACTCACTAAACCCTCTTTGCTTTTAAAGTAAGAGGCGAATTCTCTCCTTACTTCCTTTGCAATCTGAGAAGGTTTTTTGGGGACACGCTTTAAGCGAAGAAGCGTGCCACCTGGCATGCCTTCCACCCTCCATTGGCCTGGTATAATGCCTCCTGTACTTGTATCCTCATAATCAAAGGTTCACTGTTGTGCATATGATGACGTAGACGATTCACTGCGTTTTAGGAAGTTGTGAAGATGAACGCAGGCCAATACCACCTTATCAGCATATTCTGGTTCAAGCAGCAGGGGTTTTCTTAGCACTCTAAAAACCAATGAAAATACCCCAAAAACGTTTTCTATCACATGGTGGCCTCGACAGTGATGGTAATTGAAATTTTGTTCATAGCTACCCTTCTCATGTAGTCCTGGATAGGGATTCATAATGTGTTTCTGTAATGCAAAAGCATCATCTCCCAGTAGCACATAGGGTATGGGAAGGTTTCTCCCTGGAAGGCAAGTACTTGGAGGAAGATCTAATTTTGAACCTTCCTAAAGTTCCTTTCCGAGTGCTATGGTTGTATACTGCTCCGTCAGACAACTTTCCTTGGCATCCTACAGATACGTAGGTAAAACAATAGTTAACATCAGTAATGGCAAGGAATACAATGCTGAAATACCCCTTATAAATAAAAAAGTCACTACTTGAATGAATAGGTACTTCTAACATGACGTGCTTCCCGTCCATACTATCGATGCAATGTGGAAAATTCAATTTATTGTTCCAATCACTTGCATGGTGCAACCATTCTTCTTTGGTGTCTGGTAACTGAAAAGAATAAAAAACAGTTGTAAAACCACTATAGGAATAATCTGCTGAAGAATGGGAAAGTGTGGGACTGTAAGGTACTTGTACATTTAATAATGAATATTTTAAATCATAGTAGTAAATCACCCCTTTTATCTTTAATGTCAAAATATCATAAAAAATAATAATATAGGGCTAATGACAATTTTTTATGTATAAGTTTTTGACACTCCCGTCGCACCTCAGCTCACCACTCAACGGATCAATGTCATCTTCTCGGAGATCAGCTATCATGTCACTTCCACTGTACCTGTCCTTAACCTTCAACGAGGGTCTCACCCAATATCTTCGGGGACCTCTTGTACAGTGGCTGGCTATGATGACACAGGCAGCTGCAGCAATAATTGCGTCTTCTTCCTGCTACATCCTTGACACTGCTGCCTAATTCTTGACACTACCGCCTTTCGCACCAATTCTTTGGTAATATGTTTTCCACTTGTTGCTCTAAATTTGAGAAGAGCAACTTTCAGTTTTCTACAAAAAATCTTCCACTTGTTCTAATTTGAGAAGAGCAACTTTTAATTTTCTACAAACAATGTTTTGTCAACTTTGGTGTAAACCTGCCTTAATAAAATGTCATTATTCATATTATTTATTATAGAATGCCCTTCTAATGCCAATGACTTAAAATTTGAACCTTTTGATAAATGGCATAATGGCTGATAAAGATACTATTAGTAATAGTTAAGAAATAGTAGTACTAATAAATAACCATATATATTCATGAAGTGGTAGGTACTAATATCTTTAGTGAGATATTATCTATCTTATTGGATTACAATTATGTATCTTATTTGCATCATTGTACTCCATCTGTTCTTTGATTTTTATGGTAGAGTGGTGAACTGATCCCACACACAGTCTTAAAAAGTCTGATAGGAAACCATTCTGTATGCTCAACATGCCATTATATTTAGATATTAATGATTGAAAGGTTAACCTGCAAACTACATAGAGTTCTTCCATATCCACTATTTTTGTTTTATTTATCACAACTTTCATATCTCCCTTATATATATATATATATATATATATATATATATATATATACATTATATATAATATCTCCCTTATGGAGATTAACTATGGACTCACCGTAACCGAGTTGGCCTTCTCAAGCAATTGTGCTATTACAGAAGGGAGAGTAATGCTTTATAGGTTTAGTTAAATGTTGCTATAAAATTTATTTATCTTAGAAAGCAATAGTATTTGTTTTGTTGCTTGTTTACAATTTTTTAACATTCAATCCATTTTGTTAGTATTTTGCAGACCAATTCAATGATCTTGTAGTAGACAATAGTTGTTCTACTTCTAACCTTGAAAAAGTGGTGAATCCTGATGAAGTAAATACTGACAAGTTTAAGCAACCTGTAAAAAAGCGGGTGAGTAATTTTCTAAGAGTTTTTTAAAATGAAATTTGTGTCACATTAAATTTGTGAAATTTAGTTCAGGCATTTATGAGATTCATACATTTTTTAGCTCATCTGTCACACAAAACTAATTTTATATTCTCTCAACCATCAATGGACAACCAAGATTTTCTTAAGAATTAAAAAAAATGAATTTTTAGATTCACCATAATGTAACTTTCACAAAAATATTTATTTTCTTTTTAAAAGATCATTTTTCATCGAAAAAATCGCGTTCGGATTATGAAAAAATTCAGGCGGGAAATGAAAACTTTTAAACGCTTCATTTTGGCTTGGTGTCATCATCAGGCTTGTTTACAATTTTGTTATAAGAAATTCATAAGATGCTTTTGCATTTTCATATAGAATATTGTGTTCATCTTTAGAAATAAAACGATTTCTTATTAATTAAGTTAACTTATTTCAAGTAAAGAGTCGATTTTTGTTATTATTGGCATCTTTTTATTCAATAACTATTAGTTTTATCAACAAAACCTATGTATAACAAAAGTTTCTTTATGATATTTTTTTGAGTGAGCTTAAAACTTTGTAATGCAGAAATACTTTCTTTATCACCATCTCTTGGTTCACTCAAAGACAAAGTAGAAAAATCCTTGTCTGTTTTATCATCAACATACAGGGTCCGGCAGAAATAACTCCCCGATTAGAAAGTAACATTAAGCAGACAAGAGATGGAGCAGAGTAATGGGGGGTGCATCTTTGAGTGGCTACATATGTGCCGTTTTCAGTGTACACCATGGTGTGGTCGGGTGAACATCGTGCCCTGGAACAGTTTCTTAAAAATGGCGGATCTCCGCGAGTTCGTCCAGCCTAAACTAAGGGAGGGAGCTTTTTGATGACATTGAGAATATGTGGTTCCAACAAGATGGCGCTGCAGCCCACACAGCGTGGCAGTCTCTAGCATTGGTGAAGGAAATGTTTCCTGGACACGTCATCTCTTTGTGTGGTGACATTGGCTGGTTACCACGTTCGCCGGGCCGAACTCCTTGTGAATTTTTTCTCTGTGGCTATTTAAAATCCAAGGTTTACGAACATCGTCCTAAAACTTTACAAACCCTAAAAGAAGTGATAACAGGAGAAGTTAAAGCCATTTCATCTGACATGACTCGTAAAGTAATGGACAACTTCAAAGAACGACTCAACCAGTGTGTCAACAGTGGGGGAAACCATTTTATTGTTTAAAAAGTTAAGTAATTAAACTAATGGTTATATATTCTTAAACAGCACAATCTGCACTTTTAGTTAATACAAATAAAAACTTCCTTCCTTATTTCATTTTGTTTTTATTAGCTTTTCTAATAGGGGAGGTTTTTCTGCTGGACCCTGTGTGATGAAATCTTATCTGAATCACTGGAATCATCACTATAAATATCACTGACAAAAAGTTTTGGTACCTTCATGGGTGATGTTTGCATATTTTTTACCAATAAAATAGGCGATGATGCCCTATCTTTCAAACATGCCTTTGTTTGAACAGCTTTGCTTCTGACATGAACTTGTTTAGCATTGGAGTCTGGCCCGAGCAGTCAACGGTGTTAGATCGTGTACGTGTTCACTTCCTGAAAAGTTAAAGTTAAACTCGCTTCTTAAGTGCAATTTTTGGTACGATTCGGCAGTTTATATTATGTGGAGGCGCTAAGTTTGGAGGCGCTCAGAAGAGTGTAGAGGAACAAACGAAACCAATTTTCTAGGACGTTTCGCAGCCTTATCAGTTAGGATCAAGCAAGAAATATTCTGTTCGCCCCCATTCCGCAAACCATCTTATCTGAAGGTCAGATTATACCAATATAAATAAATATGCCAGTCACAAATGAAGAAATCCTTATAACTATTAATAAAAACAACGAGGAGTCAAAAAGCTCATTAAATAAATTAACCGAATTGTTGGACTCGTTAATCAGTGAAGTTTCTGAGATAAGGAAAAAATGTAAGGACCAAGAAACAAAAATAAACTTTCTCGAAAATGAAATAAAAAAGCTGAGAAAAGAAAAAAAAAGAAACAACTTTTTGGTTTTTAACTTGCCGAGTTCGGAAAATGAAAAATTGTCAACAAAAATTATTAAGACATTAGAAGAAATAGATATATATTTACCCGAACACTCCATTAACAATTGTTTTCGTATAGGAAAAGGACCAGATCCCAAACCCGTAGTGATATCCCTTAATAGTTACATCATAAAAGAGGCTATTATGAATAAAAGAGAGGCTTTTCAGAAGAGAGGCCTAAGAATCAGCCATGACAGAACTTTAGAGGAAAGGGAAGAAGGGAAGCGAATTTATAACTGCATTACTAAACTAAAAGAGATTGATAATAATGCTACCTATAAACGAGGATTTTTTAAATTCAGAGGAATTAATTATCGTTTAGAAGAAGCAGAAGAAATTGCAAATATTTCCTTTGGAAATAACAGTGCGGTAGAAAATATTTCACGCAAGAAAAGGAAAATAGAAGAAAAGTTGGAAGAGTTCCGGTTCCGGCCAAGATCTAATTCAGCGGCTGCTTCTACTTCAGCATCGACACAGATAAACTGTTCTTGACCTATTCCTCTCGAACCCTCGGACCCTACAGGCCAATTAGGTGTACAGGAAATACAAACTGGTATAAAAAATGTCACTAACACACTAACAACAAATATAATTTCTTGTAATATAAAAGGCTATTCAAATCTATTAAATGTAAACCCTTCTGATATTAATATCTCCGATAACAATTTAGCAGTATGCATCGTAGAAACGTGGTTAACTGATAATAAATTTATTATTCAATTTTGGTTGAGGAACTATAACTCTGTTATTAGTAATGGTATTAAAACGAAACGTACTGGTAGAGCAAGTGGAGGCATTATCACTTTTATAAACAAAGCTATGGCTCACAGTATTACTATAATAGAATGTAATCAATATATGGTGATAGTGAAATTTTATATTAATGATAAGATCATAATACTGAGAAATTTTTATTTACCACAAGAAAGTGAGTTTGATAACTGCATAGATAGCTTTATTCATTTATTGTCAAATATTATAACTGATTTTCCTAACAGCTATATAGTCTTATGCGGCGATTTTAACAGTCACGTCGGCCGTTTAAATAATTTGGATGAAAGTATATTCGAAAACTCATACCTCTACGGAACAAGAGTAGTTAGTCATAAAACCACTAATAAGCGCGGTAAAATACTCGTAGATGCAATGGAGTCACTGGGGCTGATTCTGTGTAATGGACGGTCACTATCTGATAGGCCGGGCAAATTCACGTATATCTCAAAGAAAGGCAGGAGCACAATAGACTTGATTTGGATAAATGAAAATTGCATCGGGTTATTTAGAGATATGAATATTTTGATTTTTTCCGATTTTTCCGATCATTTAGCCTGCTTTTTCACAATTAACTATTATCCAACAAAAAAACATTAAACTTCAAAACCCCGGTCAAAAATCACTGAGGTGTTTAAAATGGGATTGTAATAAAGCTAAATATTTTAAAAAATATACCTCCTAGTCAAACAGAATTTACTTCCACTCAGGGGATTTGAATGCAGTCTACGATAAATTTGTTACATGCATGTCCGAATCTTTAATTGACTCTGGCCTAATGGTATACAAAAACCAAAATAATAAGGTGAATTTTGAGGCAAAAAATAAATGGTTTGACACCGAATGTTGGAAACTAAAAAGAAGTCTCCGAAGAAAATACAAACTCATGCTAAAACACAATTTCTCTCACAATGCGGTCGTAGATTATTTTCATTCTAAGGATAATTTTAGAAAACTGCTAAACAATAAAAAAAGAGGAATACAGGGAAAACATCATTATGAAATTGCAGAATGTTAAGAATAGTAACGAATTTTGGAAAGCAGTGAATTCTTTTAGACATTTTAAAATTTTCCTGATGAAATAAGTATTGATGAGTGGGTAAATCATTATAGTTTACTGTATGGACAAAAACATATTTTAGAAATTAAGTTTTTCTCAGTAACTCACCCAGTTTTAGATCTGCCATTTTCTTTAGGTGAACTCCAAAACTGTATTAAACTTAGGAATAATAATAAATCTCCCGGTTTCGATAATATAACCTATGAAGTCTTTAAAAGTTTAACTCCGGAGTGGGAACATTCCCTGCTAAATCTCTTCAATAATATAATGAAAGCGGAAGAAATTCCGATCTTATGGTCTAAATCAAAACTAATTCTACTACACAAAAAGGGGAACAAAAAAGATGTAGATAATTACCGAGGTATATCCCTGATCAACAATATCACAAAACTATTCACAGCTAGTTTGGCTTATAGATTACAGGATTGGGCCGAAAGTGAAAAACTGATCCCCGAAGAACAGGCAGGATTTAGAACGGAAAGAGGATGTGTCGAGCACATTTTTTCGCTTATGGCATTGATTGGCATTAATCTTCGTAATAAGGGAGTTATGTTTTTGCTACATTTATTGATTTCAAAAAGGCATTTGATTCCATAAACCACCCCCTTCTCTGGCAAAAACTGTTCGACATTGGTATCAGTGGTAAAATAATAAGATTACTGAAAGCCCTCTACGACAATGCAATAATACAAATTCAAATCGGTGACAAATTATCCGAGGAGATAGGTATTAGTTCCGGTCTCTTACAAGGGAAGAGTCTCAGTCCAACCCTCTTTATCTTATTTCTGTCGGATATAATTATGTTTTTCCAAAATAATGGTGCCAAAGGAGTCCCCATTGATGATAAAAACAAAGTTAAAATGCTCCTATTAGCCGACAATATAGTACTATTAAATACTTCATGACATGATACTCATAGAAACCTAGGATTAATGGAATTATATTGCGTTCAAAATTCTTTAATTTTAAATCCTGAAAAATCTAAAACATTAGTGTTGCATAAATCCCCCAAAATAAAAAAACTAAAGCCACTATTTTGGAATGCTAAAATACTGGAATATACAAAATCTTATAACTATTTAGGAGTCCCATTTTCATCCTCCGGAAGGTTCTTTCTGGCATCTGAGTATTTTATTGAAAAATCTAACGTAGCAGGTGCGAAAGTGAGAGACATTCTCAGAAGAGGTAAAAGTGGTGCATGGGAGACAAAAATGACACTCTTCGATTCTATGGTATCCTCAACGCTCCTTTATCCTGCAGAAATTTGGAGTTTAAACTATTATACAAACATAGAAGTAGCTCAATTAAAATTCTTAAAATACCTATATTATTGGCCGAAATGCTCTCCAAATTATATTGTACGTATATACAGAAATATTTGCACCTATACCAACCCTGAACCTGAAAGCTATTTAAAATTCAAGATAAACATAAAAAAATTAAGAACCGTGAGTCAAATAAGAATTTCAAACCCTGAATGCCTGAAAATATTTTATAGGAACAACATCTGTGTTCTCAGAACTGATGAAAAATGTCAGTGGTGCCATGGGACCATATTCAATAGTTTGAAGCATATAATATTGCATTGTAAATTTTTTGTTAACACACGGAAACAATTTCTGCAAAAATATATTGTCGAGCATGAGATGAATTATCACTTTAAAATGTACTCACTATGGACAGCGTGGAAAAATTAAACAACATTTTTTTCTATCTTCAGTTTATATGTAAAAATTCAAAATCCGGGCTTTAATTGTGGTTTATGGTTTCAGGTACTTCTACAATATCTTGATTGTAACGTATAGAAAGAATAAGATAACTGTTACAATAAAGTATCAGCGGGTTAGTACCTAAATACTTTAATTCCATTGTATTGTATTTATCTATTTCCTTAGGTATATGCCTTATTTGCGTTATTTGTTTGGAAGATTGTTATTCTTTTGTTATAATTGATATTATTCTGTTCTGACTAAAAATTTTGTTTATTTATTTATTAAACGAGTGTTGATTATTTAATTATTGTAAAATATTTACATATTGTAGATATTATATATCTGTATATAAAAATAGCTGTAATTAAGTGACAATATACTAATTACTAAAAATTAACACTAAGTGGGCCAGACTCAATGGCTACAATGTTATACATTAAAGCCAATAAAGAATTTATTATTATATTATTATTGTTTAGCATTGTGTTTTTCTGATGTCCATGATACTTATTTTTCTGCATTCACTTTTGTTATTATTGGTTCTATGTTTTCATTATTCCATATTGATGGTTGCAAAACATCACTGACTCTGGCCTAATGGTATACAAAAACCAAAATAATAAGGTGAATTTTGAGGCAAAAAATAAATGGTTTGACACCGAATGTTGGAAACTAAAAAGAAGTCTCCGAAGAAAATACAAACTCATGCTAAAACACAATTTCTCTCACAATGCGGTCGTAGATTATTTTCATTCTAAGGATAATTTTAGAAAACTGCTAAACAATAAAAAAAGATGAATACAGGGAAAACATCATTATGAAATTGCAGAATGTTAAGAATAGTAACGAATTTTGGAAAGCAGTGAATTCTTTTAGACATTTTAAAATTTTGCCTGATGAAATAAGTATTGATGAGTGGGTAAATCATTATAGTTTACTGTATGGACAAAAACATATTTTAGAAATTAAGTTTTTCTCAGTAACTCACCCAGTTTTAGATCTGCCATTTTCTTTAGGTGAACTCCAAAACTGTATTAAACTTAGGAATAATAATAAATCTCCCGGTTTCGATAATATAACCTATGAAGTCTTTAAAAGTTTAACTCCGGAGTGGGAACATTCCCTGCTAAATCTCTTCAATAATATAATGAAAGCGGAAGAAATTCCGATCTTATGGTCTAAATCAAAACTAATTCTACTACACAAAAAGGGGAACAAAAAAGATGTAGATAATTACCGAGGTATATCCCTGATCAACAATATCACAAAACTATTCACAGCTAGTTTGGCTTATAGATTACAGGATTGGGCCGAAAGTGAAAAACTGATCCCCGAAGAACAGGCAGGATTTAGAACGGAAAGAGGATGTGTCGAGCACATTTTTTCGCTTATGGCATTGATTGGCATTAATCTTCGTAATAAGGGAGTTATGTTTTTGCTACATTTATTGATTTCAAAAAGGCATTTGATTCCATAAACCACCCCCTTCTCTGGCAAAAACTGTTCGACATTGGTATCAGTGGTAAAATAATAAGATTACTGAAAGCCCTCTACGACAATGCAATAATACAAATTCAAATCGGTGACAAATTATCCGAGGAGATAGGTATTAGTTCCGGTCTCTTACAAGGGAAGAGTCTCAGTCCAACCCTCTTTATCTTATTTCTGTCGGATATAATTATGTTTTTCCAAAATAATGGTGCCAAAGGAGTCCCCATTGATGATAAAAACAAAGTTAAAATGCTCCTATTAGCCGACAATATAGTACTATTAAATACTTCATGACATGATACTCATAGAAACCTAGGATTAATGGAATTATATTGCGTTCAAAATTCTTTAATTTTAAATCCTGAAAAATCTAAAACATTAGTGTTGCATAAATCCCCCAAAATAAAAAAACTAAAGCCACTATTTTGGAATGCTAAAATACTGGAATATACAAAATCTTATAACTATTTAGGAGTCCCATTTTCATCCTCCGGAAGGTTCTTTCTGGCATCTGAGTATTTTATTGAAAAATCTAACGTAGCAGGTGCGAAAGTGAGAGACATTCTCAGAAGAGGTAAAAGTGGTGCATGGGAGACAAAAATGACACTCTTCGATTCTATGGTATCCTCAACGCTCCTTTATCCTGCAGAAATTTGGAGTTTAAACTATTATACAAACATAGAAGTAGCTCAATTAAAATTCTTAAAATACCTATATTATTGGCCGAAATGCTCTCCAAATTATATTGTACGTATATACAGAAATATTTGCACCTATACCAACCCTGAACCTGAAAGCTATTTAAAATTCAAGATAAACATAAAAAAATTAAGAACCGTGAGTCAAATAAGAATTTCAAACCCTGAATGCCTGAAAATATTTTATAGGAACAACATCTGTGTTCTCAGAACTGATGAAAAATGTCAGTGGTGCCATGGGACCATATTCAATAGTTTGAAGCATATAATATTGCATTGTAAATTTTTTGTTAACACACGGAAACAATTTCTGCAAAAATATATTGTCGAGCATGAGATGAATTATCACTTTAAAATGTACTCACTATGGACAGCGTGGAAAAATTAAACAACATTTTTTTCTATCTTCAGTTTATATGTAAAAATTCAAAATCCGGGCTTTAATTGTGGTTTATGGTTTCAGGTACTTCTACAATATCTTGATTGTAACGTATAGAAAGAATAAGATAACTGTTACAATAAAGTATCAGCGGGTTAGTACCTAAATACTTTAATTCCATTGTATTGTATTTATCTATTTCCTTAGGTATATGCCTTATTTGCGTTATTTGTTTGGAAGATTGTTATTCTTTTGTTATAATTGATATTATTCTGTTCTGACTAAAAATTTTGTTTATTTATTTATTAAACGAGTGTTGATTATTTAATTATTGTAAAATATTTACATATTGTAGATATTATATATCTGTATATAAAAATAGCTGTAATTAAGTGACAATATACTAATTACTAAAAATTAACACTAAGTGGGCCAGACTCAATGGCTACAATGTTATACATTAAAGCCAATAAAGAATTTATTATTATATTATTATTGTTTAGCATTGTGTTTTTCTGATGTCCATGATACTTATTTTTCTGCATTCACTTTTGTTATTATTGGTTCTATGTTTTCATTATTCCATATTGATGGTTGCAAAACATCACTGACTCTGGCCTAATGGTATACAAAAACCAAAATAATAAGGTGAATTTTGAGGCAAAAAATAAATGGTTTGACACCGAATGTTGGAAACTAAAAAGAAGTCTCCGAAGAAAATACAAACTCATGCTAAAACACAATTTCTCTCACAATGCGGTCGTAGATTATTTTCATTCTAAGGATAATTTTAGAAAACTGCTAAACAATAAAAAAAGATGAATACAGGGAAAACATCATTATGAAATTGCAGAATGTTAAGAATAGTAACGAATTTTGGAAAGCAGTGAATTCTTTTAGACATTTTAAAATTTTGCCTGATGAAATAAGTATTGATGAGTGGGTAAATCATTATAGTTTACTGTATGGACAAAAACATATTTTAGAAATTAAGTTTTTCTCAGTAACTCACCCAGTTTTAGATCTGCCATTTTCTTTAGGTGAACTCCAAAACTGTATTAAACTTAGGAATAATAATAAATCTCCCGGTTTCGATAATATAACCTATGAAGTCTTTAAAAGTTTAACTCCGGAGTGGGAACATTCCCTGCTAAATCTCTTCAATAATATAATGAAAGCGGAAGAAATTCCGATCTTATGGTCTAAATCAAAACTAATTCTACTACACAAAAAGGGGAACAAAAAAGATGTAGATAATTACCGAGGTATATCCCTGATCAACAATATCACAAAACTATTCACAGCTAGTTTGGCTTATAGATTACAGGATTGGGCCGAAAGTGAAAAACTGATCCCCGAAGAACAGGCAGGATTTAGAACGGAAAGAGGATGTGTCGAGCACATTTTTTCGCTTATGGCATTGATTGGCATTAATCTTCGTAATAAGGGAGTTATGTTTTTGCTACATTTATTGATTTCAAAAAGGCATTTGATTCCATAAACCACCCCCTTCTCTGGCAAAAACTGTTCGACATTGGTATCAGTGGTAAAATAATAAGATTACTGAAAGCCCTCTACGACAATGCAATAATACAAATTCAAATCGGTGACAAATTATCCGAGGAGATAGGTATTAGTTCCGGTCTCTTACAAGGGAAGAGTCTCAGTCCAACCCTCTTTATCTTATTTCTGTCGGATATAATTATGTTTTTCCAAAATAATGGTGCCAAAGGAGTCCCCATTGATGATAAAAACAAAGTTAAAATGCTCCTATTAGCCGACAATATAGTACTATTAAATACTTCATGACATGATACTCATAGAAACCTAGGATTAATGGAATTATATTGCGTTCAAAATTCTTTAATTTTAAATCCTGAAAAATCTAAAACATTAGTGTTGCATAAATCCCCCAAAATAAAAAAACTAAAGCCACTATTTTGGAATGCTAAAATACTGGAATATACAAAATCTTATAACTATTTAGGAGTCCCATTTTCATCCTCCGGAAGGTTCTTTCTGGCATCTGAGTATTTTATTGAAAAATCTAACGTAGCAGGTGCGAAAGTGAGAGACATTCTCAGAAGAGGTAAAAGTGGTGCATGGGAGACAAAAATGACACTCTTCGATTCTATGGTATCCTCAACGCTCCTTTATCCTGCAGAAATTTGGAGTTTAAACTATTATACAAACATAGAAGTAGCTCAATTAAAATTCTTAAAATACCTATATTATTGGCCGAAATGCTCTCCAAATTATATTGTACGTATATACAGAAATATTTGCACCTATACCAACCCTGAACCTGAAAGCTATTTAAAATTCAAGATAAACATAGAAAAATTAAGAACCGTGAGTCAAATAAGAATTTCAAACCCTGAATGCCTGAAAATATTTTATAGGAACAACATCTGTGTTCTCAGAACTGATGAAAAATGTCAGTGGTGCCATGGGACCATATTCAATAGTTTGAAGCATATAATATTGCATTGTAAATTTTTTGTTAACACACGGAAACAATTTCTGCAAAAATATATTGTCGAGCATGAGATGAATTATCACTTCAAAATGTACTCACTATGGACAGCGTGGAAAAATTAAACAACATTTTTTTCTATCTTCAGTTTATATGTAAAAATTCAAAATCCGGGCTTTAATTGTGGTTTATGGTTTCAGGTACTTCTACAATATCTTGATTGTAACGTATAGAAAGAATAAGATAACTGTTACAATAAAGTATCAGCGGGTTAGTACCTAAATACTTTAATTCCATTGTATTGTATTTATCTATTTCCTTAGGTATATGCCTTATTTGCGTTATTTGTTTGGAAGATTGTTATTCTTTTGTTATAATTGATATTATTCTGTTCTGACTAAAAATTTTGTTTATTTATTTATTAAACGAGTGTTGATTATTTAATTATTGTAAAATATTTACATATTGTAGATATTATATATCTGTATATAAAAATAGCTGTAATTAAGTGACAATATACTAATTACTAAAAATTAACACTAAGTGGGCCAGACTCAATGGCTACAATGTTATACATTAAAGCCAATAAAGAATTTATTATTATATTATTATTGTTTAGCATTGTGTTTTTCTGATGTCCATGATACTTATTTTTCTGCATTCACTTTTGTTATTATTGGTTCTATGTTTTCATTATTCCATATTGATGGTTGCAAAACATCACTGATTAGTGATTGCCTCATTCTTTTGACACCAAGAGGTCTTGGTTGAGATGAATGTGCTAGGATCCTTGGTCCTGCTAGGATGTTTGGCAATTGTATTTGATTGGTACTGCTTCTTTTTTCAAAACTATTGGACCCCCTACTAATCTAACTTTAATGATATTTTCTACTTCTTCTTCCACCTGAAACAGAAGAGGAAAAAAAAAAGATCAAACTCACTGCATCTGAAAATGGTGTTTGCTTATGAGAGAGTTTACATGTACTGACTAGTTATTGCTGAAACTATTCTAACTTTACACTATATTCAATGTAGAATATCTATAATAAGAAGCCATAACAATCTTTTAAGGATGATTTGTACATATAATTTGGGTGATAACATTATCATGACAATCATCTTATTTATCTAACACTGCATAATGGAATGCAAAAAGTAATGCAGAAAGATACATTTAGAGTGTACAGTACAAAAGCTTAAACTTATATTAAAATGATCTTCACAGGCATAACAGTAGTAGAAGGAGCCAGGTTATTTTTTCTTCTCATCAGAGAAAACCACTTTTTTCTTATTATTGGATCCATGGGAACCTTAAGGAACAGTTTATCTGGGATTGATTTTGTGGTGCTTTCACACATTGGCACACAACAGTATTAGTTAGTCATGATAAGTGATTTATTTATTTAATAGACAGTAAACTTTTTTCAACTTTTTCATTTCAATCGATTTCTATTTGATTGATTTCAATATTCAGTAAAACCTCTCTACAACCTTGTCCTGATTTGGGAGATTTTTATTTCTTTTTTGTTATATATATACACCTACGACAAAAATTTGGCTTGATGTCTGTTTCCGTTAGATGAGTATTCTTTGAAAATGGATATAATTTTTTTTTACTTTTTTAACTTCTGAAGTGAGACATCAAAAAATTTTCTATAGAGAGGGATGCTGTTTGATGATATTCATGTACAACCCCTTGGCTTATGTGGTTTATTGGTTTATTGCACGTTTTATGTGTGCCATTATTTAAACCAAAGTTTTAGTTCTTGAGAGCTATATAAATAATATATTAGTGGTATAAGAAAATATAAAATAAATATTATTCAACAATCATGACATGGGTATGTGGCGATTTTACTGTGTTAGGAAAATATGGGTATCCTTGAAAGAAGGATTTTATGCTGTTATTTCCACTTTAAAGTTAATGATAAGCAGGGAAAAACATTTAGTTGACGAATTTTGAAAATTCATAGTATTTACAATACTTCAAGTTTATATTTTCCACAACCTTAATAATTTAGTTTCAAAATAATAACTAATTTTGTGTTTTTAATATTTTTAGCCATTAGTGGAAAGTGAGAAAGTAGTGAATATAGTTCCTGAAAAAGAAGACATAATAGAAAATAGGTTAGTTTTTTATTAATTTATATTTGTTAAAACATTGGAAGTATTTATACTATGATTACTGTTCAATGTTAAACGCATATATATATTTTTTTAATGAATACATTTTATATTCATCTTAACATCCCAAAATAGTTTATTAATATTGTATGATTCCTGAGAAAAGATGGCTCAACATTTTGGTCCTATTTGAAACAGATATATTTATTGGTCAATAATATTCGATAAATTGTTTTTGTTCTATATTCATTGATTCATTCATACAGTTCAAACAGTTTTAATCATTTGCTGCTTAATTCATCTTTTTTGTTTTAATTTATTAACTTTGTATGCTGGATCTTTTATATTTTAACGAATAAATTATTTAATTAAATAGATTGTTTGTTTTATTGTTCTTATATTTTTGGTTTTTATATCTTTTTACTATTTTCAAATTCGACAGTTGACTGATTCCCCACACATTTGGAGAACTGTAAAAAGAAAAATATATGTTCTAATTGGTTGTGTGATTTGTTATTTGGTTTGCTTTAAAGTTTTTTTTTTTAAATTTAATTTATTGTTATTTACAACTATAATAATATTACAATAAGTAAATCTGCCAATATGTACAATATGACATGAAAAACACTTGTGGAGAAACTACCCATCGGTTGCACTCCAATAAAGTTCTATAGTAGATGGTCTCGAGGCCATCTTCTTTTGAGACGCCTCGGAGGGTTATCAGGAATAGTATGCGAAGCAAGTTGAGAGACTAGTGGATTGAAGTGTATGGAGCTTGTCATGGAAGGTTAGGTATCTAGTTTGGGCCAAATCAGTAATATATGGGATATTAAGATCATGATGGATGAGTTTGTTTGTGACATAATAAGGAGCATTAAGGATTTTACAAAGGATTTTGGATTGCAAGGATTGGATACAAGATGAATTGGATGGTTTAGTAGAGCCCCAAAGCTCAACACCGTATGTCCTAATAGGCCTGATAACTGTCATGAAAATGAGTCTTTTGTAATTAATTGGGAGCTTAGAGCGTTTGTCCAGTAAATGTTGAAGTAGGCGAAAACGACGAGCAGTTTCTTGTCTTTTCTGTCTTGTATCAGGATTCCAAGTGAGTCGTTTGTCCAGATGGAGTCCTAGGTAACGTATCTGTTCGACAGGGTTCAGTGGAATATTATTAAAGGATAGAGTAGGGCAGGAATTTGTAGGTTTAAGACGAAGAGTGAAGGTAAGTAAACAGTTTGTGAGCACATGAAATAATTTATGTTAACCATATGTTGTTCCAAAGTGAAGCTGATAATAATCTTTACTTTAGTTCATAAGCAG
Organism: Arma custos; assembly: GCA_037127475.1. Taxonomy (NCBI): domain Eukaryota; kingdom Metazoa; phylum Arthropoda; class Insecta; order Hemiptera; family Pentatomidae; genus Arma; species Arma custos. The sequence goes on from CM073761.1 coordinate 59,162,997, forward strand.
TTTTTCTATCATTTTCGATCATGATCATGGTATTATCTTCTTTTCTTTGGTTGTTTAGTAAAATTTTATTTGCAGAAAAAATTCCATGCATTTACTGATGAAATAGTTGCTTGTACTGGTTTTGTTTCTCAACTGGATTTGTCTTGTGAAGATTTTGATATTTATTATTCTTTTGAAAAATCTGATAGTGTTTCCTACAAAATATATGATTAATTTTTGGTGAATAAATACTTAAACTATTTGGTACTGAAACTTTAATTTTTCTTTAAATGGTATATTTTAATAATTCTTTTTATCTTTATAAATTGAAAAGTATGTTGGTTTTATTGTTGCTACAGAAACTTTATTTCTTCTGAGACATTGTATCCACAGAAATTAAACCTTGTTTATCCTATATAACAGTTAAGACTTCCCTTAATCATTTTAAATTTTATTATCTTGTACTTTTGCTTATATATTTTTCTGCTGTGCTAGCTTTTTTCTCAAAATTAAACTATTAACTGTTTGTTTTTAGCAATTCAGCTACACCAAACATTGAAAAAAAGGATTATAAAGACAAAAAAAAGAAAAGAAAAAAAAGAGAAAAATTAAGTAAGTGTACCATTTGTGGAAAAGTGTTTCATTATGTACAATATTTAAAGTCTCATTTGTTAAGTCACTCAGATAGTAGGCCTCACCTTTGTCACATATGTGGGGCTTCGTTCAAGAGGAAAGATCATGTTAACCATCATAGAAGAACTGTTCATGTAACTCATCCTGAAATTATTAAAGAACTTGAAGAAAAAGGTGAAGAGCCACTGGAATGTGATGATTGTGGTGACATAAAGCCTACAAAATATGCCATGTTCGTTCATAAAAAAAGGCATATTGTAAACTGTGTCTGTGATGTTTGTCAGAAATCATTTTCTTTACCTTCCCTCCTTAGAGCTCATTTGGTTAAAGCACACACTGATGATATATGCACGTGTGATGTATGTGGTGAAGTTTTGAAGTCTGGGCATTCTTTGTACATTCATAAAAAAAAACATCTCACCAGTTATATTTGTGATGTTTGTGGAAAGAGTTTCACTCGACCTTCTTCACTTAAAACTCATATGGTTATTCACTCTGATGATAAACCTTTCTCTTGTGATGAATGTGGAAAGTCTTTTAAATTGAAACTTCGTTTGCAGCAACACAAACAGTCTCATGGTAATTTTAGACCATATTCTTGCAATATTTGCGAGAATAAACGATTCAAGACAAAGGGTGCTCTTATTGTTCATAATAATATGCATAATGACACAAGGCCATACCCTTGCCCTCATTGCAGTTTCAGGGCTCGTAAAAACTCTGATTTAGTCTGCCATATTAGAACTCACACAGGAGAAAAGCCTTATAAATGTGATGTTTGTGGACGAGGGTTTGCTCAAGCTGGTGATATGAGAAAACATCGTAACACTCATGATAGGCAAAAGTTAGAACCATTATAGATGGAGAAATGTTCTCATGTTTTGTTAATACCTGACCTCAAAAAGCATTTATGCTACCAGGTAGAGCTGTACTAGCCCCATATCATATCCTTCCATTAAAGCATAGTTCATGATTTGCTGGAAATGTGGGACTAAAGCTCTTCTAGCAAGTTTTAAAAAATGGGTGGAAGAGAAACCTCGGAGCAAGGGAAAGAAGGATTGAAAGAAGATATTTTAAAAAAAAACCTAATGTTTAGTATAACTTACAAAATTTTTATAAAATTTCAGCCACCCCAATAAACAATGACTAAAATACAAAATCTAATAAAATAAAAATTATATTTGAAAACCTCCCATTATATTAATACAAAATAAAGGTTGGCTAAAATTTGAGGAAATCCTAACTAATTAAATAATTAAACATTAAACAAAATTATTGCAATTCAACTCATATTAAATACATATTCTAGATTTATATATTATAAGATACCTATAAGGTAAAGAGATATAGAAATCAGAAGGATAGTAAAGAGTATTGCAGAATTGAATTTCTATTTCTTACTGACAAAGTGGGAAGAAGTAGGGAGGATGTGATTCGTATTTAAAAAAATCCAATAAATTACTTAACATGGTGGTCACAGAAAGCCACTTTATCTGAGTATAATGTACGAAAATGAATTGTTGGGCATCCTGAATAAGTAAATTAATGAAAACAATTCATTATTATTTTTAACCTTATTTTAGTTTGCCAGAATAGTAATCGTAAACAGCTCAGCCAAACGTGAGGTATGGAAAAAGAAGGCTAGAATAACTGAACTGTCCAAAGATGGATTTTAACAATGGAATATTTGTGATATATGGTCTTTCAATTAAATAATGACCATAGTGTTTTAACAAGAAAAACAGGATTAATATTTTTTTTTTTAATCATTAGGATTGAGTTCATTAAGTAACCAGATTAATTAAAATGACCAGAAATTTGGAATTTAAAATGTTTGTACTTCAATATGAACATGAAATGTACCTTAAAAATAAGAATAAATGGATGTGAAAAGAAATGCAAGCTATATATATATACACACTTATAATTTTATACATAAACTATGAGCAATAAAAAAATGTGTGTACATATCTTTTTTTTTCCCTTCATTTTGGCCAACTAGGGATAGCATGTCAATGTCAATTCCTTCTCATTTGAAGCTATCTTTTCCTCCAATATTCTTTCATCCTTTCACCATGTCTCTTCTTTCTTCCAACCACTTTTCTATATATGTTTGTTCATTTACTATTTTTTCTTTTGATTAAATATTCCTATACATATATATTTATCTTTAAAGTAGCTCACTTGGACTGGGAAAGCTCATTGCCATGTATCTGATATAGCAGTGCAGGCTTTGATGGCTTGATTTATTGTTTATTAAATTTATATATTTATAAAAACTACTTCATTTGTACATGTATAACGTCAGAAATATATATTGACCTAATAATTAAACAAATCATAAATAAAGTATATATAAATTAATTAAAAGAAATAAAAATAGAAAAAAATATTTTCATATGCTAAAGCATTTGTAATGTTATAATATTTATAGTTATATATAGAGGAGATTCTCAGAGACAGGACTACAAATAAAGCTATTTGTTAGAAGAAAAAAAAAATTATAAGTTCATCTTCCCCCCCCCCCCAAAAAAAAATCTATGTGAATTATCAGGAACCAATTGAGAAGCGAGATTAAAAAAAGTCTGCTTGAGTGGGAACATCAGAAGAGCTAGTAGGTAGTACCATTGTACCAAGCCCAATGTGACTTTATTAGTTGTAGAGATCTCTTCACTGGTCTTTCCCAGATCATGAATTATTAAAATTATTGATGCTTTAATTTTATAAAATCTGAAATTATTGTTACTGTTGAGTTCTTCTTGTTCAAGAAATAAACAAAACCCACAATCAGTTCTTTTCAGGTCATTACTATAATTTCAATTGTTATTATTGAAGGCTTTCTTAAAGCTTTTAGCTATTGGATTTATCTCGTTAATTCGTTAGTTATCTTGGCAGCTTTCTAATCAGGTAGTTCATTTTTCTATTAACGGTTATTTCAACAGGTATATTAGCAAAGTCATGAGAATATATTTTAAATAATTATGTTATAATTGGATGTGAACATTATTCATTAATATTTATTTAACTGTATTGTATATTGTTGTAGATATTTGAATAAATGTTACGATGAAGTTTCTAATTTTAACAAAATATATGTCTTAGAGAGGAAAATAGTTGACTGGAAGATCTAATGGAGGATGGAAATAGTTGGGGGGGGGGTGCAGTCATAAATACACACCAAATAAGTGAAGACTTATTTTTTATTTATGCCGACGTTTCATTGGTCAGTTACATGGTTCACCCAGCCGCCTCTCCTATTTGCCCTGAAGATGACCTACAAAGTAGGTCGAAACGTCGGCACAAATAAAAAATAAGTTTTCACTTTTTTGGTGTTTATTTATGACTGCATCCCTTCCCCCCCAACTATTTCCATCCTCCAATATTGTGCATTGAAAAATAACTGACTTTTGCTACCTTGCTTTTTTAAATAAAAATATTACTTTAATGTCAATGTTTGGGCTTTAGTTTTGAAAGAGTACATCCAATTTTTTTTATATTATTTAAATTAACTTTAAAACACACATTTGTTGCATAGTAGTAAAAAATAGCATTGGCATGGCCTAGCTGGTACAGCCAAACTCCACTTCTTATTACTAACCCATGTCTATTCTGCTTAACTCGAGTCCAGTCTTGATGATTCCATTCTCTTACCTTCCTCTCAGCTGAACTCCACTCTAGTTAAATGTTTGACAAGCCTTATACAGACTATGATATAGGTAGGTAATTTTTATGTCTGAAGGAAAAATAGGATTGAAAAATTTGGCCTTTTCATAATAGTTTTATTGTAATCTACAAATTTTATACAAGCAGCAAAAAATATAATAAATTATCTGTACAAAAAAATATATAGGGGGATTTACTTTGTATTCTACCATTTAATCATCCTTTTCATGTCAAGTGATAATTAATATTTCATGAGAAAGGCCATTGACTGATAAAATTCATCGAGTAAAAGTACGAAAATTCAATAAATTATTAAAGAATAATATGAAATGATATTTGCATCATTAATTTATCTTACAGTTACTTGAGTGAAGCCAAATTAAGATCCATTGTATCCATGTACATAGTTGGGGAACAGCTTAACTCCAAAACTGACACACTTGTTCTTTAAGGTCATAAAAAAAAACTCTTATGTCAATGAAGAATTATATGGAAACTTAAATGAATTACATAAATCCTACAAGTGTAATTGAGCAATCAACTATGCACTATGCACATTGGCGTTTTTTTGATTTGCATATTAAATTAAACTTTTTGACATTTTTTTCTTAAGATTGTTTAATTTATCTTGCATTTTTTATAACTAACTTCGGTTTTATTCAAACCGATATTATAGCTATATTCTGAAATTCTCCAAATAATCTATTTTGATTTAAAAATTAAATGACATTAAACATAGTATTAATAAATTTAGAAGGTATCAAGTCAAATTGTTCAAAGGAATTAAACTGATAAATAATATTAAAATAAATATATATAGATATATGTATAATAACATATACACGGAATTATAACTCATTAATAATGATGGAAAACCCATCAGGTTGTTGCAAATTTCTCCATTCTTATTTGATCTTCAGGGCTTGCGTATAAAGTCTTCAATTCTTCCCATTGTTTCGGAAATTTACCTCGTACAAAGGTGAAAATCTGCTTGAGTGCTGTTCTCTGTCGGTCTGTGCATTTTTCACACAAATGTTTTATTAATCTCGGCAGTACACCTATGAAAGATAAAAACAAAATTAATCTACATATAATGATGATTTACCTAGTATAAATTGGAATATACCAGATTTTTATCATAAAAAATAATAAAAGTGACCATTTTTCCTTCTATAAGTATCTCTTTTCTAATGATGAATTATTGTAAACATTAGCCTTAATATTAGGGTTTATGCTTCTCCTAAGTCAATAATCAAACATCAAAGGGACACTTTTCTTATGTCTCTTAGTTTCTTATCGTCAAAAAGTTCAAAAATCTTCTAACATTAATTTATATCCTTACTGTCTTGAGTAAAAGTGCAAAAGAGGTCATTGTATTGGTGCCCTCTTTAAGGCTCCTTGTTTGCTATTCATTCATAAATACAAGGAGATATATGAGTAAGTTAATGTGGGTCAGCAAAATTAATTAATATAGTATATATTGGCAAAGGAAATTATAACAAAAGTAAAATCAGGAGCTTGAGGTGCATAGTCCCTAAGAGTTGACGATTAACACGAAAACTTTGATGAGCAAATGCATACAAATAATGATAAAACAACAAACATTTCTATACACAATGCATAATATTACTTACATTTATAATTTTGTGGTATTGGAGCCTAATTAATGAATAAGTATGTTGTTCATATTAAGAAAAAAAGGAGAGAACAATTACAAAAACATATACAGAAAAGTAGGTAAGAGAATTGCAAATTAAAACTAGTAGTAGCAGTAATATTATGATCGCTATGCGTAGTTATCTATAAAGCCATGTTGTAAATCATAACAATTAATAAAATCCTAATATTTTATAGGGAGGCCAGGTAAGTGCTTAATTGACAGGCAGCCTCAATTTTAGGAGATACCTATGTACTCCCAAATTCCTACAACAAATTATGTATAGTGTATCAGCTTGTTATTAATATTAACTTATTTCTGATGAAGTTGTATTTTAATCTCTGGCGTTTGTCTTTATTTATTGTTCTGACCCATTTCTTCATTCTTGAAGCAGTTGTCCTTTAGAATATCTTGTTCAGTGACAACTATAACGGAAATATGCATTTATTGTAAAATGCATGCGGACCACTGGACGACCAATCACGTCCGAACAGTGTAGTATATAACAGAAATATCCTTGAAGAGAATTAAGACATGTTGATTTCCAAGGCAATAAGTGATCGTTATCAAGGATGTCATCGGCTGAGGCTGTACCGGATAATGCGTGTGTTTCATGCAATATTTCATGTGCTTTATTTTTTTCAAAATTTCAACATATGAATCAAATTATTGATATGAAACAAAAATTCCGACCGGTGAAATGTGAAATTACGCTGGCCGAGTGGGAGTTGTAAATTTTGCCGTTCCAGGTATAATTAGGATATGGATCATTAACCTGGCGTACATGATATGGATCATGTACCTGACACCACACAGGCTAGGTACCCCCATTTTACGTCCCTTCTGAAGGATAGCACAATCAAGAATTTTTTACTCCCTTTGAAAAATCCGTCCCCTTAAAGGTTATGATTTAGGGTGTTATTTTGAATAGTAATTAGCAAGGACGGATCCAGGATTTTTTTCTGGGGGGGCACAACGGGCAGACGCCAAAAAATCAACAATAACTTAGAAATTTAGTAGTAGTATTTATAGAAAGGTTTATTAAAATATCTAAACAATAGTTTCACTCATGTTATTTCTGTTATTTTAACAACTATCATCAAATGATTTGCATATAAGTATGTACTGTAATGGATTCTCCACAGTACACAAAACACCGTCTGGGGGGCACGTGCCCCACCCTGGATCCACCTATGGTAATTAGCACATTCATAATCATGTCCATAAATTTTATACGGGACAGAGAGATCTAAGGACCACGATCTTTTCCTACTGTAGAATAGATTATTGAAAGCAAATGACTAATTATGTACGCAGTCAAATTTTTATAGGTTTATAGTCTGCCTCTCTTCATCTATGTAATTCAGTTAATCTCATATATATGAACATTGTAGAAAAAAAATGGTTGATGATCTTGGACATCAGCTAAACTATATTTTTCTTAGAATAGATTGGACCAGGATGGCAACCATCAAAACATTGTTCCCGACATCACTATATTTTTTTAAATATAGTCTGGGCAATCTTGATGGAAAACACACTTACATCTAAAATAGTGGTTCTCAACCTGGGGGGGGGGTGAGTAAAAGTCGGCGGGGAGCGCGAAACCAGTTGATAATGATAAATATTGACTTAATTGTAGTTATTTCTCTTTCACGAATACATCTTTACCTTAAATTGAAACTTATAATGCTGTATCTTTTGATGATCAAACTGAATGTGTTGTTTTTAATTTAATTTTTTTTGTTTTTCATTTGCCCATACATTGTACAAGAGGGGTGTAGTAAGAATTTTATTTGTACCGGGGAGGGGCGTGGAATGTTTTGATTTGAACATGGCGGCGTGGTACAAAAAAGGTTGGGAACCACTGAACTAAAATGTTAGGTTATTCTCACATTCTGTAAAAAGTAACATCTGCCCTCTTATATGCTACACTGTACAACACGAACATCCTTAAAAGACTGTTTCGCCATAAACGACAAAGAGTCCGTAAAGACCTTGAGTCAATTTCATCTCTTCCTCAATGACATTCTTCATTGTATGTACTACCTGTCTAAGTTGTTATCGTTATAAGATTTACTATTTTGTCATTACTATTTTTATAGTACAACCCTTAACCCTGACCTTTTAAATCAGAAGCTTCCTGCTATTTAGTTTTACAAAAAAAACTTTACGAACACTTCCCAGCAGTTTTTTTTCTTTTTGCAGAAACCGGTAACAGGTTGTCATCTATAACAGAAACGATAATGGCGAGGACGATTACGTCAATATGTATATTGGCCATTTAGATCGGATTCCTATCCAAATGGTTCGAACATGTTAGTTAACTAACCTGTCCTATTATTAATAATAAAGAAGTTTTCCTTTTTACTATATTTTAGTAACTATATCCCATTCCCAGGAAGTAAACTGAGCAAATTTTTTTAAATAATTTATTCAATGAAATTTACAACTATTATAATAATACAACAAGTAAATAGAATGAATGGTACATATTGGCATTAATAAATACAGGTAGAAAAACTACCCAGTGGTAGCATAAATTAACAAGTTCAACTTAGAAGGTCACGAGGCCATCTTCCTTTCAGGCGCCTCGAAGGATTATCAGGAATTTGAGAGGTTGCTAGGTTTGAAACTAGTAGGTTTGAGTGAGAATGAAGTTTGTCATGAAAAGATTGATATCGGATTCGGGTCAAATCAGCAACAAATGTGATATTAAGATTATTATGTATTGTTACGGGCTACTGGGTATTAAAAATGAATTAAGCTATTCCTTAATTAAAGATACTAATATTTATTAACAAAATGATAAAAAGGATACAATTAAACTATTAACAATTAAATTATTGAACTAATATAAATTTATAATAACAGTATTCTAAATATTTATTATCTAGGCCTAACTCCTATTTAATTATTACAATAATATAAGATGTTACTAATTCTAGATAGCTTAACTAGTTACAATAGTTTCTATGAATATATTACACTACAATTTATAACTAATAATTAACACTTACAGTTCACTAGTCCACCGACCGTAACATTCTTCAAGTATCACAAACTGACACGCAGTAACAAACAGAAACAGTTTATTACACTCGCGAGACTGTCACAGTTCACTGATACACTTATTACACGGGCCGGTTCAACACTGACTAGTTTATCACACTGACACTCACTTATTACACTTATCACAGATCTTCACTGGTCTACTCTCAGGCTAAGACTGACTGACTCGAGGTGACGGAAGTCTTTTTATAGGCAAAGCCGAACATTCTAGAACTCGAAGGGGCCAGATAATTCTGGAATATTCTTAATCCTTTGCCGACAAAAGAAGACGATCTAGAACCGTCCTAATCCTATTTAAACGTCTCCCGCTGACGGAGTTAAGCCGCTAATCCCCCGCTTCCGCCTTCCTGCCGGCGCCCGTAACACTGCCCCCTCCTTAAAAGTGCTCTGCCCCAGAGCAAGTCCGGAGAAATCGGGCATTTATGAGCTGCTACTGATGGAGACGCACCTTCTTTCCAGGGGTTGAACGTGCACACCAATATGGCAATTCCAGAGTTGGCGAATGTCTGTTCGATCATGTCCCTGACAATCTTCCACTCCAAGCCGTCGTATCCACAGCCCAACTTCGGAATAGCGAGCTTAGTGACACGCAGTCTCAGAAGCTTACTCCGAAGGTCGTCGAGGCTTCGCCGCAGTGCGTCATATGTCGGCTTCTGATCAGAGGCACGCTTGGTAACCAAGTAAAACAGGTGTCGTCCTTCGTGCGGCTGGTGGAGTGCCTTCCCGACACTTGGTCCTTGGCGTTCCAGCTCCTCAGTTCCGCCGAACTTCTTCCTGAAGACCGTTGCAATCCCTCGAGAAGTCCTCAGATCTTCGGCAACGCAATGGGCCAGAGAAGACTCCACTGGTAACGAGAAGATATCTCTGTAGATTACCTGAGTTACTCCACGGGGCCCTGGTACTTTAGTATGAGCAACTGAGTTATTTGTCTTGACGCTGTTTAGGTACCTGACCTGCTGGTCTTCTTTCGGGCCGTGGTCTCCTTTGTACGGGGCCAGTCTATTGAAATGGACTACCTTGGGTTTTCCTTTCGGCTGCTTCCTGATCCTATATATGACGTCATTGATCCTCTTGACGATCTCATACGGGCCGTCCCAGGAGTTCTGAAGTTTAGGTGAGTAGCCTCGCCTTCTTCGAGGATCATGTAGCCAGACCAAGTCTCCAGGTTGGTAGCCACCCTTCTCAGCCCTGATGTCGTAACGCTCCTTCATTCTGTCACTGGCTCCGTGGATGTTTGTGCGAACCTTCTCGTGGATATTATCCATTCGCTTCCGTAGATCCGAGACGTACTCTTCTCCGGCAATTTCCTCATCAGGCTTGAAACCGAATTTCAGATCACAAGGCAACCGAAGTTCTCTGCCGAATACCACATTTGCGGGAGTCTGCCCCGTTGCCTCACTGACTGAACTGCGGTACGCCAGCAGGAACAGGTGAAGATACTGGTCCCAGTCTCGCTGATGGTCGGAGACCACTTTCGACAAATATCGACCCATAGTCCTGTTCATGCGCTCCACCATGCCATCGGATTGAGGGTGAAGAGGTGTCGTCCTGGTCTTCCGTATTCCCAGTGCTTCGCACATCCCGGAGAAGACTGCAGACTCGAAGTTTCGTCCCTGGTCAGAGTGAAGTTCCATGGGTACTCCAAACCTACTGACGAGCTGCTTCACCAGTACGTCCGCAACCGTGACTGCCTCCTGATTCGGAAGGGCGTAAGCTTCCACCCACTTGGAAAAGTAGTCCATGGCCACGAGAATATACCGGTTACCTTCATCCGTCACAGGGAAAGGGCCAGCGATGTCAATTGCTATCCTCTCAAACGGTGCTCCCACGTTGTACTTCCTCATTGGGGCCTTCTTTCTTCTTATGGGTCCGTTAGAAGCCGCACAGGTCGCACAACGCCTGCACCAGTCCAACACATCGTCCTTAAGGTTTGCCCAGTAAAAGCGTTCACGTACCTTTTCCAATGTACGGTGAACTCCAAGGTGGCCGCCAGATACTCCGTCATGAAGTTCCCTGAGTACTTCGGGCACTTTACTCTTTGGAACGATGAGCTGAAGTCTGCGCTGATCTCCTTCCGTGTTCTCCAATGCCCGTTTCAGCAGCCCGTTGTCCACTAGAATGGAGTCCCATTGGGCCCAGTAAGTCTTTACATTCTTCGACATTGGAGCAACATCCTGCCAGGTTGGTCTTCCTTGCCCTGATAGTTTCCACTGCTTCATTTGTTTCAAGTCCGGGTCCCTGTCCTGCTCCTTTGACACCTCTGCATCCTGCCAACTGTCCATGACCACCGTTGTCCTCAACACTGCTGCCTGCTTCTCATCTTGTCGAGAACAATGCCCGCAGTCTTCGCCACAAGGCCTCCTTGAGAGCGCATCCGCATTTCTGTGACTCGTTCCAGCACGATGAGCAGATTCAAAGTCATATTCTTGAAGGCGCTCTATCCACCTCGCCACTTGTCCTTCTGGTGACTTGAATCGTAGCAGCCACATTAGAGCCGCGTGGTCCGTTCTCAGGAGAAATCTTCTGCCATATAGATATTTGTGAAAATGTTCTACAGATTTCACCACTGCCAGAAGCTCCTTCCTTGTGACACAGTAGTTGCGTTCCGGAGCTGAGAGCGCTTTACTGAAATATCCAATGACCCTTTCTTCTCCATCTTGGAGCTGAGAGAGGACGCTTCCAATAGCGGTGTTGCTAGCGTCTGTGTCAAGTATGAACTTGCCCTCGGGACGTGGATAGCTCAGAATAGGAGCACTACTCAACTTTTTCTTCAACTCTTCAAAGGATGCCTGACATTCGTGATCCCAAAGAAAAGTCCGTTTTTCCTCGGTGAGCCTGGTAAGAGGTTTTGCAATGTTCGCAAATCCTTTCACGTACCTCCTGTAGTAGGTGCAGAGGCCGAGAAAACTTCTTACTTGGTGCTTATCTCGAGGTACTGGCCAGTCGGTGATCGCTGCAATCTTCTCTGGGTCAACGGCAACTCCATTGTCCGACACAACATGCCCCAGATAGTTGACTTGCCTTCGGAAGAGATGACACTTCTTCGGGTTCAGTTTAAGGTTCGCTGCACGCAGTCGTTCGAAGACCTTCTCCAGATTCTTCAGATGGTGAGCGAAGGACTTTCCCAGCACAATGATGTCATCTAAGTATACCAGGCAAATTTCCCATGAGAGACCTCTTAGCACGCTCTCCATCAGTCTCTCAAATGTTGCAGGAGCATTGCAAAGCCCGAATGGCATCACTGTAAATTGCCAGAGTCCAGTCCCAATCGAGAACGCTGTCTTATCTTTATCTTCAGGTTTCAATCCAACCTGCCAATATCCACTGCGGAGATCCAAGGTAGAGAATAGTTCACATCCCTCTAGGGTGTCCAGGGTATCATCAATCCTGGGGAGCGGATAACTGTCTTTCTTGGTGACGTTATTCAGAAGGCGGTAGTCTACGCAGAATCTCGTTGTGCCGTCCTTCTTCTTCACCAATACAACAGGAGACATCCAGGGGCTACTCGAAGGCTCAATGACACCATCAATCGCCATCTCCTTGATGATCTTCTCGGCGTCCTCCCGTTTGGCTAACGGCAGCCTCCGCGGGACCTGTCGGATGGGCTTAGCATCCCCGGTGTCAATTCTGTGCTGGACGATATCCGTTCTACCCCGTGGCCCTGGGCTGATCTCGAAGACGTCCTGCCATCGGATAATCATCTTCTTCACTTCCTCGCTCTGTTCAGGCGAAAGGTCGCAACATGATTCGTCCACAAATCCCTTTAATTCTTCCGGCAGTCCTCGCAGCTCGGTGGGATGACGTTGCAGCTGACGAACCACTGAGGTAGCGGTTGTACATTCCCCTATCGGTGTTCCTTTGTTCAGCGTTACTGGGAAGCTGTTCAGGTTCATTAGCCGAATCGGAGTGGTACGTCCGACCTTGATGAGGGACCTTGCAACCATTACGCCGCGTCCGATCTCCTGTTCTTCTTGCCTTCCCGGTTCAAGTAGCACACATTGACCCTCAGGTAGAGGCCCTTCGATCGTCCCATGCGCTATGATTTGGCTCCGTGCAGGTAAAGTGGTGTCTTCCAGTAAGCGCACTCGTGCGTAGATGTCTTTTCCCTGCCGCAGGATGACTTCTTCGTCTCCCAGCGTCATCACCCCTCTTGCCATATCCAGCTTGATCCCGCATGTGATCATCAAGTCCGTGCCTAATATGACATTTTCATCAATATCTGCCACGAGAGCGCGGTGCTTCAGATGTTTACCACCGATGATGAAGTAGGCAACTGTCTCCCCGTAGACCTTCGCTGGCTCTCCTGTGGCAGTCCGTAATGTCCAAATCGTTGGCAACATCTTCTCAGCGGGAACTGTCTTTGAGCTCAAGATTGTCTTGGTTGCGCCGGTATCCAGTAGCAGACTTCGCAGCTGCCCGTTCACCTTCCCATCAACGTAGAAGCTGTTCGTTCTGCTCCCTAAAGACGCAACTCTACTGGTCTTACTCGGGCCTCTGACGTAGCGGGCTGATAGTTGTTCCTCCCCATCAACCCTACTTCGTTCCTGTGGCTTTTCTTGCTTCTTGGATGGACACTTGCTTCTAGGGTGTCCAAGTTGGCCGCAGCTCCAACAGCGTATCTCCTTCTTACGGGTCCTTAGAGCCTCCAAGACCTTTGTCAGAATATCTTCGACGCTAGGGACCTTATTAGACTCCGCTTCTGCTGCTCGAACTCGTGCATGGCCCCGTACTGCCTGCCTGACAGCCTCGAACTCCATGGCCTGAGATAATGCGTCACCCAAAGTCTTTGGCCGGGCGAGCTTCACTGCCTGTTGCGTCTCGGGGTCCCGAAGTCCATCCAGGAATTTGTCGACAGCCAGGCTCTCGTAGACATCATCGGTGACCGATGGGTAAGCATTCCTCACCAGCCGTGCAATGTCTGCTTCAAATTCCTGTAGCGTTTCGTTGGTCTTCTGGATCCTGCTTCTCAGCTGTGAGCGATATAGCTGGTCCATGTGGCGATGGCCGAAACGCATCTCCAGTCTTCTAACCAGTTCCCCGTAGTTAGACCGCTCTGTCATGGGCATCCCTTGCAGTACTCCCAAGGCGTCTCCACGCAAGGCCAGACACAACGCTGAAGCTTGGGTCTCTTTTGACCAACCGTGGATTGAAGCCGCCGTCTCGAAGAGAGTCATGTAGTCCTCCCACGGCGTCTTTCCGTCGAATACTGGAATAGTGTTGTGATTTGGTGGCGTTCCAGCGTTGGCGGGCATAATGGTCCTATGAAAGCTGCCCTCTGTGGAACGGTCGGTGTCGTTCGTCGGTGGGTTGCTCATACGTCCCTCGAGAGCTTCTACTCTTAGCCTAAGTTCGTCTTTAATTGAATTCAGTTCTTCCCCTAACCTAGATTCTACATTAGCAACTTTATTATTTACATCGGCTAACTTATTCTCAACATTTTCCATTAACTTAGTCTCTAATGTACCTAACTTAGACTCTAATGTATCCAACAAATCACTTTTTACAGTACCTAGCTCATTTTTAACATTGCTTAATTCATTACCTAGCTCATTTTTAACATTGCTTAATTCATTGCTTAACTCATTTTGTAAATTACCTATCTTATTATCTACATTGCATAAAGTTGCAGACAACTTGCTTAAATCAGTTTCAAACAGAACGTCATCTGGATTTTCCCCTAAATCTACAAAAAATTGACGCAAGCGCTGTTGCAGTACACTTTTAGTTCCGGAAGAATCAAGATCACGTTCTTCTAACTCCCGTTTCAAATCCGCAACTTTTAAATCAATTAATTTAACACTCTTAGAAGCCATTCTACATACAGTAGCCCAATAATTACAAAATGCAAAATAATAGCAATTACACAATAATCCCACTTCTGACACCAATTTGCTACGGGCTACTGGGTACTAAAAATGAATTAAACAATTCCTTAGTTAAAGATACTAATATTTATTAACAAAATGATAAAAAGGATACAATTAAACTATTAACAATTAAATTATTGAACTAATATAAATTTATAATAACAGTATTCTAAATATTTATTATCTAGGCCTAACTCCTATTTAATTATTACAATAATATAAGATGTTACTAATTCTAGATAGCTTAACTAGTTACAATAGTTTCTATGAATATATTACACTACAATTTATAACTAATAATTAACACTTACAGTTCACTAGTCCACCGACCGTAACATTCTTCAAGTATCACAAACTGACACGCAGTAACAAACAGAAACAGTTTATTACACTCGCGAGACTGTCACAGTTCACTGATACACTTATTACACGGGCCGGTTCAACACTGACTAGTTTATCACACTGACACTCACTTATTACACTTATCACAGATCTTCACTGGTCTACTCTCAGGCTAAGACTGACTGACTCGAGGTGACGGAAGTCTTTTTATAGGCAAAGCCGAACATTCTAGAACTCGAAGGGGCCAGATAATTCTGGAATATTCTTAATCCTTTGCCGACAAAAGAAGACGATCTAGAACCGTCCTAATCCTATTTAAACGTCTCCCGCTGACGGAGTTAAGCCGCTAATCCCCCGCTTCCGCCTTCCTGCCGGCGCCCGTAACAGTATTATATATTTTATTTTATTTTTTTATTAATTGTTATAATTTTTCTCATTATATTATTTTTCTCATTACATTATCATCTCAATTTCTGATTATATAAGAATATCAAGGGAGCGGAGTGGCTCAGTGGTAGATCACTGAGTAGCCATGCCGGAAATCCTGGTTCATATCCCGCTCCAGGTAGTTACTTTTATTTAGTCTGTTTGCGGTGGGAGATGGATCATATGGGATCTAGTAACCTCCTGGGGCACACCCAGCCTCTATAAAATATTATAAAAATAGGGTACCCAAAATAAAGGGGAAAAAGCTGGCGGTTGAGCGACCTAGGACAAGCCACCTCCTTGCAGAACCGTGAAATCCATGAAACAGTACAGTCTCTACCATGCACTGAACCCCAGACTCGTTCACGGGTCGTAGTGGTTACAGGTTGTTTTTTTTTATAATTTTTGAATATTTTTATTTTGAAGAGAAAAGATTTGTCCAGGGCCGGGATTCGAACCCGGGTATCCCACGTATCCGTCGTGGTGCTCTGCCACTTTAGCTAGCCTGGCTCGTACCTCGGTCAGACAAATCTTCAAAATAAAAATATTAAAAAATTAAGGCCATTATGGATTACTTTGTTTGTAACAGAGTTTAGCATTATGGGTTTTAGGAAGGATTTTGGATTGTAAGGATTGAATACGAGAGGCATTAGATGGTTTAGTGGAGCCCCAAAGTTCTACTCCGTAAGCCCAGATGGGTCTAATGATCTCTGATGATGTATACGGGTCTTTTGTAATTAATTGAGAGCTTAGAGCGTTTGTTTAGTAAATGTTGAAGTAGTCCGAAACGGCGAGCAGTTTCTTGTAGTTTCAGTCTAGTATGAGGATTCCGAGTTAATCTAAACTGAGCAATATAATATCAAGTTATGTAGATTCAAATTAATACACGAATGATGTTGGTGTTAGTAGTTGTTATGTTGTATTTTGAGTCGTTGATTTATTTTTTTTATTTTTGTATTCATTAACAAATGTTGTTTATTCATTTAACTTCACTTTATGCTGTTATAGCTAATCGGACGATGATACAGAGGGAATCCTAAAATTTGCCAATCCAGGCATAATTAGGATAGGTATCTTCAACGAGTACCTTTCTCATATTACAACGTATGGGCTCGGACCCCCGTTTTACGTCTCTTCAGGATGCTTAAGGATTTTATCTGCCTTTAAAAAAAAATAAGCCCACCTGATAGGCTGTGAATCCGCAATCTTGGGAAAAGTTGTTTGTTCAGCGAACCACTAGACCACATGTGACTCCTATTAACAAATGTAATTATGCAATCTACAGAAAAAACCTATAACAACAGGATGTTGTTTCTGGAGCAGGCAACTCCTTGTGCAGAGCACTCTATTGTGCTGATAAATTATTTATATGTAAATAATGATACATCACAGATTAATTATTTAGTATTTTAACAGCCATAAATGGGCCCTGTGGTATGAGAGCACGTTCAAGTGGTGGAAAAGATCTGGGACAAATACCTACACTGCATAACCGTTTGCTTAGCAACAGTGCATTCTCTACCAAGGACTAATAGTTTATAAGTCTTTATTTTAAAAAAATTTCAATTTTATTTGTCGATATTTAAAAATATAATTGCATTTTTATTATTGTTGATAGCCGTATATTACTTAAAATATAAGCAATAACTGATTGTTTTCATCGACATTTTACCGGGACTTAAGACGATGAGGGATGTTAAACGCTTCTACCTTCAACTTTTTAATTGGTACAACCATTTAGTGATAATATTATTGAGAATTTACTTGAGAGGTTATAAAAAAAGCCTCGGAGTGGAGTGGCACAGTGGTTGAGCTCTGAGTTCAGCTGTGCCGAAGGTCTTGGATTCAAATCTGGCAGTGGTAGATTTTATTTAATTTGGGACCTAGGACCCTCCTGGGGCTCACCCAACCTCTATAAAGTAGATACCCACAATAAAGGGAAAATCTAAGAAGGTTGAGCGTGATCTAAGACAAGTCACCTTAGCACGGATGTTTGAACACCTTTAGTGGTACACTTGTATACCTGTATAAAGGTGTTTTTTTTTAATGCAAAAAAACGAAACAAAATACAAAAACATTTCTGGGACTGATAGAGTACCGGAAAAATCCGCAGGATGTTTTTACAAAAAATAATAATTGGCCAGCAGACAACGAGTCTTTATCAGGTACCCCAATCTTGCAATTACAGTTCCTCGGTGTTCAATAATCCACCAAATCTTTTTTCTGTTTCCCCTAATTGTATCGTAAGGGAATTGAAAAACATGTAATCTATAGGGAATCCCGTCTAAGAATAGGACCAAACGATGGACCATAATTGCGAACCAAGTCAATTACTTGGAAATTTCCGTGAATTAGTGGTAAGGAGTTTCATTGAACTTCAAAACAGTCTTGAAACAGAGTAAACCACAATAATCATGTTGCTCGTGTGATGGAATTCCGAAATGTATGGATAGACCTGGGTATTGGCCAAGGGAAAAACAAAACAAATTTATATTATTATTTATTATTATATTTATATTCATATCTCTTTACCATATATTAAAGAAAAAATTAAGACGTGTAATGATTTTATAAAACTGCAGTAATGTGCGAATAGCGTACTAAAAGTCCCAAACTAGAAAAAGAATGTTATTCTTTTAGGTTTCCACGGCCAATATTATTACAAAAGACTTTGTTAATTTCTTCTGGTTTAGACTGTGTACAAAAATTTTTTGCCGACGTTTCGCCAACCATGCTGCTGACTTCGTCAGGGCTGAGATGAGAATGAGAATGAGCCCAGAAATTGCTCATTCTCATTTTCATCTCAGCCCTGAGGAAGTCAGCAGCATGGTTGGCGAAACGTCGGCAAAACATTTTTGTACACGGTCTAAACCAGAAGAAATTAACAAAGTCTTTTGTAAAGAATATTATATTCAGATATCGTCATAAGTAAGAAGCAAGTCATTGGGAAGGAAATAACTAATAAGCATAAAAAAATAGCGGTTAAAAACAAAAATATAAATAATTGTATGAATTACAGCAAAAAAAGAAAATATTAATTTTAAAACTGTGTATAAAAATATATATAAATATAGACCGAACTGATTAGTAAAAACTTTAAAATTGAAGTTGACTGAAAAAGAACGCCAACAACGCGTTTTGTGAATGAATGATGTTCCAGTGATTTGAAAAATTATGCAATTGTAAAAATGGGAGTTGATCCGCCGCTAGGCGAGAAAGTACTCCCTTAGTTTATTTTAATTTAATAAATATGTATTTTTCAATAGTTACATACAATAAATTACTAGGATAGACATATGCAATCAGCAATAAACATATACTAGCAATTAAGAAATATTTGGAAGTTTTTAAGTGTCATAATACTAACCACTTAGTGAATATTGAATTACTAAGATTTATCCTAGTTTGATTGATCGTAACCTGATATTTGTTTTCATTTATTGGACTTGATATATATTTATAATTCACGAATTGAATAAACCATATAATAATTATAATTCGAAAACACTTATTATGCATTACTTTCAACACATAGTACATTGTTTATACAGTAGAATACGGAGATTGGATAAAAAATAAAATTATCATAATAATAATTTAAATTCATAATTGGTATTCATTGACCCGAATCAGTAGATTGATTGACTAAATAACTAAACGATTAAAATATATATTATTTAACAGATTGATATCAAATAACAGATCAATTAATAAAGTAAAATTCGTTACACCAACAGACCTCGCCGTGCCGAAGATCTTGGATTTAAATCCGGCAGTGGTATATTTTATTTAATTTGGGACCTAGGTCCCTCATGGGGCTCATCCAGCCTCTATAAAGTGGATACCCTCAATAAAGGGAAAAGATGGTTGAGCGTGATCTAAGACAAGTCACCCTAGCACATTGTTTTTGTGGTGTACAGGTATACCACTAAAGGTGTTTTTTTAATACTAACACTCAGTCTCCGGCTTCGGGCTGTTACTAAGGAACGAGCTTTCGATTGTCATAAAATTATATCGTTTATTATCAAGTCCTAGGGATATTACTACTGATGATAAAGATAACTTTATAGAGGAGGATAAATCATTTATGTTGATGTATCCCAATAGTCTCTACAATAATTCATTTATCACAATATATTTATAACCAACGAACACGTGTCATACTGTATTATTGTAATGTAGTAGCCATAAAACTGTTTCGAGGTATCTGTCTTTCTTCATTCTTACCTCCGACAATAAATAAGAGGTACTTAAAAAAGACTGAACATAAAAACCCAGAAATTTAAACCAAAGAGAACAAAGAAAGAAATACTTCGAGTAAAACAATATTTGAGGTTTCTGGAGTAATACAGATGTTATTAGTCTGTCACTCGCTGATTTTGATGAGCAAAACATAATGGACATAGTTGGCAATACGATCGAATCTTTCATATTACTCCAATATAATCTTTTGCTGAAAAATCCATTTGTCGACACGTTTGATGATAAATCAAATACAGTCGGAGTGTTTGATTGCAGTTAATTTTCTAGGAAATAACAATTCCTTTCAAGAAAGTATAAATTGCATAGTTGGAAGAAAGTGGTCCGGGTAGAGGTCAATGAATTTCTCTTAGCATTGGAGAAAATTTTATTAAGTAGCCAACGTTTCGACCTACTTTGTAGGTCTTCTTCAGGGCTATATGCAAAATATAGACAATTGAGAATTTAAAAGTGGTACAAAAATATATTTTAAACATAGTAAATATAAATAAACAAAAGTATGGTAAATACAGGCAATTGAAAATAAAAATTGCACAGCATGGTAAATATAAAGGTTAAAATGTATGAGTGCATAGTATTAACAATGAAGTGCCAGGAAGGTAATAAAATACACAATAAAGAATAAAATAAGAATAAAACAGAAAGTGTTGAAAATAAAGAAATATAAAGATAAAAAATAAAAATTGAATATTGAAATGGGTAAATATAAAAGTTAAAATACCTGAGTATTTTAACTCAGGTATCTCAGGTATCTTAGGTATCAGGCATCAGTAGTAAAATAAAAATTAAAAATAGAAAATAATAAGAAATACAGTAAGAAATAAAAAATTGTAAAATTATAAAAAATCCAGAAAAAATATAAAAAATCCAATATATAATAACTAAAGTAATAAAAATACACAGGCATAGGAAATAAAATAAATAGACATAGAGTAATAAAAATGAAAATGTAAATAAGAAACAATAATGTTAATTAATGGAAGTGAGGGTACTGTTAACTACCAATGGTATACAAAATGTTCATGAAACTTATAAATGATTGATGTAGTAAAATAATTAGGTATAATAAAATAATTGTAGTAAAATGTAATGTAAGAAATGGTGAGCAAGGAGAACATTGTTGATATTGAAAAAAAAACATGTAAAAGTTGTATACAAAGTGAGATAAGTAAGTTACAATAGATGGGATATATTGTAATTGTATATTATATATATATATATATATATATATATATATATATATATATATATATATATATATATATATATCTAGAATACATGTAGAAAGGCAAAGATATGTGGTAGAGTAAAGCTATAATTAAAAATAACAATAGTGAGTGAAGTTGAACCCGGGTGAATGTCGTAAAATAATACTTAAAGATGGGAAATAATTAAATAAACGCCTTTCATATAAATTGCATAGATTAGTATTGATGGTTAAACGAATGTATCTTGAGAAATGCAGCAAATGATCGGGGAGTATTTTGTGCCATCTTTTAGGCCATCATCAGGACTGAGAAAAAAAACAAAACAGTAAGTACTAAAATTGTTTTGTATTTAATTGGAAAACAGTTGACTGGATAATTCAACTGGTGGATTGAAATGGTCTGGGGGGCAGTAAAAAAATATACATAATAAGAAAAACCGAATTTATTGTGTCAACGTTTCGACCTAAGTTAAGGCCTAATATGTAGGTCATCTTCAGGGCTGGGGAAAGAAACAGAGAATTAAAAAAAAAAAAAAAAAGGCTTAGCGAATCCGCATGCTCGATGCCGATACCACCAATCTCCGTTTACAAACCCCTTTGAAAAGTAGTATTTTTTTCCAAAAAGTCCAAATTTTAAGTTTTGGCCGACTTTCTTGAGAAACACCGGCCGAAGGAGTGATTATACGATGAAAGTTAAGGTAGTAAATTTAATTAACTTTAATTTAAGCTCAGGCTATGGCTTGTTCTGAGTTACGGTCCTTTGAAAATTCTCTGGAGAAAATAAATCCGAAAATTTAGAGGTTTTTCGGTCACCAAAAGCTTTCGCATCCATTACTTTCGGTAGCAAAATTGGATTTCCACTAGTCAGACATGACCTTACAGCATATCTAAAATGCAGCTCTCTTCAATTTATTGCAACCTTCAAGTACCTGGCCGCTGACCTAATATAAAATCCAATAAATAAAAACAAATATAAGGTTAGGATCAATTATACTTCTTAGTAATTTAATATTCACGATGTGGTTTGTATTCTGGCACTTAAAAACTAAAAATTGCCAAATATTTCGTAATCGCTAGTAAATGTCTATTTATTATATTATGCTACAATGGCTAATCGGACGATGCTACAATGGGGGTCCTAAATTTTGAATTCTGTTACAATTGTGTAATTGTTCAAATCACTAGATCTTCCATTGTTGTATAATCGCTACATTATATATTTTTCTGTCCATTGATAACTTAAAAAAAATGCAAATTTATGTCCCTATTAATTCAATTTTTTACGCCCTTTTCAATTATTACTCTTTATATGTAAAATAAAATATTACAGGATGATGACTAAGAGACCTTTCAGCTAAAAAAAACAACAACATTTAAATAACCTTTTTCGAAACAGTGCACTTCAAGGAAGAGAAGTTTCAGATTACTTAAAAGTAGGAAGGAATCGAATCGCTTCGTGAGATTACGTGTTTTATTTTTCACTCCTTCATCAAATATGTTTATTTCAGCTTTTAGAAAAATAGTGACAATTATAATTCAGGTTCCATTTAATTTGATAAGCACACATACACTTCAAGGGAGTGTTTGTATGATTTCGGTGGTATCTGGATTTAACTTTCGGTTTTCGTAATCTCTATCATATAAATTTTGAATAAAGAATATATTAGAGTGTAATAACTAGAAAATCAAAGCTTTCAGTCTTTGAAATAGTGGAAAATCACTAACCAGTCAACGTTTCGCCAATCTAGGCATCATTAGGACAGCATTCACAGCAATGGAGGTCAAATGCTCTCCTATAGATCTCCTAGCTTCCCAAAAAGATGTTCTTTAAGCAAGTTAGTCATTTGCTTAGGTTTTAATGCATAGAATAATTCATTGTGCTATTTATTTCTTTTAATTTTGTCTTTTAAGAAATTATTGCATGCTAGCTCATGCATTTAACAAAAGCTATGGATTTATCAATTCTCTTTAACTGCTTAATATCTTGTGAAGATTTGTACTGTTTATTTACTTATTATTATTTTTGTTTAAATATTTCTTTTTAAATTGTTTTTTTGTTACTTTTTACACGCTTTATGATTTGTAAGCTTTTTAGCCTTCTGGCCACATAAATATTATGTTTCTTTTTCTGTTCATATTTGTTATTCTAAAGGGACTTGTCCCAGAATAAAGTTACTTAATAAAAATGCAGCACTTCTCACATCGACTGTACAAACCAGAGATAGTCCCTTACTCCAAGAGGTTCGACAAAATACTGAGGCAAAGAAGGTAATATACGAATAGCTGAGTAGATTTCATAAAAACAGCTGATCATCGGAAAAACAGGATTTATTATTTTCAGTATTGTAGAGACTTTTTTATTGTAAAAGGTATTTATTTTTTATTTATTTATTTGGAAACCCGAAAATTAAATGCTGATAGCATGGAAATCATTAGATATGCTCCCTTCTCTCAAAGCAACAAAACTAAATATATTTTATAAACTATATATATTTCCAGACTTCAAGCGATCCTCTCGTCTATGTTTCGGTTAAGCGGACAACCTATCCCTTCTAGGCCTGTCGCTACAAGCGTATTCAGTAGCAATATTCTGAATTTTAATTAACTATGGTTACGGAGTCCCTTAAGTTACTGCAGATGTAGCAAGATTGATGTCGAGTGTTGTTACGTCTTCTTTGCATTATATTATTTACCTTAAGTCACTATATGAGTTGTTATTTTTAATATGAGGCCGTTAACTACATTATTGTAATTTTTTTTGGTTTTTCATTAAAGTCTAAGGTGCCCTCTATCTATTGCTAATACGATTTGTTTCAAAACAGGTTGAAATGCTTAATGCTGAACCTCGGCATTGAGCACTGAAGTCCTTATTTAGACAGTTTAAAACATACAGATAGATTCACAAATAACTTCATTCGACAAAAAACAACGTTAAAAAAGAAACAAGGATTAAAAAGGAAGTTTTCGAGATATTTCAATGAGTTTGAGGCTATCGCTTTGCTAAAACCCTCCAAGTCCAACTCAAAATGGTAAATGTCGGAGATCCCTAGATTTCAGACGGGATGACAATAAGACCTCTAATACTTGCTCATAACACCCTTTTATCAATAAAATAGTTGCTATGAAAAAACATTATGTTTTCTTAGAAATTCACATCTCTCAGTTTTTTGGTCTCTTGTAAAATTTAAAAAGTTGGACTTAAAGAGGTTTGACATAACAGGCTTCATATATAATGATATCTGATTGAACTACTATTGAAGAGGAAAGTGAAAGATGAATCCATGCGTTTAATCAATGCTTTGGGTTGGAAACAAGTTGACTCCATAGATGATGTAAATAGTTTCGACAATCTCCGATCAAGGTAATTGTTACATTCGCTAGTGCAGCTTCTTTATCAATCAGTGTCAATCGGAAATACAAATCCTTGAAATATGAATACAATCTAGGAATTGGCCATTACTAAATAATTGAAGGAACGGAGTATCCTGTGTCGGAAGTGAGAGGATCAGACATTCTCATGGTCTATCCTGCTAGCCTCGACCCTTGTCTTAGTCCCTAGCCTTCCAAGTCGTGATAGAGTGGATAACATTTCCCTTTATATGTTTACACCAGAGCAATTATAAAATACAAATTGTCCTTGTTAATAACTAAATACATCTGTTCAGTTTACCGTAATTTGAGTACTACTGCTTTGCAGTTTCTCTACTTTGCCTTTATATCCATGCCATTATGTATCATT
Organism: Arma custos; assembly: GCA_037127475.1. Classification (NCBI taxonomy): domain Eukaryota; kingdom Metazoa; phylum Arthropoda; class Insecta; order Hemiptera; family Pentatomidae; genus Arma; species Arma custos. The sequence continues at coordinate 59,187,842 of CM073761.1, forward strand.
CATCATATTCACTTGTTTTTAGTGTTATAATACCATTTTAAATTACAATTAACAAATTAAAAAAAAATAAACAAGTTGACCGTATAAACATCATGGGGGAGAAAATGATCCAGGTGGATGTCAAAAATGAATTTTAAATAGCAAAGTTTGGTTTGTGATATATATTCCTGAACTCCACCCGGACAATGTTATCCGGCATAAATTTGTTTAAATCAATTTGTAATTTTTAAGAAAATGTATTAAAAAATCTGTTCAGCGGAAAAACACAGAAAAATAATTTGACTGGTTAGTCAAATTTTTTCCATTATTTTAGAGACAAGTTTTTTTCTTTTCTAAAATCATTTATTTCCAACATCATATTACACACCTATATTACTTCTGTTATTTCTGTAACATTCTTTTGAATAAGGAAAAACATTTTTCCATTTTTTCCCTTAGGTAAATATCACATTCATTCATTGTTTATATTTAAAATTTTTTTATAACATTCAAAAATGAGGTTAAGTTAATTATTACGAATAAAAAAATCAGTTAATTGGTGATTTATTTCCCAGTATTTTTGAGAATTAAAGCTTTTTTTAACAGTACATTACTATAGTACATTTGTATTACTTCTTTTATTTCTGTAAAATGATTTCAAATCATGGAAAATACTGTTTCCTTTTTTTTTTCTCCATTTTTATTCTTAAATAATTATCCATCCTCATACTAGACTGAAACGACAAGAAACAGCTCGCCGTTTCAGGCTGCTTCAACATTTATTAGACAAACGCTCTAAGCTCCCAATTAATTACAAAAGACTCATATACATGACAATCATTAGACCCATCTAGACTTACGGAATAGAGCTTTGGGGCTCCACCAAGCCATCGAAATCCTCTCGCATTCAATCCTTACAATCCAAAATCCTCAATGCTCCTTACTTTCTTACGAACAAAGTAATCCATAATGACCTTAATGTCCCGCTGGTTGCTGATTTGGCCCGAATCCGATATCAATCTTTTCATGACAAACTTCATTTTCACTCTAACCCTCTAGTTTCAAACCTCGCAACCTCTTCAATTCTTGATAATCCTCCGAGGTGTCTGAAAAGAAGATGGCCTCGTGCCCTTCTAAGCTGAACTTTTTATTTGAGTACTACCACTGGGTAGTTTCTCTACTTGCCTGTATCTCTGGTGTTTCTCTGGACATGATTTATCTTTGATCATATTTACTTGATGTAGGTATTCTGTATATAGTTGTAAATTTCAATAAATAATTTTTAAAAAAGTTGCCTTTAACATTAGTTATTATTTAGTGAATAATATGAATATATACCTTTTTTTAGATAATTGTGATTATTATTATTAAGGATTAAATTCGCCATAATATTATCTTTTCAAAAAATTTTAAAAATTTGAAACATCGTGTTAAAATAAAAATTTACATAATATTTTCTGATCTTACTTATTGATTTTACAATTCCGATTTCTCTCTAAGCCTTCTTCATTATGTTCATCTATAAACTTTCAAGTTTTTCACTAATCTATTGGCTTCGTAATGAAAATTGGAGAATTTTTGTTTGCAATAATTTAAAAATGAATTTTCAAATATGAAGAATTATTCAGTATTAGAGTAGATCCTGAATTCCTAGTTAAAACGTACATTACATTTAAGTTGCTCCATAAAAAAAAATATTTCAAGCTCTGTTTGGAGGAATCATTTTGCTGAAAGCCACTCGCGGCTTGATTATGGGTTTTTAACTGAACTTGAAATACCAGGCGTTTATAAAATAATTATTTTTATTTATTTGGATTTGATAATAGGGCCTAAAAGTTAATTGGGCATTTTCGCGATTTTTCTAGAAACCCGATTTTTTTTTCGCACTCTACCGACGTTGTGTATATTTACAGAGACATAAAAGATACCCTATACAAAGTATCTGAAATAAAATGCAAGATACTTTTAAATAAAGTATGTCAGATACCAAATACAGTATACTTTACCCATTTCATTTTAAAGAACGGATGTGACACTGAGGCTAATATAGCATCATTTGCTGGAGGCTCTAACTGCAAAAACTTTACAAAACAGCTATTTAGATTTTCTTCAACGGCATCTAGCAGAGATCTGCAGTATTTTATACTTTCCATCGTAAGAGATTTGATGATCTGTTGAATTCTTATTAGCTCAGGTAACAGACAACCATTGTAATTGTCTTTTTCCCCCTTGCAAGCTTTGAATAGCTTCTGCTATTGGCTTTGAACAGTCCACATATTCACTTAAAAAGTTAATTTCCTTTTCCTTCAACAGAGGTAATTTTAACACTTTCATGGGTTCACTAAGACGGTTGTGCACGGCTAAAAGATCTTGTATGGAATTATAATAGGAGTTTCATCGAGTTGCGCATGGAGAAGTTGGTGACTTTCCCGTCATCTCCAAATATGTTTCTAGAACATAAGTTCCAAAGTGCTTGGCACTTTGCTAAGGCCGCGTCATGCAGTCTCTTAGAAAAAGTATTTTTCAATCTTGCTTCTTTGAAATCTGTATTAGCAATCAAATGCAAAGTGTGCGTAGCGCATCTTCCATGTCCAGGCAGAAGGCAATCATTTTCACTTTGTAAGTCCGATGTAGCATCAGGAAATGCTTGTCGTATTAGTATATATATATATATTTGGAAGAGAAAAGATTATGTCTTGCCCGGGAATCGAACCTGGGTCGCCCGCTTCTCTAGCTCGGTGCTCTAACCACTGAGCTACCAAGGCTCGCATTCAAGCCAGACAAATCCATTCTCTTCACCGATCCTTCGTGTTCTCGCGCGATGGCGCAACATATCGCAAGGGACATGTCCCTCGAAGTACCAAACTTTATTCGAAATACCATATTATAATTTATTATTAATATCGAAATCCCATATTTCGATTCTGTTGTTGACCCTTCTTAGCAATAAATCGTCGCAACATATTCCTTACGATACATCGCTTATCTTATATCGCCTCATGTGAACGCGGCATTAGCATTAAAGCCTATTAAGATAATTTTTGCATTTCATCAATCAAAAATAATAACGGATTTACATTTAAATTATCCTCTCCATCATACAATAACCTGTAAAAAACCCTGTTCCAGTACGACCCGTGACCGAGTCTGGGGTTCAGTACATGGTAGAGACTGTACTGTTTCATGGACAACGGTTCTGTAAGGAGGTGACTTGTTCTAGGTCACGCACAACCGCCATATTTTTCTCCCTTATTTTGGGTACCCTGTTTTTATAATATTTTGTAAAGGCTGGGTGAGCCCCAGGAGGGTCCTAGATCCTATATGATACACCTCCGGCTGCAAACAGACTAAATAAAAGTACTGCCTAGCAGCGGGATTTGAACAAGGATTTCCGGTATGGCAACTCAGTGCTCTACCAATGAGCTACTCCGCTCCCCAATAAGGCTGTAAAAAAAATGCAAAATACATAGAAAGGAGATCACTTTGATAAACTTCGTTAGAATAATTATATTATGATGTAATTAGTTCTCCGAATGGTGAGTTGGAAAAAATAATTATCCACCTCGCATTGCAAGACTCAAGGATACATCTTTCAAATGTCCGTAATATCTGTGTCTTCAGAATATGATGGATAACATTAATTTGTTAAATATATGTTCATAATTAACGAAGAGAAATAAAGTAGAATATCGTTTTGATGTCGTCACTTATCAAAAACTCTCACGGACATTGGCACATTTAGTAACCCGTAATAACACAGAAATGCATAGTAATGGAAGATAGATATTTTTCAATTAAAGTGGGAACTCCAGTACACCTCATTATGTTCCAGTACACGATATAGACGGAACTGTTTCGAAGACAACGTCATATCATAATCAACCACCGAGTTTCCCCTCCAAATAACGTCACATTTTAGAGGCTGGATGAACCACTGGTTGGTATGCGGTTCTCACTGTGTCGTTTCGGATAAACTTTAAAAAAAAAATATTTATTGAAATTTACAACTGTTTAATAATAATACATCAAGTAAATAGAAAGAAATATACATATATATATATATATATATATATATATATATATATATATATATATATATATATATATTATATATATAATCGCATGAGGAAAAGGCAATTAGAGAAACTACACTGTGGTAGTACTCGAATAACCTTGGAAGGTCACAAAGCCATCTTTTCAGACGTCTCGGAGGATCATCAGGATCAATTGAAGAGGTTGCTTGGTTTGAAATTAGTGGGTTTGAGTGGGAAAAAAGTTTGTATTGAAAGGATTGACATCGGGTTCGCGTCAAATCAGTAACAAGTTGGATATTAAGGATTGGATACGAGAGGAATTCGATAGCTAACCGGAGTTTGGACCGGAGTAGAGACTGTACTGTTTCTAGGAGAACGGTTGTGGATGAAGTTGATTTGTACGAGATCACACTCAATCGCCAGGTTTTCTCCAGATTTGGAATTCCCTCTTTATAGAGGTCGAGTGAGCCCTAAGAGGGTCTGTAGATCCCGGAGGCTCCATCCGAGGCTGTTAAGAGATTAAATTATTTACCTTCCACTGCGGGATTTGTAATTTTGCATTGCAACTCAGCATAGACTGAGCTACTACCGTAGTACCGCTGATAGTTATGTACCACTATAATAAAATGTCACTTTTATTAATCCTTAAGCGATTTATATTCTAGCTGATAACATACAATAGCTGATAACAATTTACGTTGAAAATCCGACACGCTCAACTGAACGCTTATGCGTAATAGCAAGAAGCAACGGAATATTCCATACTTACATCAATGTTATAATTATTTATTTATTATTTTTAAATGTTTGTAAGAATATATATATATATATATATATATATATATATATATATATATATATATATATATATATATATATATATATTATTCCGTTCAATGATAAAATGTCGAGTAATAATTTTAAAAAATATCCATTTCCATAACTACCAGATCATTCGACCTTTACTGACCCATCGACCTAGCTAAGTATGTTTTTGTAAGTTCAAGTTTCTTGAAACTCCTTTCACTTGTTGCTATGTATGTCACTCCTACTTAAAGTCACGAAGTTCGTTTGTCCGATACTTTTATTTAAAAACCTAGTTCCATACTAAAATCTACAATTCTATTTGGTTCGTGCATCAATATATCATTTTTTCACGTTTCTCCGAGTGGCTCATTGGTAGAGCGATGAGTTGCTCTGCCGAAGGCGTTGAATAATCCCGCTGTTGGCAGATTTTATTTAGTCTTTCAGCAGCCGCAGATGGATCCTAAGTGATGAAGGACCCTCATAGGGCTCAACTAGCCTCCATAAAGTAGGTATCCACTCGATCTAGTACAAATCACCTCCCTGCACAACCGTGGTCCAAGAAACAGTACAGTCTCAACCAACTACTGAATCCAAGACCCTTCAAGGGCTATAGTAGTTACGGTTTATTATTGTATAATGTTTCTAAGACTTAAATATTAGGAATACAGATAAAAATCCAATGCTGCTAAAATGAAACATCCAAATTATTTTCTATAATTAAAAAATCTTAATAATAGATTGCATATATCTGAATAATGTAATTGCAGGTCTTATGAGACGTGTATGTTTCAGCTTTCATTATTTTCACATTACTTGTTAGGATTCGATTTATCATGTTAATATAATGACAAGACTCATCATTCATATTATTATGTTTATTATGACTCCTATCGTTATAGATCCAAGTCGGATAAGATGCAATCAATTAACAAGGAAACGCTAATTGTTAATTACGAAAGGCAGCAGCAATAAAAGCATTTCAAGGATGCTATAATTGATCTCTCTATATTATTATATCACTAACAATATGTGAATAAGAAACGATAAAACAATAATTAGGTAATACCCAATACAGTAATAAGCATTGAAAATGTATGTTTAAATAGTTTCTTCCAAATAAATACTTCTTACCAACAGTATCAAATGTTTAGTACAATAATGTAAAGATAAACATAAAAAATGTAAATAATTATAAATTTATAGCGAAACATCCTTCAAAAGGATTGGCACAACAGAATTTTCGTATAAACGAATCCTTAAAAATTATTTAATGTACTGATATATTTACATAGTATATATACTTTCGTACCTAAAATTAAAGTTATTTTTTTTAGATTAATTTATTGATATTTACAACTGTAATAATATTACAAGTAAATTTGCTAATATGAACAAATGACATGAAAATAAAAAACACTTAAAACTTTTGGCAACTGGTATTTTATAAAAGTAATAAATATTTTACAACCAATCCTGGACCGGAATTTCTTATTCTTAAGAATAAAACTCAATAATAAATTACACGATTAATGCATACTTTGTCCTTTATTGTCCATTTATTTGAATACAAATCAACATAATGTATTATTCATTTCATGTAACTTTATGAAAACGCATAGAAAAAAAATTCCAGCCTATAAACTTTTAGGAGGTAATAGAGAATAGAAATAGAAATAAATAAATAAAATTAATTTTAAAAAATGAAAAAACTTTTGACTGTTTAAAAACTATTAGGGTCCAAAAACTTTTATTTAGAGAAAAAGATAAGAAGAAAGTAGAAAAACTTAAATGATTTTTTTAGTTAATAATTCTACTTTTTTATTGTATAATTTAAAATTGACGTCACCAGAGAAAATAAATGAAGTTATTATAAAATTAAACCGATAAATATATAAAGTGATTTTTATTATAAAACATTTTTTTTGTACTTTTCTAAGAGAAGGTGCATAGAAATGCAATCTGCTGAAAATATTTCAATTAGCGTTGAATATGAGCTTAAATTATTTTAAAATTTTATTTTGAAGAGAAATGATTTGTCCAGGGCTGGGAATTGAACCCAGGTCACCCATGTTTCCGTCGTGGTGCTCTAACCAACTGAGCTAACCTGGTACGTAACACGGCCAGACAAATCCATTCTCTTCACCGAACGTATATCCCTGTGTTCTCGCAATTTTGTGATGTACACACAGGGGAGAATGTTCATTGAACATTACTTTAATTAGGATCTTGTTGACTTACGTCATTATATTATTTCTAATTTATTTTATTTTATTTTTTTATTAATTGTTATAATTTTTAAATATTTTATTTTGAAGAGAAAAGGCCAGGATTCGGATTTTAAAATTATTTTAAATAATGATTGATTATATAGCGGTAAGATTCATCAGTTGTATGCACCAAATTTTTACTTATTTATTTAAAAATATGCGTGGCAGTTACATTTTACACAACGAATACATGAATCAATAATTTATTGAATTATTACTATGCTCTGAACAAAATGGATTTAAATGAATTGTCAATTTTCATTTTTTTTTAAACATCAACTTCTTCATATCCATCGTCTGGGTTTTCCTTCATTACTAAATCGTCCTTCACTTTTACTATTGTGTAACATGCTAAGTTATGATTTAGTTAATTAAAAATATTTACTTACTTATTTGGGGTAACAAAATGCCTTTTGTTATGTTGAAAAGATAGAAGTTTTGATAAAAAAAACAACAAAAAAACGATTTTCTGGTAAAACATCCTTCTTCTTGTATCACTAATGACCTTGCATTTGCTGTTTCATTATCATTCAATTTGCCAATAAATAAAAAAAAGTAAAAGTGAGATAACGACTTTTTTGACCGATTTACACTGAATGACGAACATTTTACGGATATATTTATCTTAAAACATACTATTAAAAAAAAAGAAAGAAATATCAATCTAAACTTGACTCCTGTTTCCTGGTTAAAAAAGTATTGCAACACTCGAGGATCAAAAACCTGGTACTCAAAAGACACTTTGAAGGCTAATCAACATGGTCATAAATGCACTTCGAAAAATAATGGAATATTTATAACGTTATTATGGATTATTTATAATCTTTTTAAAATAGGTTAAATATTAAAAGTACCACATAAAAAAAATTGTTTGTGTGAAATAAAGACTTAGTCTTATCCCCTTGGGGTTTTCCTAAAAAAGGTTTCTTAAAAGTAAATATATCTACAGAAACGACACAGAACATAGAAAAATAGTTTAATTTGTAAAGTAATATTATTTTTCTTCAGACAGATTCAGATTAGATTAATGAATTATAGTAACTATATAATTATATGCTAATAAATCTGATTATAAATGGGTACTCAATTAAAATAAAACTTATTTATTTTAAATAATCATTTACTTTTGTTAATCTTACAGTTCCAACAGTTTATCCTGAACCAACAGCAGCCGGAGTAACACGTGCAGGAAATAACTCATTTCAATTAGGAAAAATATAAAACAGAAACGCGAAAAATAAAAATCTTGTATGATCTCTATAAAAATCTTAGGGTTAGCAATTATAGTAATTACGATATGATAAATATAAATTAAATAAATTATTAAAGCAATAAACTAAGTGTTTAGAATTTTTTTTCGGAATAATTTTAAATTTTAAAGTGAAGATGTTTTAAAAAAATGTATCCTATTTAAACCACACGCAGCTCTTCTTTGATTAATCATTGCCAGACACAGCTTTAATATCGGGGAAAAACTATACACTTTAAAACTATAGTAGAGTTCATTCAAGTGCAAACATAATGCCTTTTTGCTTACAAGAACTATGAACAATAGCTTGTTAACATTATAAAATAAAAATTATTATCTTCAAGTGGATAAACATTACTTTTCGTATTTTTGATAATTTTAAATATAATTTTACAATAAACACATTTTATATTTTTTGAAGATCAGAAGGTTAAAAAATAAAAAATACATAATTAAATTTATGATGGCAATAATTCAGGTCTGTACACCATTTAATTTACAAATTTATAAAAACCAATTTTAAAGAAAGATAAATGTTTTGCATTATTGTTTATGATAGCTTTAAAAAATTCGGATTAACTATGTACACACGGGGCCGTAAAAATAAACAAAAAATTTAAATGTTGAATTTCTATTGCAATATTTTTGTATTAGACATGATTTATTCAAGCTGACATAAAACTGAGCATTAGAATACATTTTTTATTTTTTGTGATATTTAAGTAAGTCATGAAATAGATATCTATCGGAAGTTTCAAAAATATAGTATACAAAAATTACAGGATTTTACGATTTTAAAAATTGTAAGTATAAATTATAGCAGTGGAATGGCTCAGTGGTAGAGCAGAGCGGTTAGTTGCCATGCCGAAGGTCCTGGGTTCGAATCCAGCTGCTGGCCGACTTTTATTTAATTGTTAGCGGCCGGAGATGGATCCTATGGAGGGATCCAGGACCCTCATTGGGCTCACACAACCTCCATAAAGTTAGTAGCCAAAATCACCTATCTGAACAAACGCTGTCTAAGAAAAAGTATAGTTCCTACCATGTAGGGACTTGTACATGTGAAAATATAAATTATTGATAACCTAATTGTCATGAAGCTGTAAATTTAATGTCCTTTAATTTAATATAAACTAACTTCTTCAATAGAATGCACTATTTAGGAATAGAAACACCAAAAATACAGTCCGATGTTTTTTCGGCAGCCTTTTTTCAAGGAAAAAAACTTGAAACAATGGTCTAATTTTTCTCTTCAGATAATGAAAAATTAAACGAATTGTGAAAAATGTTTTGTTCGTGTCCTTGCATAAGAAGGGACATAGAAATAAAACTAGTTGGCAATCGTCTGTTTCTCTTCGGACATACTAACTAAAACAACATCGATTTATCTCTGTAACGACTTTATAATCGTTCTCCTGGCAGAACTTCTGTATCTGAAATGTTAGGGTGTGCTACAACACTTAAAACACATATTTGCTTAGCTTTTGGATTAGTTATAACTATTATAGGTTAAACTATTGCTACTGTTTTCTTTTAACATTGTTTTTCTGTAAAATATTTAGTAAATTACATACATGTGCACATACTCAAAAATCGAAGTTTGTTCTCCCTCCTGTTTTAATTTTCATATTTATCCGTAAGAATTTTCATAAGTTCCGCAGTTTATCGCTTTGAGTTAAATCAAGTTCTAATTTTTCATACGTTTCCTTTTTTACATTATCGAAAATAAAAATTCCCCCTACCCTGATGTATGGAAGTTGAGAGTTGGGTTGGTAGTGATAAGAACATCAACCGAATCACTGTGGTAGAAATGAAATACCCACGCAGAGTAGCAGGTAAAATTAGAAGAGACTGTGCAAGGAATAAAAGAATTAGATAAGAACTAGAGATCTCTGCATTGATGGATACCTTGCACAAGCGTCGACAGAGATGGTTCGGACACGTATGCAGGATGAGTCAGGACCGAGATCCACGAAGATAATTGAGGCCAGACCTACTGGCTCAAGATCTCGAGGAAGACCCAGGATTGCCTACAATAAATATATCCGCAACATGGGAGAAAAGAAGGGGAAAAATCTTGTTTAAATGAGACAACTCACACAAGATAGAGAGGAATGGATGAGGAGATGGGTAGAGGCTCCTCCACACTCAAAGGTACAAGGACGAAGGAAAAGAAGAAGAAAATAAAAATTATTTTATTACGGAATTTACATAGAAATTATTACTAATTATATATAGATTAAAGAACAGGCATAGAGATAATGATTAGGTTAAATCATCTATACTTCGAAATGATAATGTTCGAAATGTTAAAACGTTCATTTCTTGATGAAATGATTACTGATTATTGATTGATTATTTTTATTTTCGAGAATTTTAAAAAGGAAAGGAATGAAAAGTTAAAACTTGTTGTGTCTTAACTCGAAGCGAAAACCTTACCGGAACTGATACCGTATATTCATGTAAATAATAAAAAAAAAAAATTAAATCCCATTTTTAATGACGGAGACATCGTTGGTTGTTACTGACTATATCTTCATCGCCACTTGTTCCGGAAGTTCTTAGCTCATTATTACATGCCCACGTATTGCTCATTATTTCTCTTTTCCTTATCGTATACTTTTTGTTTCATTTATTTTTTTATCTTCATCTTATACCTTATCATTACTGGATATTATATTGTAGTACTTCTATTTTGCTCATGAAGTCTATATTTTTATTTATACACACACACACACACATATATATATATATATATATATATATATATATATATATATATATATTTTATTCTTAAGGAACTTGTCCAAATTTCTGAGCGGATGGAGATCTGTTGGAGACAAGTCTGACGAATAAGGTGGGTTTGGGAGGACTTCGTAACTCAGCTCGTTTAGTTTTTTCACTGTCTCTCGTGAAAAATGAGGTCTAGCATTGTCGTAAGAGAGTATAGATATCGATTAACCAATGCAGGTTGTTTTTTTAATAATTTTTTGTTGCATTTATAGCTCCTGCAGTACAATGTTGATGTTATGGTGTCACCTAACAGGTAGAAAGCTGAAATGAACCATTGCAGCCATTGACAACCACACAGAAACTGATAATTCTTTTGGTTGAACAACTTTTGAAACCTACGTCGAAGGATCTGTTCATTAAAACACCCTTCTCCCTAACGCGGTGGTAAAGCTTCTGGCAACTTGGGGATGGGAATGTCCAAGATAGATAAAAAAAAAAAATTCACGAAAATCGCGTGTTTCCTTGATCATATTTGACGGCATACTAAACAATGTCCGTTCGATTGTTATGATAGTAAATATTATCAAAAAAGAGAGTGATAACAGCTTATTAAAATCTGTAACCATAAACATAGTAAAAAACTGAAGTCTTCTAATTTCAATTTTAATTTTAGAAATAATAAAAACGGACATTTCGTAAGAAACGACCCAATATTATTTTTTTTATTAGTCTTTTATACAACTATTATTTATTATAATTAATGCGTATATAATTTACATTTTATATAGTACTAGCTTTTGCCCGCGGCTTCGCTCGCATAGAATTTGGACTACCACATAAAGTTTCCTGACAGTGTTTTTAACTACAATTAAAAAAAATAAATAATTTAATTAATTAAATTTAATTTTTTTAACTATAGGTTACTCCTACGAAATTTCAGATGTCTAACTTCAAAACTGACGGATTCAATAGAACCTTTGAACCCTTATTATATTAAGGGGGAAACACTTGGGGGTAGAATTATCCTAATTTCTTTCTTAAATCATACAAAGAACCTATGTGCAAATTTCAAGATGCTAAATTCCTGATTTGCCTTTAATTATATACTATAATGGATTCTCCACAGTACCTATAAAACTGTCGGTGGGGGGGGGGGCACGTGCCCCCTAAATCCGCGTTTGCTATAGCCCATGTGTTATATTGATGTATAACCTATATTACCAACCACAATACCTAAAATACAGTCGGGGGGGCACGTGCCCCCGTGCGCCCCCCCCCTAAATCCGCTCTTGCTATAGCCTATGTGTTATTCTGATGTATAACCTATATTACTGTAAAGTTTCATCCAAATCCGTTCGGTAGTTTTTGCGTGAAAGAGAGACAAACATACAAACTTCCACATTTATAATATTAGTAAGATTATTTTTAAAATATTTGTATGTATACTATTGTCTATGTGTCTCTTATTACGTCTATAATTATCTGGTTTTGCTCAGTTTACTATTAATTTATAGACAAAAGTATACAACTTATTACTTATCGAAGAAGAACGTAATAAAAAACAACTAATTTCCTTATTGATAGTTTTCTGAAGAAATAATAAAAATAAAATGGTATTTTAAGTATAAAAATATTTTTTGTTTAATAATTAAAAGGTCAACTTCTCTGGTTCCTTCCCCCACCATTACCGGTACCAGTTACTTCGTATTAAGTTACTTCCAGGAGATCAAGGCCAAACCATAAATATTCAACTAGATTAAATATTACATATTTGCTTATCAATTATCGATCTTTTTCCTTAACAGTCAGTTATAGACGTATTAATAAAAGAAAACAACAGATTTAATAATTTTCGAAATAATAAATGAATTAACACGATATTAAATTAAAATACATATTCCAACCTTGAAAGGGGCAAACTAACGATGTGAAAATTATCTTTTGGTGAAGGGGCAAAACGCTTATGATGTAGAGCCGAGAGTTTACTTTCAAATTTTCCTGCTTTGTTATAGTAACATTTGAGCCTTTATCCATGCTATTATGAATTATTCATTACATTTTCTTGGTGCATTGTAAAAGTACAGTCGAAAATTTCAATAAATAAATTTCAAAAAAATTTAGTAAGTTCAATAATCCAAGATGGCCGCATTATACGATATTTATTCATTAAATTTAGAATAAATGCCTTTAGTGCTCATATACAAAAAACGCCTAGAACCTTTACTGTAGCACTGGTGCAATGAGCAGAAGAACCAATTTTTAGCTCATCGTTGTTTTAATTTCTTTCATCGTTTATGAGATTAAATTAAAAATGTTATCATCGATTATTTATTAATGAAGATATAAAAAATCATTGTACTGTTTGATACTCTCAATAATTTTTATAACACCATGATAAGTAATAGGCCACAATGGACAGGGAATTCTTCTCTCCCAATAATTTGAAAATCCAAAAAGTCGGAAAATTTTATTCAAACTGTTTATAAAAATATTAAATTTAAAATCAATATTTTTCGAAAAAAAATGGGATTTGATCAACTCCAATTCTGTGATGTGTTAAAAGAGAAAATTATTGTTGGGAAATCGAATTATAATTATTGAATTTTTTTAGATTAAGCTACGGTTCCACCCAATCAATTATTTACTCATTGTCCCTGATACAGAAAAATCACTACTAATATGTTGTATTAGATATTAGATATAAACATGGTAGAGGCTGTACTGTTTCATGGACAACGGTTCTGTAAGGAGGTGACTTGTCCTAGGTCACGCTCAACCGCCAGATTCCCCCCCCCCTTATTTTGGGTATTTTTATAATATTTTATAGAGGCTGGGTGAGCGCCAGGAGGGTCCTAGATCCTATATGATCCATCTCCGGCCAGACTAAATAAAAGTCTTGGCCTACAGCGGGATTTGAACTAGGATTTCCGGCATGGCAACTCAGTGCTCTACCACTGAGCCACTCCGCTCCCTTACGAAGAAATCGATTGATAAATCCAATTAAATAAGAATTAGCACTATTTGTTTATTTGAAAAGTTTTACGAATTTCCCGTTCCGGTAAAGGAAAAAAAATTGCACACCCTATCAATCGTTTGAAATTTCAATTAAAATGTCGTCCTTAATACTTTTTTCTTCTGCCGTTAGAAGGAGTGGAAGTGAGTGTTTTTATTTACAGTTAAATAAATGTGTTAAAGTGAATTACTTTTTTTAATTGATTAAAACACCCATAAATGCTAATGAATAACAATAATTGCTGCAATTTGGCACCATGATGAAGGTAATTGGCTTTTTCCATTACCGAGTAATTCTGACTTCGCTGATATTTTCTTCTCCCCCACTCGAAGGTCTGGAAAGAAACCAGAAAAGCTTATAAGCTAGACGTAAACTAGACAATTGTTTTTCCAACTAGATTCTATTTTTAGCCTATATTGCAATTGTGTGCCAATCTATATCAACATTTATAGAAGTAGTTCGTTTAATATATCGTTAGGAACAATATAAAATACAAAACCTTAACACTGGAACCCAGGAAGGAAAGGGGTTCAATACATGTTAGAGACTGTACTGTTTCTGGGCCAAGAGTGCCGTGACATGATTTGGTCAAGTTCACGCCAACCGTCAGGCTTTATCCTCATTAAGCCTAGTAAGTGCAGGCAACTCTTAAGCAATGCGGTCCTGAGAGACTGTGCGCGATTATGAAACTAACATAAATTTAATTTACTTTTACAGGCACAATCTTATATTGTCCCATTGTGATTTCACACCATTATCTGTTCACCATCCCACGGCTGAGTATCTTCATTCTCTCTGGCCCCAAAAGAGAAAACAATATACATCGGCTTCGAAATGGCAATTCCTGATCCTTTAACTGTGTCAAATCGTTTGTCCTATTTGAGAGACTTTTCTTTCTTGTGCCCATTTTTTTTAAATTTCTAATTTAGAACGGACATCCTGTTTTCGTTTAGAGAAGACCACTACTTAAGAAAAATTAATCGTTAGTCATAATGAGTTTTATAATGTATTCATGAGAAAATTGCCGACCTGATGAAAATTCAAGATGCAGCAAGACTAGTGGCAAGATCACCTTTCAAGCCATTTTAACAACTGACCAGTTCCTGTTTCGAGTATCAATTTTCTAGACTATTTATAGCACCTTGTTTTATGCAATGCCGTTTTAAAGTTGGTAATTATGTATAATTACATTTGTAAAAGATACAATTGAAAAAAACTCTTTCATTATTTGTTTTTGAATACTCCACGACCAATGATTAATTTGGTACCGGTTTGGCATTATTCAAAGGGGTCAAATACCTCAGAGGTTTCACTTGATCCGTAAAGCGATAATGAATATTCGAAAAAAAAATCTTAACCTAACTGTTCTTATCGAATATACCTTACTTTGCGCATTTAGCCCAAAAATGTGTACTTTGTCCACCAAATCCGTAACTTTTATTTTATTATTGAAGTGAATAACAGAATCCTCCCACCTACGCCTCGGTCTACCCGTTAGACGTTTACCAGTATTGAAGTGAAACTAAAAAATACTTATTTATCTACTAAATAACTTTCAAAAGGATTAGTGGATCTCACTCTATATTTATAATCTTTTAATAAATTTAATCTATCTCTAATTAGTGGCCACTAGGCAAAACTGCTGAATTTGCTCAAGAACACAAGCCTGCGAACGTTAGGGTGCCACAGATTCCGGAGTACTAGCTAATAAGTCATTCATATCTTTTTTTTTCTCAAGAGTGTTAATTTTTTGGTCTTATTTTTAGTATGAAGAATGCCTGAAATACATTGCTATCTCTAGAAAATAATTAAAACAATATTCCAGAGAAGTAAATTACATCCTCGGGGATCCATCCGACTGGAGAGTATCGAACAACACTTAGATACTATGGTTCGTTAACTGTTCGTTAAATCTACTCAAGCCTGACTGTAGATTCAACACATAATCTGTTTTTATTATTGCATCATCTTAACTAATATCTATGGTATCTAAAAACTTTTATTTATGTAATAAAACTGAACTACAGACCGACCTGTGTTAATGTGAAGGATCCCACACGATAATATAAATATATTTTTACAAAACAATAACAGCGTATATTTATAAATAAAAATAATCATTTGCCATAATCAATATGAATACTCTGGCAGGCAATCTATAACTTTGTCCCAATTAATTTTCTCCAAATAATAAAAAATGTTTTCTTATATTATTTTTACATTCAAATTTCGTACTTAACAAACATTTTTTACGTTTTATAAAAACGTGTGAATTGTGAATTCAGCTAAAAAATGTTCAGTTCAGCCGAATAAAAAGAAAAAAATCAATATGTTAATGCCTACTACATATTCCATATTGAAAATTACTAAAGTTTACAATAATAACTAATGAGATTCATTAGTTTCAAAGGTATGTTATTTGATACACCATTAGAGCAATTTGGGTTGTATTCAATACATTAAAAAATATAGTAAAAGTTGTAAATTATTCTTAAATGACTTATATTGCTATCTCTATAAACAATGCTCGTATTTAAACTTTCTAATATAATAATCCTAAAACTCAGGACTTTAGCGTTATATCCTAAGTTTTGGGCAGTTCCGTGATCTTGGGCTGTTAGATCGTTTACTTAGAATTTTAAATTTCCTTCTAAAATAATTTTGTTTCACAAAACAGATTTTTAAAATATATAATTATTTTATACTTCTATGTTTGTAAAACACTAAAGTACTAAGCACAAAGTTAATTTCATTTCTTAAAACAAAGTCCTCTAATTGAAGAAGTTCAATTTACTAATATTTAAGCAAATCGGTAGGGGAAAAAAAATTAAAATGACAAAAATATTGTTGTTTTTAGTCTTGAAATGTACCAACATTAGGGATAATCAGAATCATATCCAAAAATTTAAATTAGAAAGAAAATTGTGGAAGGTGAGAGAAGTTTTTAAGATTTAATTAAGTTATATTTGGCCAAAGTAAGAGTGTGTTTTTGTAGGTTTTTCAAATAACATATTTCAAAAACCTTAGCAAGGTTTTTGTAGGATGCCTTGAGTGAGATCTATGAATTTCAAAGATAGAGAATGTAATTAAAATTAATTAATAACTTATGCGTACTTAAAGATTGAAAATATATTAACCATAAGTTATGAACATGATCAAGAATAAAAAAAATTGTTGCATATTCAGTCATCAAAGGAATAAATCCAATATTAATAAATATATTTATACAATCCAATTTCTATAAACAAGAAGTTGCAGAGAAATATAAGCATATACATATAAAAAATAAATGTAATAATTATCAAAGTCATATTCGTTTGACTTACTATAGTTACTATATAGTAACTATACTATAGTATAGTTACTATAGTTAATCTGAAAAATATTCAGGGTTTGAGGGTTGTTGATACTATATCTATTTTGAATATGGGCAGAATACACAAAATTTATATTTCCAAAATGAACCCTTACTATTAACCTTAAATTGGAGGAATATTAAAAGCTAGTGTAAATGTGGTTTAGCACGAATTTTATCAAATTACATATGAATATATATGTATTTACCAATGTAAGAAAATGCTATTGCCCCTTAATCATTCTAACACGTCTGTGTATTATTATACTACATTATCAAGTTAAAATCATATTGAAGATTCATAAGTGCCACTTAACTTGTCTGAAAATGTCAAGTCTGTTACAAGGTTGAGATTTCTCCCATTTCACTAATTGATACTATTTTTAGGCCCCTTATTGATACTCATAGGAGTATATATTTATTTTTAAATATAATCCATCATATTTCTGAAAATATAATATTAAATTATTGCTCATACTTTTAGTAGTATTTACACAGTTTTACTAAACGTAAAACTGACACAAGACAGAAGACCATTGAAACTAAAAAAAAATTGAAAATATTTAGTCGTTCCTTATTTAAAATATTTGTTTTTTGTTTGTTTAATGCTTTGGTTTCATTATTTGATTGACACCAATACAAATCCAAGTCAATTATATATTTAAAAATAATTTTATTGGATAATGTTTAATTGTTTAGTTATTACCTACATGGTTTCATTTGATTTTAATTTTGCCAACTTTTTTTATAGCTTGAGAAGATATAACTGAAGGATAATATACCCTACTGTATTCTTATACCTACTTTTAATTATTGTTAGCTGTAGAGAAAAATTATATTTGCATGATATTTCATTAATAACATGTGTATAAAGAGAAATATTCTATGGGAAAAGGCTCCAATATTTTGAATCCAATTAGTTTTGGGGATAAAATACGATTGACTTTCCATTAAAAAAAATAAGTTAAAATTAAAAATACAGCTAACACTATGCCCCACAAGATGTTATGGAGAAATAAAGAATTAATGTGATGAAAAAGTATGTGTGTCTGAGATAGAGAAATGTATACATTTATACATACATATATACATATATATATACATATATATATATATATATATATATATATATATATATATATATATAGAGAGAGAGAGAGAGAGAGAGAGAGAGAAAGAATGCGTGTGCTTATGTGATATTTTCCAGATAAAATACTCAAAGAAAACTGTATACTCACGGCGAAAGTCTCTAGCTTCCGGTGGGCAAACTCCTTGCCTCAGCATGCATTTGATGTACTTGTTGATTATTCTACTGTTGCTTAAGATCCGTTCAACGTCTATCACCTGCAACAGGGGAAATGGTCACATGTATTTCTAGTCCTAGAAACCGCTGTTTGATTGATGATTCATGAATTAACTGATTAAATCAGACAAGGTTTGGAACCTCTTTGTCCTACGGGTCGGAACTTTCGACATCTAACATTAGAAAAAAATGTACTGATAAAAAGCGGATGTATTCCGAAGAATGGGGTCGAGATGGTCTGGGGTGGAGAGCAGTGGGGTGCCATAGGTTCACAGGAATTTCTTTAAAAAAAAATTATTTATTGAAATTTACAACTACATTATAACAATAAACAATTAAACATAATGGCAGTAATGATAAATAATGGAATGGATAAAGGCAAGTAGAGAACTACTTGTACCACTGCCTAGTGGCAGGGTAAACCGGGGGAACGGCGACACCCCGGGTAATACCGACACTGCAGTTCTACCCATCCGCTGCAGAGATATTTGTGAAGTGCTAGCGATGCAACCATGCGGACATCACCGCAACTAACGCCCAGTGTGTCTCTGTCGTTTAGGTAAACAAGTTGAGCTGTGAGTTGAAATTAAAAGTTTTTGCTGATTTCGTTGTAATATTTCCTTAGCACTTCATAGAAGGTAAATGTAATTACAAGTTTGAAATCCTAAATAAGATTATATAAGCTATAAAGCACGATATTGAGCGAGTAGTATAGTTTTTGTTTCGGTTCGGTCACTAACCTGCCCTCATAACCTGTTTAGACGCCAACTTGTCTTGCCGGGGTAATGCCAACATCCCTGGCCGGGGCTATTCCGACATGTCGGTATTGCCCCGGTTCATTATGAATGGGATTGGCTAACGCGTTTTTGTTTATTTATTTTTAGATGGTGCGTTCTAAGAAAAGATTAAAAAAGAAAACTACAAATCATCCAAATTTGAACATAACTGGCATATATAAAAGCCCTGAAGCTAGAACATCTTCAAACAGTGTGCATGATATGCCGACAAATGCAGAAAAAAGTCTACGTCGTGATCTGCTTGGTTTTAAACAACAGCTTTCAATAATATCTCCTGTAGGCCTACAACAACCTAACAATCAACTCAAAACCAAAGGCAGACCTAAACAGCACTCAACTATTGTCACTGGTAGCAGCCTATGAAAGCTGTATTACAAGAAGCGAAGAAGATCAAAAAGGAGAACGAGGTAAAGGGCAAGATAGCACTTAAAAAACTCCTCGAAAATCCTAAAGTGCCCACAAAAGAAAAAAATCAAGAAGGAAAAAGTAGATGAAAATGTAAAAGCCTGTGAAAATAAATCAAAAAAGTCAAATGTTGCAAAGAAAATAAAAAAAGTAAAGAAAACATGCAGAAGACAAATATCTTTCTCAGAGTCTTCGTCTGAAGATGACATTGATGAGTCGAAGCTATGTGACGATGACGAGATGGATGACATGGTAAATTTAATTGGAGAAGACTCGGAAATGTGTTTAGTGTGTGGAGAATTTGGAGGTAACGAACTTTGGTTTAGGTGTGTCGTTTGTGGATTGTGGGCACACGCTGATTGTAGCGTATTTGATTCTGCGGAAAACTATACTTGCGACCATTGCATTAAAAAATAATTTCTCTTTTAATCTAGCTTAGATATACATTTTATTACAAAATATGTTTACTCAAAGTTTGGATTTGTTGTAAATACTTTTTTACTCCTAATAATAATTTCCTCAATATTTGCACATTTATTTTACTAACTCTTCACCACTTCATTGTAAACGTTAGATGTACAATAAAAAAGTTTTTTAAGATTATTACAGCATTTAATTTGCCTTCTACAACCCATGTTGGCATTGCCCCAAAGGTATGTCGGAATTACCCTGGTTCATGGGGCAATTCCGACAGGTGGTTATAGTTTACAAACAATTATTTACAAAAAAAATGTGAAGTTGTTTAAGTATATGCATATAAGAAATCGGTAGGCCACATTTTGATGTAGTTATGTGTTTTATTTTGTATTTATATCTCTTTAAATACAAAATATAAAAATAAAAAACCCTTAAGGTGTCGCCAATTCCCCGGGCGACATTTCGAGACCATATTGTTCTCATAATCATGCCGAATTGATGAAGAAATGTTATTACCACATCAATCAACCAATACCTGTTCAATATTAGCATATAATATTTAAATATCGTTGAAGAGTAGTGATTGCTGAAATGTGTAATGTGTAATTCAATTCGACATTACACATTTCAGCAATCACTACTCTCCAACGATATTTACATATTACAAGCTAATATTGAACAAGTATTGGTTGTGTATTGTGATGTGGTAATAACATTTCTTCATCAATTCGTAAGTACCATATATGTATTAATATCTTAAAAGTGTCAATTTTATATTTAAACTTGTTTGTTATTTACTATAATTCACAAAAAGCTAATTTTTTCACTTTTAGGGCATAATTATGAGAACAATATAGTATCGAAACATCGCCAAAAGGAAATTTAACTAATAGACGTAATGTCAAGAACAGAAAATAAAAAATTTATCATACGTATGTTTATCCATCCATAGTTTTTAATTTTGTTAAGTATAGGTAGAATATGTACATTTAACTAATTTTTTATCAGAAAAGTTGATATTTTTACTTCATTCGAGTTGAAAAGCCTTGAGGGAGATGGCTTTATCCAGGGTTGGTCACCCCATTTTAGCCCTGCTGCTGGAATAACATTTCGTTCAGATCGTCTATTTTATACCGAATCACACTCTAAAATCCTGTCGCTTCTCAAACTGATTAAAATTCTTTAATGGTATTATAAAATTTGTATTCATCTACAACAGATCGTTCCATGAAAATACCGACTACCTCCAAATGTAGGCTATCATTCCATAATTCAGCAAGTTTATTCTTGACCAGGGAAAAACAAAAAAATTGGACTGACTTGTGATATTTATCTGCTACCCGCATTCCCCCACATATGCTTTCCTTGTCAATTTTAGTTTCCTTCGCTTCAATAACCTTTTTGTTTTTAACCTTGATGTAAATTTTACATGATTAATTTATATAAATACCAATTCTCATACATGGACACAATGTATTATTTCGTTAAAAAAACAGTTTTTGAATAATTTGTATATATTTGAAGGAGGAAATGGTGCGGGTGGAAGTCAGAAAAAATTCTCTATGCCAATGGGAACTATTTATTTTAAAGCCAATGTTTCGACCCACATTGCAGGTCTTCTTCAAAGAGGCCTGGTGGGCTCCAGGAGGTTCTCAGATCCCAAAGAATCCATCTCTTAACTGATTAATTAAATAGGCGACACTTTGCCCCAGAACACGTGAACGCGTGAGGTGGAAAATGTGTTATAGGCCAGCGGCCAGGTACTTGAAGGTCGCAATAAATTGAGGAGAGCTGCATTGTTGATATTGTTGTAAGAGCAAACTTGTATTTCAACTAGTCAGGCATGCCCTTACAACATATTAAAAATGCTGCTCTCTTCAATTTATTGCAAGCCCTTGATTAAAGCCCTTTTTTGGTACCTGGCCGCTGGCTTAGTAAAGTTACTGTTCTCAAGCTTCCGATTTCGAGTCGGGTTACGGCAGGTAAATTGTAAATTATGTAGCCGAGAAGTGACTCTGTCGAATCCTGGAACTCACTCATCCCCTATAAAACCGGCCTTGTGTGTGATATTTACGAAATCATCGCCTTGCACAACCGTTTTTCTATTATTCTATTATAAAGGTCTTCTGATTGGTGGAGGTCTTAATACAGGAATCCAATCCAAGTTATTTTTATTATATATCATAATTGTTGCAGATTTTTCCAACCTAACCATAAATTTGTATTCACTATTTGGCAGAAATGGGCAAAGAAACAATTAAATTCTTTAAAGTATGGACAATATAGTGTGATTTATAAAATAATTTAATACTGTAAGGAAGCTGAATAATAATGGTTAGTCTTTTCTGACCCCTGCAAGTAGGTAAAAAAAAACAGAATCTAAAAAAGAAGAAGTCCAAAACCTTTAACTTTTCATCTTTGAGGAATAAAATATTTTAAACTGTATCTAATATCAAATATCAGAACCTATTGTGAACGCCCTGACATAGTTGCTTAAGAGAACAACCTTAATTCGGTCGTTCTTATATATCAACCAATCCGGGATATAAGGAATAAAGACGACAGGTTTCCTAAGAGTTTTTTTTTTCGAGCTAATTTAGCAAAACATATCAGTTATTATTTAAATAAACCTTTTAGATCGAAAACATTTTAGAAAAAAAAATCCTCGTTTTTCGCCAAAAATCAATTTCTAAATTTTACGCCATTTTCTTAAACCTCCTATTGTTCATAATCTTTAAAACGTTAATATTAATGGTCTTAATATTGTTATGGTATAGTAATATTTTATTTTTTTTAAGTATTAAAATTACTTTTGAAGCTTAATTTGTAATAATAGTATATATTATGTATGTATATTGTATATTAATAAATTACATTTTAATATATTTCGTAAATAATTTTATTTAACAGGAAAAAGTAAAAACAATATTTTTATATCTTAAATTTTAATAATTATATAGGCTTTTAATTGTAATTATAAGTAAACTATATTTTAATGTAATTCGTAAAGAGGGTTATAGTGAGACTGTATTGTGTTAGAAGAAAAAATTATGCGCAAACCGTTACCAAAAAATAGAAGCAAATAAAATAAAAACATGTATTTCAACTATGTAATAATTATCTATTAAAATTATACTTCACAAATTTTAAAATTTTCAAACATTTTTTATGAGATTTAAAATGTGCTATGTATTTTTGGCAACCCATTTCAGTTGGAATTCACCATCAAAAGTGTGATAATTAATTTCAATTTCATATATTTGTTAAATTATAAACATAATAAATTTTATATTTTTTTTTTACCATCTCACTATATTTTTTATCAGAGAGAGAGCTATCTACTTTCAGATCACTGGAATCGTATCATTCTCGTAGTTTTCGGCTTGAAATGAAGTTGTAATATAAGCAATAATTCTTTTTCAAGCCAATGCCTGACTTAGTCCCTTATTCACTATGAAAATAACTCGATTCCGCTTACTTACGCGTACAAGAAACTCATTTTGAAGAGAATTAGACTTAGCCACTTATTCACCAGGGCTTTAGGTATATCCCATATACGAAATATCCACTGTCATTGCTTCACATATTTTACTAGAAAACTAATGGTAAAGTTTAACGTTTATTATTTTGTACTAACGAAATATCTCTACATATTTTTTATTTCATAGTGTTTCAGGCTTCTTGTACCATTGTAACTTCAGCTGACAAAGACAAATAAACATTTCTTATTCCATTAAAACCGGAAGAAACAGAGCAGGAAATTTCCTATCGAGGAAATATAGCATTTTAAAACAGGGTCTATAAATCAATTGAGGGATGTTCGCAAAAAGAAAGAATAATGAATACCGGAATCTTTTCCGGGTTCAACAAAACGCAGTAAAAAAAAAAAAGTCGTCCGACATTAAAAATAAAAAAATGAAATAAAGCAACCCGTTTTTCAGATCCTAGGTTGTTTGTAGTCAGTCTTAATGGCTTGCTTGAATAGATTAAAAAAAAAATGTTGTCCCTGAATAATCTTCATCTAATTTTCAGATTGCAAATGCATAGATTGTTTATATCTGGTTTTACATCAGTTCCCATGAACATACCTGAAGAAAATAAGTTGTGTTGGTTAATACTTAAAATTATTATATTGTTGAAAGACAGCTAATAATAAAAAATAATTAAAAAAAAACTCTGGAAATTTGGATTGGACTCTATTCAAGGACAAGATGAAACAAAAACATGAATTTCAATCACGTTAACATAAATTTTATTTTTTAAAGAATGCCTACCTTCTCATTAAACGTTAAAATATTACACGACAAAACATTTTATTTACCCGTGTAATCATGTTAGAAAAATAACCGGTGTCGAAGATTTGGACAAATAAAAGAAATAATCAAATGGTTATTACCTCGAAGGGTTACCAGGAAATATTGATAAATAATATATAAATAATAAATTAAGTGTGCATTTATGATAACGTTATAACAATATTAATCAATATTATTAATAAATATGGTAATAAAAATATTAATATTATAATTATGATTTAAGATGCCAGAAATAATATATAAATTCATAACGTTGTAATTGACTTATATCACATTTTTATGTGCAGAAGCTGATTCAAATGCGTTAAGTCCAACAAAATAATATTTAATATGCTATAATAGCGAAGATATGCTATTATATTTGAAAAAAAATTGAAGGTTTGTATATTGAAGACAAATTTAAATTTTTAATCGGTCATTTTGATTTTTGTTATTCTGTAAAACAGAAAGGGGTCATGAATTCGTGGGTGTATGATCTGGTTTTCCATGGCCCATTATAAATGAAAGTGAGGAATATTGTGTAAAACGTAAAATTTATCCAAAACTCTTATTCAGCTCAAGTCGAAGAATAAAAAATATAACAAAAAGAGTTTTTGTAATATATGCCCGCATACTTTTTACCGTCTTCTGATTTAAACTTAATTTTACAGAAATGGAATATTAAAAAAAAAGTTATAATAATCAATCGTGTTAAAAAGTACCCATACAATCCCCAAAACAATTTTATTAACAATATTTAAACCATCGCTGTTAATGAGCGTTATACAAAGCTTCAGTCTTTTGATTTTATGTTATTTTCACCATTTATGCAAATAATCATTAATAATAAATAAAGTACTTTTCCTAAATGACTGTTTCACAGATCAAATATGACCTCTTAAATTTTATTTTTTATTTAAAACTAAATTTTAAAACTTTGTATTTATTTAAAACTAAAATAAATACAAATTTTGAGTAAGTCTTTACGCCCATTGGATTTCAAGTTTTTGGAAAACGGTTCACAAGAACTAGAGTACTTATAAAACCGGGTTTTATTAAACAATTGCATTCTTTACCCTTTGAAAAAGAACTTGCGTTTGTTTTGGGCATTAGTTCCGCAGGTTGTCGCTTCTAGATGAGTCATAACACTTTAGTCACTTTACTCAAAGTGACAACCTGCGGAATTGATACCAAAAATATGATTGATTTATCACTTCTTCAACAGGCATTTGATCACGAAGTAAACGTTTCAACTACCATTTCGAAGTATAGATGATGTTTGTTAGTAGGGCTATTCCTTAATGAAAGCTCACAATTATTTGTATTTTTGGAGAATACTTAAAAGTAAACGAATGAAAAGTTAAAACTTGTGACTTAACACGAAGTGACAACCAGCGGAACTGATACCAAGTATTTTTGGTATGGAGATTTGAAAATATTAGTACTGGAAACTGTACATGCAAGGTGAAGAAGTGATAAATCATTCATATTTTAGGTATCGATTCTGCAGGTTGTCGCTTCGAGTTAAGTCAAATAAAGTTTTACCTTTCCATCCATTTCTTCTTTAATATTCTCGAAAATAAATATAATCGTGAATTTTAGTATGAAAAAAGAGTAGTTATGAGAATTGTGTATATTTCGGTAACCATTTCATCAAAGAATAAATGTTTTGAAGTACAGATGACGATATAATCTAAACAGTAAGTACTGATCTGTAATCTATATATTGTCAGTAATAAAATTATTTTTATTTTAAAATAGTGAGAAGGAAACGAATGAAAAGTCAAACTTGTTGTGACTTGACTTGAAGCGACAACCTGTGGAACTGATACATTTTGTATTGTTCTTTAAGAGATCAGCAATGTTGTTGATAGAATGAGGCTCTGTGGAAAAAGAAAATTTAATTTATCGAAACTTGGACAAGAGATCATTTTTAAAATTTCCGGAATTTGTGAGAACGGTTCGAAAACATTCAATTCGACTGTACTATAATGAGAAAGTATATTTTTGTGGTCCCTGAGTCTTCATTATAAAAATAGCATAAAATAGTTCATTAAATTATGATAAGCTATATGACGGTGAATTTAAAAAAAAAAAACACCGATACTCTGTACTACACAGGCATGACTTATTGGAGCTTTTTTGAATATAAGTTAGACACAGATTTAATCTTGGACAACGCTAACTGGCTGTGAAAATCCTCACCTCTAGATTCGAAATTTGGATAATTTTATAATTTTCTTTTAATCAGAAGGAAAACTCGATGCGAATAATAGGGAAAAATAATTAAGAAGGAAGTGATTGTGGGGAAGTACCTGAAGCCTGGCAAGGACTTGACGCTCAACCTGCGCTTCAGATACGGCAGCTTCACCGAACATTTGCCGCACCGCAAGTAGCCCAATGAGGAGCAGCATACTCCACCGCGGCCGACGCACCACTGTCGATTCAAGGCTCCCAGCCCCTCTTCCTACCCTGCCTTATTCCTCCGCTCTCAGGACAAGGAAAGGAATGATATCCCAGCTGGCAACAATCGATTATCCATCTACGTTAATGTAAACTTTTTTAAATAGTCATTCGTATGTTAAAAACCTACTATCAACCGTAATCATGAATATAAATCTGCAATTAGGTCAGAGTTCACAGGCAGGGTCGTAACTAGGTGGTGAAAATCGGCCAGGAAATTTTTGTTTGTTTAAGATTTCGCCATTTCAGTCTACTCTAACACTTACTAGAAAAATGCTCTGAGCTCCCAATTAATTACAAAAGACTCAATAAATGACTATTATAAGACTATTTTGGGTTACGGAATAGAGGTTTGGGGCTCTCCCTCTATTCCCCTCGAATCTAATCCTTACAATACAGAATCCTTCGTAAAATCCTTGATGCTCCTAACTTTGTTACCAATAAAGTCATCCATAATGCCCTTGATGTCCCATTTGTTACTAATTTGGCTCGATCACCATTCCAGTCTTACCATGACAAACTTTATTCCTACTAAAACCCACTAGTTTTAAACCTAGCTACTTCATTTCCCGATAATCCTCCTAGGCGTCTGAAAAGAAGATGGCCATTATGTATAATTGCTGCCATTATATTTACTTGTTGTATTGTTATAATGCAGTTGTAAATTTCAGTAAATAAATGTTTAAACAGATTTTAGATTGTTGCATTGTGAAATGCACGTTTTTCTACGTTTTTCATAGCAAAGTTTTCAAATAATTTATGTAAATACATTTTATGTAAGTTTATTTGTATTTAATTTATTAAAGTGTACATTTTTAAAATAATATTAGGGAGCGGAGTGGCTCAGTTGAGTTGCAGTCCCGAATACAATGGTTTCAAATTCCGCTAATAAAAGACTTGTATATAATCTGTTAT
Organism: Arma custos; assembly: GCA_037127475.1. Classification (NCBI taxonomy): domain Eukaryota; kingdom Metazoa; phylum Arthropoda; class Insecta; order Hemiptera; family Pentatomidae; genus Arma; species Arma custos. The sequence continues at coordinate 59,215,874 of CM073761.1, forward strand.
CGGCCGTCGATGGATCCTATGGAAACTAGGGCCCATTTAGGGTTCACCCAGCCTTTATAAATTGGGTACATAAAATAAGGGAGAAATCTTGCGTTTGAGCGTTATCAAGGACAAATCATCTCCCTGCATAACCGTTCTCCAAGAAACAGTATTGAATCCAAAACATTTCAAGGGTTGTAATGGTTAAGTGGTACAGGTTTTTTTTTATATTATAAATTTTTACGTGTTAGTTGCTATTGCAAGCTCAATCGTCTGAAAATTAGGATGTATAGTTAATTTCCATTCCACTCATTTCAGTCAGATACAAACAGTTGTTATATGGAAATAATCTCTCTTACCATTATATTAAATAGTAGATATTATATATATTAAATAGTAGGCTAATATTTCCATAGAAAGGAATTATAATTTTTGACTTAAATTCCACCACAAAGTTGCTATTTTAAAGAAGCAAAATTCATGGATCGAAAACTTTTAAACCAAAAATTGTTCACGTTTATTTTGTGAAATTTTCGGGGAAGTGCACCCGGACTCCCGTTTTCGCTGGGCTTTTAGGTCCCGCCAAGGACGCGGCTAGTTACGGCCCAGATCACTGGTTGTCAGACTCCATTAATTAATTAAATTTAACCAGAAATAATTCAATTATAGAAATAAATGGTCTCCAATGCGTTCTAATAACGCTTTTAAGGTTGAAGGTCGGATTTCTCGTTTATGAAAACGAGAAATGAAACTATTGAAAATGATGGGAGGAAAACCGACAGTTTGCCATGTTATCCGATTCTCTCCTGCAAAATTGGCCCGTTTCATCCATACTACGTAATATATTAATCTACCATATTGCAGTAGCAATATGGAGGAAACAACGTCATTGGTTTACTGTAGAAAATTTCTGTAAACGAAAATTCAAATAGGGGTCATTTAAAAAAAAATGCCATTTTACACTTGTTATGGTAACTAGCATGACTCTTTTTTTTAATTAAAAAAAATTCCATTCTACTCTCTATTTGTTTTAAGGCTGTGAGTAAGTTAGCCACACAAGTACACTAATAAGCCATATGATTAATTAGAATTTTTATGGAAACAAATTATTTATTCCAAAAACTTCAGTTCAGTGATTGAGTCTCAATTAAGCCTTGAGGATGTCAGCAGCATGTCTGGCAAAACGTTGGCAGAAAATTCACCGAAAGGGTCTAAACCAGAAGAAACAACTGAAGTTTTTGTATAAATAGTGGCCGTGGAAAATTGAAAGAGTATGTAAATTATTTATTATTTAGGATTTTTTAAAAATGTATTTATTGAAATTTGCAACTGTATAATAATAATGCAGCAAGTAAATAGAATGAAAGATATACAATGGCATAAGATTAAGGCGAGTAGAGAAACTAACCCCTCGTAGTACCCAATTGACAAATTCTACTTAAAAGGTTAGGGAGCGGAGTGGCTGAGTGGTAGAGCACTGAGTTGCCATGCCGGAAGTCCTTGTTCAAATCCCGCTGCGGGCAAGACTATTTAGTCTGTTTGCAGCCGGAGATGGAGACTCCTGGGTCTCACCCAGCCTCTATAAAGTATTATAAAAATAGGGTACCCAAAATAAGGGGGAAATCCTGGCGGTTGAACGTGACCTAGGACGTCACCGCCATGCATAACCGTTGTCCATGAAACAGTACAGTCTCTACCATGTACTGAACCCCAGACCCGTCCACGGGTTGTAGTGGTACAGGTGTTACTTAAAAGGTTACTAGGCCATCTTTTTTTAAAATGCCTCGGAGGATTATCAGGAATTGATGAGGTTGCTATGTTTGAAATCAGTGGGTTTGAGTGGGAATAAAGTTTGTCATGAAAAGATTGAAATCGGATTCGAGCCAAACAGTAACAAATAGGACCTCAAGAGCATTAGGGATGATTTCTTAGGAATTGTATACTTAATCTTGAAGTAGAATTGCCTCTTTCAAATACTACGTAGCTCTATATATTCCAAAAGAAAAATAATAACCGTTAAAATTCATAAGAAAGTTATTCAGTACTAAACCACTATTTGGAGTACCTGCGGGACAGTAACTATCGGGATACAATTTTGATATAAGCTTTTGATATAAAGCAGCAGTCTGAGCACATTTATGTTTTTATGTATGTATTAGGTTATTTTATGGCTCAGACATGTAGTTTATTCGGAAAGTTTATTTGTTTGGAAATAAGCACTATCAGCGGAGAAATGAAGGTGACTGGGTTAAGGACAGTGAAAGTAACATTTTTTTTATAATTATAATAATTATATAATTCCTAAGAAATCGTCCATAATCCTCTTGATGTCCTATTTATTACTGATTTGGCTCGAATCCGATGTCAATCTTTTCATGACAAACTTTATTCCCACTCAAAACTGGTTTCAAACCTAGCAACCTCATCAATTTTTAAATAACGCATAGCCTGCTGAATCGGCTCCAAAAAAGAATGTGCTATGCTTATAATATTGAACTGTAATTCTCTTTCCATTTTTCCATCAGCTTCGTTTGCCTGCCCGGAAAATATATGAAACTCCTTAAATTTTCCTCTTTGTCCTTCCTATCTCGTTTCTTCTTGGAAATTTTTCATTTTCCATATTTTGCACCTTATCCGGCGAATTGTGAATCTTGATTTCTTTGTATTTGTTGAGTTACTTGATGTAAGTTTAGGAAATCCACTTTCCGCCACTGTCCAATTCAATCTTTTAAACGTCAGTTAAACCTTTTGGTATTATTTCCCTTTAGGAAATAACATATAGAGTAGAGCGTCGATTATCCAAACCGACTTCACGACAATATTGCAATAATTTATAAGATGCAAGGGTCAATATTGTCATTCCTGGAAAATAAATTTGGAGAATATTTTCTTTGAAATTTGGTTTTCCGAAAACTATTATGTAAGAATTACAACTAGACCTATAATTATTAGAGACTTGGCTGCAACGAAGAGGAAATTAAGATGGAACCTAAAGCCTGTACCACTACAACTCGTGAACGGGTCTGAGGTTCAGTACATGGTAGATACTGTACTGTTTCATGGACAACTGTCCTAGACCACGCTCAACCGCCAGATTCCTCCCTTATTTTGGGTACCCAGTTTATAGAGGCTGGGTGAGTCCCAGGAGGGTCCTAGATACCATATGATCCATATCCGACCGCTAACGGATTAAATAAAAGTATTGTCAGCAACGGAATTTGAACCCAAAACCTTCGGAATGCAGACTCAGCGCTCTACCACTGTGCCTCTCGCTCCCTGGTCAAGATGGAAACAAACTAATGCTAATACTTTATTATAATAATTTATATATTTTATTTTATTGTTAGATGTTATATTTTTAAATATTTTATTTGTAAAGAAAAGATATGACCAGGACCGGGACTTGAACCCGGGTCTCCCACGTGTCCGTCGTGGTGCTTAGCCACCTCAGCCATCCTGGTTCGCTTCTCGGTCAGACATATCTTTTCTTTTCACTTAAAATATTTTATTATATCTTTTCTTTTCAAATAAAATATTAGAAAAATTATAACATCAAACAATATATATTATTCTAATATTTTATTTGAAAAGAAAAGATATAATAAAATATTTTAAGTGAAAAGAAAAGATATGTCTGACCGAGAAGCGAACCAGGAGGGCTGAGGTGGCCTAAGCACCACGACGGATACGTGGGAGACCCGGGTTCGAGTCCCGGTCCTGGTCATATCTTTTCTTTTCAAATAAAATATTTAATAATACTAATACTTCTTTGTGTCACAGGATGGATAAATCTTGCTATTTATTCACATTTCATTTGACGTTTATTGCTTTATCTTGCATACTCAATAATTAAATAAAGATTTCTTTATGTCAGTTGTTGGAATTAAATTTTGGTCATCCAAACCACAACCTATGATATTAGTTCGGATGATCGACGCTTGTTGTGTTATTAACGTAAAAATGCTTAAATGTCGAAAGGAAGAAATTTGAAAGTATTTATTCACCTTTCTTTGTTTATAACATATTTTTGGAATGAAACCGTCATTTCATTGAAGATTTGACGAATGAAAATGTTTAGCGATATATAGAAGATTGCCACATGGTCAAGGGGTGTAGTCAATAAGCTTTACACAATATAAGTTTACTTATTTTATTTGTGCCACTTTAGCAATTTATTCCTATGTATATGAATTGTTGATGTTTGTAGGTCGAACAATATCTATATGATAAAATAAACGAGCCGCTTGGGAAATTGATAAATATAATTGTATAACTCAATAATTGTTTACTAATTAACGATTAATAAGGGTGGGGGTAATTGGTGCGAAGGGTGATTTATATATTATGGCAATAATTCCTCTTATATATCTTGAATGGAGCTGATTAAAACAATTTTCTTACATTTCAGGATAAGATTTTTAAAAAAGTGAAATTTTTAAGACATTCCATTCGCATCACCTGAACAAGTGAATGAAATTCCGTATTTAAAACGATATTCCCATAATTTAGGGGTAAAAAAACCTGTCCTACTACAACCCGTGAGCGGGTCTGGGGTTCAGTGCATGGTAGAGACTGTATGGACAACGGTTCTGCAAGGAAGTGACTTGTATTAGGTCACGCTCAACCGCCATGTATAGTAGGGGTAATGTAAAAAAATAAAATAAATACATGTAATTTTCCAACCGTTTTTTCTCTTTTCCTTTTATATTTCGTAATTTTTTTCGGATAATCGACTGAGGTACGAACTCTGGTCAGCGGGTTTCTTAGTTCATACGAAAACCAATTAGAGAATAAAAAAGTTTCGACTTATCATTCACTTTTCCTGTTATTTCGTGAACGAGTAAGAGGAAAAGCGAACCCCTTATCCTCCATGATGTACTTCACTGGTGGACATATCATATGAATATATATATAATATAATAACATATATTATGATAATTTACCCTTGTAAATTTACTAAGATCAGCCCCAGAACAGGTAGAATGTTGGGCTTAGTACATCGTAAGGGCTGTTTCTAAGCCATCTGTTGAACAAGGAAATGATTTGGCCTTGTGATTTGATATCAGTCAGACCCGGTCACGAACTTTGGACTTAGATATCAGTAACTCAATATACTATGTACAGTGCCAACCCAATATTAAGTTAAGTTCTTAAGAGTTAAACAAAAATAATGAGCTTTAGTGTCATCGTTATTAGGACACGTAGAATTTTTTCTACCATTTTATATGCATTAGCATTAACATTTTGTTCATAGCTCTTTATGTTTGTTTATTTTCTATTCTCCTTTCCTATAGGAAAATACAGTCCTCCAAACGTTACGGTCTTGTGCCGACGCCATCCAGTTCCTAACTCCGAGGATGTTTCGAGCATCGCCTGCCACACCATTTGACCACCTCAGCTTAGGTCTCCCTCTTCTTCCTTTTTCATGAATCGGGATAGTCAGGAGTACTTTTGGCATTTCGAAAGTTTTAATTTTTCATCAATATGTCCTGCATATCTTAAACGCCCCAACTTCATTATTCTTACCAAGTCAGGATCCATTTAACTACTGTACAGTTGTTGGTTCGAGCATCGCTTCCACTCATTACACCTCCAAAAATACGATGGAGAACGTTTCTTTCAAAAATCAGTAGTTCCTTTTCAGCAGCAAGTTGTCCAGCACTCAGAAACATATAGAAGTATGGGCCGCACCAATGTTTTATAAAGACAGAGCTTGGTCTATCTTGAAAGTATCCGCCTGCTTAGCCGTTTCCTCAATCCATAATAGCATCTATAATTCTTCTCCTTATTTCAATATCGGGGTTATTGTCCTGGGTGACCATAGATCCCAGGTAAGTGAAACTGTCTCACCTTGTTTGGTGAAAAGAAAAGACATGTAGTTTCTGTTGATATGTTCTTCGTTTTGGACTCATTGACTTCTAATCCTAGACTGCCTACAGAACCCTCCAATGCCCGCAAAACATCGGTGATGGCCTGTAGGAACTGCCCCACAATGTCTATGTCGGCATATGCCTGCGACTCTAAAGTGCAAGGTTAAACAGCACACTTATTACAGCATCTCCTTGCCGGAGGCATTTTGCATGCAATTTTTCAGATCTATCGCCATTTATTTTGGTCATACATCTTAAATCCTTCGTGGTAAGCTTTATCAAACGTAAAAGTTCCCCAGGTATATTAAATTTCCTGAGGGTGCATTAAAGACTGATCTTCACGTATTACGCTACAAATGCCGATTTAAAATCTATGAAAAAATAGTACATTTTGGTTCTGTATTCGTGGCCTCTTTCAAGAATATTCCGCACACAGAATACCTGGGGGAGATCTTCCATTCTTGAATCCACTTTGATATGAACCTAGTTCACGCTTGAAGAGACAATACAGCAATACATGGAAATGAGTGTAATTAATTGTAAACTAAAAGTTAGTAAAAAAAAAAAAAAGTATTAAAACATTTATGAGAACAATGAATATAAAAAATAAAAGCTACTATGTACCAATTATAAAGCCATTCAGAGTAGTATCAATGTAAAGTGAAAAAAACAAAAACTCTTTTTTAACAAGTTAAAATTAATGGAAGAAAATTTGTAAAATATTAAAAAAAAAATATAAATAGCAAAAGAAAAACATATAAATGTCAAAAGAGAAAAATATTAGAGAAGATATGCATGAAAAATTTCTTATTTTGTTTTAAAAGTTTATTATAATTCCCATTTAGTAAGTTAATGTAAAGTATATTTACAAGCTCATTTCAAAGTAAATTAGAAAAAAATAGTTCTTTTTAATCATTAACAATTAAATGAATTATTAATAATGGAGTCGATTTCATGTTTAAAAAATGTCCAAATTAATATAAAGGTTCATGTCTTATGTTAGTTGGCAAGGAAATCATCTCAGAATGTCATATTAAATAGCCTGAATCATTATTCTTGATCTGGAAATAAAAAAAAATTCTCTTCATGATAGTCCTCTAAGGGTGTGGTAGGATATCTCACTGCTTATAGGACAAAAAAAAGACAGCAGCTCACCATCAACTTCTGCCAGCTTGATATCAACCAAAGTATCATAAAAAGAAAACGACTAACACAGCTAAACGAACGACTAAACATTTTTTTTTTTTGAAAATTTTAATGATAAAAAGAAAGAGGTAAAAAAATCACAAAAATAAAAAAACTGATAGTTACAGCAGTGTGTTAAGGAAAATATACTCACCTAAGACGAGAGTTTTCTTCTATATAATAAAGAAAAATAATTCTGACACTTAAGAGAGATTTGAAAATACCCTTTTATGCCTTAAGATAAAAGACTTAAATAAAATCCGCTAGCTAAATTGCCTAACAAGAAATCAACTGATAATATCACAAAAAATCAGTCCATTTATACAAACAGGATCCCACAAGATTATAATGTAAAACAACAGAATTGTTTAATATTATGTTCAATGACAATGTGTGAAATTTTCAAGATTGAGACTCTTAACAGATTAATACATTTAAAGATTGAAGAAAAGGGTTTCAATTTTAATAATAATATTAACTAAATAAAAAAATATTAACATTAACAAATTTATTTAAAGCTTGTATTTCATTATACTGTTTTTCAAACAAGTAAAAATTAATAAACAGAGAAATTAGAAATATCCTTATGCCATGCAAAGGGATATTAATTAAAATTTCATGATATTTTATGTTATCTACAATTCTTTGGTTATGAAATTATATATGCAGAACAATTGCTGAATCATTCACCTGATATACATACATTACAGTTAATTTTAAGAACTCACTTTTTATTAAATTATATTATTAATATAAAATAACATTATCGCTCAGAAATACAAGCACCAAAATGATGTAATTAATTAAACAGTTAAACAACATGATATAATTAATAATTAAAAATTTCACATTAAATTATAAATGTAATTGCAGTGTCACATTATTGCCTTTATGAATGAAAATCTGCAATTGAGAACATGAAAACACTAATATGAATTAATGTGACTATGGTTGGCATTATAAAAAACTATAATTATTTTTAAAAAATACAATAACATAGGTAAGCTAAAAAACTGTATCAAGATACTAGGTAATTTATCATACTATAATGTAACACACAATTTTCTTGGATATTCGTTTATTTTATTAAATAAATTAGTATAAAAAACAATGAATAAATATGGAAAATCTATAGAGAAATTTAAATATTTCTAAACAATATCACCAGTCATAGTTGAGCAAGCACTGGATCACATAACAACCAAAGTTTTGATATGTCTTTTAGGACCGTTTAAGTTGATGTGTCCTGTTCATAATTTAATGGTAATAATAAAACTTAATTGATAAGCTATTATCATTTGTTCTAAAACAACACAATAAATTAAATAAATAGACAGATCATAGCAAAACTGACAGATAAACTTTTTCTTCCTAAATTTTAACAATATCATTATCAATTAATTCTAAATAAATTTAGATCATAATAATGTACAGATGAGTTAACAAACATAGAACCTTTTCAATACATTAAATGTCTGCATATATATTTTCTTTACCATGTATGTTATGAAATCTCATTAGGGCAAAATATGATTTTACACAAATATATGTAATTCTTCAATAAATTATGTATACTAAAATTAAAGTTTTTTATCATTTAAATGTTCATATTAGCTTAGTCTTATATAAACAACTAGTATAATTTCATGTTATTTTATATAAAAAAAATGTGAAAACTTTTAATTTAAAAAATATGAACTTTATAAGATAACTAGTGCGAAATAATTTTCATGGCAAAATATTAAATTTCTCAACTAATAATTCTCAAAGGATAAAGCATTAATTATCCGAAACAGCTTTATGTATAACAAATTAAATTAGTTTTTCAGTGAACTTGAGGAAAACCACTGCCTAGATTAAGAATTTCTATCTACTGTAATTTTAGATTATCCGAACCAACAATTGTTTGTATAATGACATTAGTTCAGAAAGAAGAAACTAATGTATTTTTATTTAGGTTTCAGTAAAATTGTGTTACTCACAGAGAAATTAAATAAACCATTAAACAATATCATATCAGAATATAAATTTATAAGTTCTAAATACATGCCAAACTCAAGAATATTGAATAACACTTACAAAAAATCAAAAAAACATAAAAAAATATTGCTAGTATACTTTTGGAAATTTGTATTTACAGTTACAATTCATTAAGAAAATCTGTATCACTAGAAAATTTAACAGTACACGATACAAGATCTTCTCTTAAGTTTTATTTATAAAAATACTTCATGACTATATAATAAACAAAAAAAAAATTAAGTATATAAAAAAAGTTTTCCTTGCTTTTTGATAATGTATTCCCAAAACGAAGCTTAGTTTACAGTTCGGTGTTGAGGGGGAGTCATTTTTTTTGAAATCTCTTCCTCAGCTATCAATTGCTGTCGAAACGCGGCCACTTTTTCCCGTAAGGTTAATAAAACCTTCTGTCTTTCATTTAGAACTAGATCTAACTTAGTTGCAAATGCTGAAACAAAAATAAAAAAACGATAAATATAATTTACTAATATGAAATAAATACTAAAGCAAACACAGATATACATATGTATTCGTGTGTGTGCTTTAGTATATATAATATGTTTGTAATAGCATACCATGAAATCAACATAATAATTATTATATGTCTTATGATCCTCAAGCGAGCAATGTTTTTTTTTTACAGCCATACTTACATGCATATTCATCTTTCTTACAGAAATTTAGGAGGTACTAGTACTTCTCTCTCAAATACCTTATTGGGTTTCCCATTGAGAAAATCAGAGGAAGTTAGACAAAAACATGATCATTAAAGATATTGAGGTTTCTGGTAATGAAGCAAGCTCACCACTGCGAGTACGCACAAGGATTATTAAAACAAAATTGTTCTCATCATAACCATTCAAGAATATCACTCACTATCAAACAAACTGCACTTGGTATTCCAGAATGACATCCAAAGTTAAAGTTTTAAAGAGATGGCAGAGTGTGATATCAACTGAACCAAAGAAATCATATGTAAGAAAATTAAATTTAATGACAGTCCAATAAAATATACACAGCCACTCAATATATCAATATAAAAAAATTCTCATATTATCCTTACATTGTTGGTTAGAACTACTAAATCAATGGTTAAGATGATAAAAGTACAAATAAATTAAGTATATAGAAGCTACAACTTCACAATGCAGCACCCTTATCAATAGAGGAACAACAATAGAACTCTCTAAGCTCCATTTGTGCTAACTAACAGCTGTTCATTCAATTGTAAAATTTGCACACTGTTTATATATATATATATATATATATATATATATATATATATATATATATATATATATATATATATATATATATGAATGCATATAAAGTTATTAGTACTCTCGACTTCTGGTAGTCCAAGGGAGTTATATATTAAGTAATAATAAGTTAAAGTATGGTAAGGGCCCGATATCAACTAAAATCAAAAGGGCCTGATGTATTTATCTTTTATTAAGTGTATTTATCGATATTGCTTGATCTAATTAAATCTGTGATTATTGAATAGGGCAAGGCTCTGAACTTAAATGAAAAGGATTTGTCAGGGTTTAGTTCATCTGCCAAGTGGGTAGAAGTCAATAGCACTTGTTTGTTTAGACAATGGTCAATTTAGGTATAAATAATTTTATATAGAGAAAACTAGAGACGCCATTTGCTTCCAATCACAAATCTTTTGATTTTTAATACTCTAATGTTGCTCTGTTAAAGATGTGTTCTACATTCACATTTCTTTTTGTTTTTTTTATTTATTTATTGATAATTATTATATGGCGATTAATTAAAAAACCTTTGTTTATTTTCAACACTAATTATCATCGTCTATATTGGAAATTATTCAGTGATAACAATTTTCTGACAATTAATTACTTAAAATTATTTTTTCCCTTTGATGTCATTTTCCTATGGCAGCACTACTAATTTTAATAATTACAGTTAATAAAAGCCAATTAATTATGAAACCACCACAACTGATATGGTGATTGCATTGTAAAGCTGAACTGAAAGAAGAATTAAATACAAATATATCTTCTTCAAATTTATAGGTAGACTTTTAAATTTCAAATGAAAGTACTGGCAAGTTGAGTTCAATTATATAATAAATCGTAAAAACATACCAACATGTCAGCGCCTTTAGAACTCCTTTGCTTATATTACCTTTATAACTAAAAATTCTACCCTTTTAACAGATTAAATCTCTTTTCAAGTGTATCAATGTTTTCATTGTAAGATATAAAATTAGTTTAAACTATAGAGGAATTCACTAACCTTTAGCTCATTTTAGAGTGTGTCTAAAATTGAATCATTCTTTCTACTTAGGTTCTTAATCATACATTGGCAGTATAAAATCATTATAAGTATGATTTAGAAAATGTACACAAATAAATTAGAAAATATCATTATGAATAAAAAAAAAAAAAAAAAGAAGGATATAACGCCAAAATAAAACTACTACAAACTGATTAGTAAGGAAAAGCCTTTATTAAAATAGAAGAAAAAAAGAATTTAGATTAAGTATGTATATATGTATAAAACAATATTCCTTAGAAATGAGTAAAATATCCACAAAATAAGTACTCTTATATAGAGTGCCTTCAAAAAGTAAAATTTTATAAAGGTTATAATAAAAACTATTTTACAAAACAGATAAAAAAAATAATAAAATCTGCTTAAGTTATAAATATATAAATATCTATATAAGCATTGATCATGTTAAAACAAATTAAGAGAAAACTTTACAATACGATCAATCATAAACTAAAACAAATATGGTACTATACAATACTGGTAGTAAACTCACAAATAATATAAACCGATATCTAAAATTTTCCTCACCGTCTTGGTCATAATCGACGTCATTAGTGGCCGCAAGCAGAGCTTTTTCTTGAGAGTCCAACTTCACACAGCTATCTCTCCAATTTTTAAAATTATCTAACATTTCTTCTTCTAGCTTGTTCAGTTGTGAAATAGCCTCATGGAAGTCGTAAAGATCTGCCGATATTTCATTTTCCTAAGTAAAAAAAAAAAAATTAAATTAAATCAAGTTAGTTTTATTCAAGCAATTGTTTTAGTGAAAAATAAGACAAAACAAATCTAGGAATCCTCACCATTATAAAAATTAATTTCTCTCTAACCTTATTTTATTTTATTTTTTTTAAAGATTAATTTATAGATATTTACAACTGTAATAATATTACAAGAAAATCTGCTAATATGAAGAAATGAAATGAAAAAAAAAAAACACTTGTGGAGAAACTACCCATCAGTAGCACTCCAATAAAGTTCTGTAGTAGAAAGTCTCGAGGCCATCTTCTTTTCAGACGCCTCGGAGGGTTATCAGGAATAGTATGGGAAGCAAGTTGAGAAACTAGCAGATTCAAGTGTGTATGGAGCTTGTCATGGAAGGATAGCTATCTATTTTGGGCCAAATCAGCAACATGTGGGATATTAAGATCATGATGGATGAGTTTGTTTGTGACATAAGGAGCATTGAGGATTTTAGGAAGGATTTTGGATTGTAAGGATTGGATACAAGATGAATTGGATGGTTTAGTAGAGACACAAAACTCAACTCCAAATAGGTCTGATAACTTTCATGTAAATGAGTCTTTTGTAATTAATTGGGAGCTTAGAGCGTTTATCCAGTAAATGTTGAAGTAGGCGAAAACGTTGAGCAGTTTCTTGTCTTTTTCAGTCTTCTCTAACCTTAAATATAAAATCATATTTAACAAAGTATTTAAGTTAATTAGAAAGTGATTTTATTTAGAAACGTGGTGAGCACCAAAAAGGTCTTTAACTTTAACTTTTTTAACAAAATAAATATGAAACATTTCTTTGAAAAAAGAAAAGAAATGAAGTATTCTACACAATTAAATAACAACGGTATTTTGAAACTAAATTTATTTAAAAAAGATAAACATTACAAATCCCTAAAAGAAAAAACAATTTTATACTAATACTAATATAACGGATAAAACACTCGATATTACTTAAATATAAATTGTAAATAATAAACCAAAGACCAGAATTTTAACTGTTTGTAGAATAACACTTCTACTAAAAGGGAATGAAACACTTAATATTTCTTTAACCCTTCGCCATGCACTATTGCTTTTTCAATCAGACCCGGGGAAAAAAATGATGTGAATGTTTTCTTTCTTGCTATTAATTAAAACAATACAATACAATACAAAAACCGGCACAACAACTCGTCACCGAGTCCGGGCCGCCTCAAGTAGCCTCCGCCATTAATTAAAACAGTCTTAAATTTACATTTAACACATTTAACCCTATAGCATGGAGAAATTGATAGGTCAAGTCGTGATAACTGTGCATGTGATGGTGCCAGGTATTTTAATGATACCTTTTTTACATATAATTTCATCAAAACGGTCCAAATAATTGCAATGCTTTTAAGTTTTGTTTTTTTTATTTATTATTTGCCGACGTTTCGACCTACTTTGTAGACATACAATAGATAAGTATTCACTTATTTGGTGTTTCATTCGACTGCACCCCCAACTATCTTTATCTTTACATTAGAAGTTCCAGTCAGCTAATGTCTTCTCTAATATATATATATATATATATATATATATATATATATATATATATATATATATACATATTCCTATTTATAGTTATTAATACACACATAAAAATGATCATAATTAGGGGAATATAATGAATCATAATAACCTTATTCTTTCTTAATCGGAGGACATAAATACCCTAACATAAATATCATAAGATGAGTATTCAGACAGACAAAGTGATCCAAAAAAAAAGGATGTGTTATAAAAACAAAGAGACAGATTAACAAAGTATGTGGAAGGCGGTTTTCCCTAGGTGTATAAAATTATAGATGTTAAAATGAACAACTCAAAGCCAATTCTTTTCTCAATATTTACAATATGTTGCTTAATAAAAACAAATTATTCGTTAACATTTTGTTCTGTTTTTTAGAAAAATACATAACAATGTTTTATTTTGTCTCTAAAATTCAGATTTATGTGATCCCTCAAAAATTGCAATTACATTTAGAATATCTTCTTCTAAAATGGTGTAAATCCTTAAATTTTGATTGTATCAAAATGTGATTTTCAGGGTCTTTCTTAATTACTTATTGGCTATAACAATTTAATTATGCTAAAAAGTCATGAGTAATCTGTGAACCCCAAATATGTACCACATGTCAATTACACATATTCCATTAAAGTTAAAAAGCAATAGTTGATGGTAAACCTATATATTTAGACCAACAAACTTTTCCTCGGTAATTTTTAATTAGATCATAACCACAACTGATAGCCGGTTGCATTGTAAAACTATACTGAAAGAAGAACTAAATAAAAATATATCTTCTTCAATTTATAGGTAGTCTTTTAAATTTCAAATGAAAGTAGTGGCAACACACATGCTTTGTATTAGCTATGAAAAGCATTTGATCTAATTTATTTCAATAAGTTGTTTAATAAAACACTAAATAATGTAAATGATAACAGTCTGTTAACATTAAACAAAATAAAAAAGATTCAAGATAGAAACAAAAAGTTTTAATTAACTTGTTAATTGTAAAAGAAATGATAAGATCTATATTGTTATCATAAAATATGGCTTGATGACCTCTTAGTCCTTAATCCTGCTATATTCTGTCTGTCTTTAACTCCATCACGACTACCTCTAGTTTACAAATGAGTGAGAAATGTTCCTCCTTTCTTTACTCCCTTCGTGCTTTAAAAACCTATTGCAGATTTTTAAACTACTATTTCCAACATCCTTGCTATGATAAATACAAAATTATCATAATCTTCTCCAACATTGTATTTCTCTGGTTCCTTTCACCATATAGCCCACATACAGCATACCAAATAAATCCTCTTAGCTAATAAATTTTCTCTAAATAGCATTAACAAGTAGAGCTCCATGATTTTCATAAGCTTGAATAAATTTAATATTATTATCCTTATTTATAAAAATAAACCAATGGTTTCTAAACTCCAAACCATGAGAAAAAGAAATAATGAAAATTTATAAACATAATGAGCCTTACATTTAAGGACCGTAATGCTGCCAGATCACTATCCTCGTGGCTTTCATCAACAGGGTCGTTTTCTTGGTTATATGATGATGGATCATTAGCTGCTAATTCTTTGACCCTATCAGCATATCTTAAGGTGTTTAATGAATGCTCACAAGAACTCATTCCAGGGCTTATCATTGCAATCTAAAATGGATAGGACAGTTAAATAACGATAGCATAAGATATAAATCAACTATATGTTAACTTTTATTTATAATTTAAGAACATGAAAAAATGATTAACAAAACAGAAATTGAAAAAAAAAATCAAATCATACTAAGAAACAGAATCAAAACTAAAAATTTTAAATTTTAAACACACTTATAGGATAACTTAAGGAAGAACCTTTAAGTGTGCAAGGTCAGAGAAATAATTTATTGTATCTTAAATAAATTTGACTTTCTGAATTAGTACACATAATTGAAATAATGTAAAATAAATCCAAATTCAAAAAATTATTTAATTATTTTAAATATATATAGATATAAGATGATATATTCTATAAAGTAGCTGACTGAAGTTATGCTTGATGAGTGTGCCCTCATAGCCCTTAGCTTTGCCAGAAATGTTCTCTCTTCAGTTGTTAGCCTAAATTATATAATAAGAAAATCATAAAATCAATGAGTTACTATAACGGTTCACCAATCTATTAAAACCAGAATGCAAGGCAAGTGGCAGCTTAACTGTGTAGAGTTATTAAATCACAGAATACAATGGATTAACTGAGCTCATAAAACCAAAATAAAATAAAAAAGGAGAAAGAGAGCTAAATGGGAAGTAAAATACATAATAGCATAGGTAGAAAAATAATAATAGGGTCGTATAATTCACAACACAAAGCCTACAAAGTGATTTAAATATGGATAACGGGTGAGTAACGTATAATGATTCAGGCATAATTTCTCAAAAAAACAAACACGTGATGTGTTGCTAGTGGGATGGCTTTCCTACTTCCAAACCAAAGCCTGAATTCTCCCAAAACAACGCCTATTGAAAGCAGATTGTTTTTATACTTCTGAACCAAAGACATTTTACATTGTCTTATGAACAAACTCTTTGATTTAAGTCAGGAATAATGCTTTATGCCACTATCTTTTCTTAAACTGATTCTTTTTAAAACCTGACGTCTCCTAAAAAACACTTGTTTTCAACAGGTAGGTTCTCCCACTTTTGAACTGTCCTTACACTGAGAATTGTCTTTCAACAATTTCCTCTATAAACTTATTTTGAAAGTAGGGAATGCACTACATACAAGTGTTCACTTTTTCAACTTGTTTTGATATTTCTTTTGATTTGTTCTCTATCATTCTAAATTCTAAAATATTAACAAATCTTGTGGATTCTTCAAGACAAGACAAAAAAATTTCTAGAAACAGTAATAATTTCAAGAAGTTTGGCTAATTATTTTTTAAATATTAATATAGTGATTGGTGATAGGGAACATGTTTGGACTTTTACAAAATATAATAATAATAATAAATTCTTTATTTATTCTGGGACAAGTCCCTTTAGAATAACATAACTGTACATATATATATATATATATATATATATATATATATATATATATATATATATATATATACCAAACATACTTGGATTGGATAACTTGATACAGGACGGATGCAAGGAAATACTAACGGCGGGATACAACCACCTCAACTCTTCATGAAATTGGGAGACAGGGGCGTCCCTGGGGAACTCAAAGACAAAGCGTACAAAGCAATTCATCAAACTTTTTATTTTGGCTTCGAGCTCCACAGAGACACCCCCATATATGGCGCAGCAGTAGTCCAAGTGGGGGAATACTAAAGAGGTAACTAGGAGTCTACGAGTTTTAAATGGAAATAGGTGACGGATGTAGTTTAGTATCTTCAGGGTAGAAAAAGTAAGGCGGGATATATTGGAAATATGACTTTTCCAGGAGAGGGATTGGTCTAAAGGGATTCCGAGGTTTTTGACTTTTAGGAAAAATTTGACGGGAACATTATTTAAGTACAGGATTGGTGAATAAGGAACTTTTTAAGGAGGTGATTGGAACCTATTACCATCGCCTTTGTGCTCTCCGCATTCAGCCTCAACTTATTAGTCACTGCCCATTGACTTATTCGGTTCAGATCCTCTTGTAATTTTTTTGTGGCTAGTAATAGGTCGGATGGGGGAAAGGACAGATATATTTTAAAATCATCGGCGTAGATATGGTATTTGGAATGATGGATGTGGTGGGGGAGGTCATTGGCCTGGAACGACAACAAACTGTGATCGGTTTGAGAGGAAGGATTTGAACCAGGACAAGCCACTGTTGGATAAAGGAAGGTTTTGAAGTTTGGTAAGTAGGATGTTATGGTCAACTTTGTCAAATGCTTTAGAGAAGTCTAGAAGGATAAGGATAGTTAGTTTTTGGTGTTCGATGGAAGTCTGGAGTTCATGGATTATTTTCAGGAGAGCGGATTGAGTTGAATGTCCAGACCGAAAGCCAGATTAGAGAGGATTAATGAGGGAACGTTCTTCCAGGAAGTTTGAAAGTTGGTTCTGTACTAGGCGTTCTAGCAGTTTTGAAAGGTTAGAAAGAACGGAAATAGGGCAGAAGTCTTGAGGTGAGGAAGGGTTCGAAATTTTGTTTACTGGTCGGACCAGAACCATTTTCCAAGAAGAAGGGAATGTGGAATTTTGCAAGTAGAAGTTATAGATGTGATAGAGTATGGGTACAAGTGTGGGAAGACAGGATTTTAGGATATCGGCAAGTATTTCATCATATGAAAGTTGGGAGAAAAACAAGTTTTCAGGATTAAAACAATGATATTAAAAATTGGTAGCAAGTGAGGAATGGGGTGCAGAGGATATAAAGTAGTTATTGAGATCATCTGGGGTTGATGGGAAAGAACAGATGGGGTTAGATTATGGTAGGGATAATTTTCGGAGTATTTTCCCTTTGGATTTGGGGACAGGTGTGGTAGATAGGGCTTTATGGAAGTAGAGAGATTTAGCACGTCGAACTGCGGCTTGGGTTTCATTACATAATTGTTTGAAACTCACATAATCGCCTGACATACGAGTTCTACCAAATTTGGATCTAGGTCAGGTTGAAGCGATTCACAGGAAAGGAGGTCCAAATTTCGATATGATACGATTTTTGGAGTAAAGAACTTAACGGTTAGGTTATACGCAATCTGGATGAGGTCGTGTGATGAAAGGAAGAGCACAGGATGCTGGGAAGAGGAAAGGATTTACTTAGAAGAATCAGTGACGAAGAGGTCAAGCCAGGTGTCAGAATATTGTGTGTGATGCGTAGGAGAATAAGATACAGTAAAGTAAAGATTGAGGGAAAACACCAGGTCCATAAGGAATAGTTTGTTGGAGCATGTTAATATTAAAATCGCCGGAGATAATGACGTTGCAGTAAGTGGAGACAAGTTGGACAAGGGAGGATTCAAAGAGATTATCGAATGGAACATGAGGAGGTCGGTAGACAACGGCATATAAAAGAGTAGAGGAGTCAGTTGAGATCTCTACAAACATGTATTCTAGGTGAGGAGAATCGGGGGAAGGAGATCGCAAAAGGATTTTGGACTTACGGCTGTCATGGATATATAGGCCGACTACACCTCCCACTCGATCATGACACAGGAAGGAGTAATTGGTGAGGGAAACAGCAACTATTTGATAGAAATTGTCAAGGAAGTATTAAACATAAATAAAAACAGAAGATGAGTAAAAATAAAATAAAAATGTCTATAGTACAAAGTAATAGAACGTATTCCAAATCGATGTGACCAGTATAACATGTTCAGCTGAATACGTCCAGGTCGCTAGGCTTGCTTATAATGACCGCTGGGTAGCCGTCTGACTGTCGGCATCTAACTTAGCCTCCACTAAACCAGACATATTTAATTTCTACTGTTCCCTTCTTCTATCTGGCTAACCAGTGAAGGTGCTTATTGGCGGGCGTCATGGCTTCACTTTCATGTACATGGTGAGATTCGTTTTCTCCCCAGCCGAGGTGACACGTTGAGAAGTCTCTCTTGATTCTCCTCTGTTGCACAAGTTCATCTCTTAGGGTTTGCCTGACAAATCGTACAATTATAGGACCTGGCGTTCCCTCTTGTTTCAGCCTGAGTCGTACTGCGTGGTCCAGATCATCTGGACTTATCTTAACGCCCAGACCTGCACCAACGCTTAAAATAGTGCCAATCAGGGTCTCTCCTTGCTTCTCCGGGATGCCTCTCATCTCAACAGTTCTTCCTAGCTGGGTCTGTTCTGCATGATTTAAACGACTCTGTAAGTCGCTGACTTTAGCTTTCAGGGAGCTATTTTCTATTGATAATTTTTCAACCTGATGCTTCTGTTCTTCCAGGAGAGTTTCTATTTTTAATAGTCTCTCCAAATTTTCAAAAGAAATTTCCGACTGCTTCTGAAGTGTTTCTTTTATTTCCTTCAGTTCATCTATCCCTTAAAGCTTGGCCTTCATTTCCTTTACCTCCTCCGTGAGCGCCCTCAGTAGCTCAATCATTGTATTGGACTCAGACGGTATCTGCGATACTAATTCGCAATCTGAGCAGGTCCATTTTTTATTTAATTCTTTTATGCTATCAGCATCCGTTATATCTATTTTTACACATTTAACATGAAATAAATGTTGACAGGTAACACATACTAATCTTGCTTTCTCATCTCTGCCAGCTGACTTGTTACAGATCTTGCAGTTAGCCATTTTAATTACAATATAATTTAATTGCTTTAAGATGAAAAGATAGAGAGAGATAATAACAACACTAATAAATATAGTAACTGTTTGTTTACAGGGCGACTGGAAGAATTAGGCTTAGTAAACAACTGTCCCTACTACTTTACCACGGCCCTGGCTAATGCTATCGTAATACAAAATTGTTTACAACAGTTAACAATTTTAACTTTGAAAGTTAACACAATAACAACAATAGTGTTACTTATAATAAATTTTCAATACGAAAAACAATTCTTGAATTTAAGTAACCAATAAGAACTGCAGAACTAAAAGGATAAACGGGAGACACACAGTTAAGCTCTTAACAGTACGAGAAATATATGTGCTGGAGTTTCTGAGTGTTTGCTATGTTTATGCCAGAGAAGTGCAGCAGCTCCATTAGCCAGGCCTCTGTTTTTTTTTAAAAACTAAATGTAAACTCCAACATTTAATTTCAATGCAGTAATCCATTCTGACTCACAAATAGCCATCACTGAAGCCGTGATGGCTAAGCATATAGTGGAGAGGGTTAATTACGGTATTGGTTTAATTTTCACTTAAATCAGTTAATATTTATTTTGTGGCAGGTTTGAGAAATGAATCTTTACACTTCTACTCTAGTATTTAGGTCCAGTGACCTAAATGCAAACCATATCGTCGGTTGGCAAAAAGACCACTGGGCTCATTTTCTGAGCGAGCTCTTTCTGCCAATCAACAGTACCACTAATGGTGTAAATTGCAGCACATACAAGATAACACACGGAGGTAAAATTAATTACTTTAATGTTATTTTACTATTCTTCTTCTTCTTCTTATCTGGCATCACGACCCACATGCTGAGTCAAAGCCTGCTCCATCAAGCATTGCCAGTCCTCTCTATTGCGCGCAACTGCCTTCCAATTTCTTAGTCCAAGTAGCATTCTGGAGTCCGCAGCCACGCAATCCATTCAACGAAGCTTGGGAAGTCCTACTCGCCTTTTACCATATATTTGGTCGGACATAATTTTTAATGGGATAAGTCGGGCGAATTTGATGAAGGTAACAACATTGACATCTTTATATATCATGCTTATTTCGGCATTTGTTCGTCTTCTCCAGGAACCCTGCTCACACCTCCATGTATCCTGCGGAGCACTTTCCTTTCGAATCTCAAAAGGGCTTCTTCCTGGGTTTTAATATTAAGGTAAATTAAAAGAGAAACTTAGAAATATCTTATCTAAAGGTGTATTTTGGTTTTGGGTTATAGAATTATCTAATGATTTTGTATTCTTATTCAATTAAGAAAAATAATACATACAGAAAAAAAAAGAAAATATAATTTGTAATGTCCATTTGGATTCTTAGTTAACTCTCAAAAGCACAAGTTCCATCACTGCAGTGCCTTCATTTACTTTTTGTGAGCTGCTATGAAGAAGAGGGCTGTTGATGTTTTTTTCTATTGTAAACAAAAAATAGTTTTAGTATTTGTTGTAAAACAAAATGCCAACTTTTAGTTTTTGCTGAGCGGCATTCATGTGTTCCATTACCGGACTGAATTCCCAGCTCTCTCAAAAATACTCATCTCCTTTTGGCTTTTCCAGCATTATTTATAAGAATGACTCAAATGGATATTTCAGCCATAGCCATGCATAAACTAATATACAAAGGACCAAATAGAAGATAATATGCAAATAAATTTAAAAAATAACCTAAATACAAATTCATTGCATAGGGCATGTTACATGTTTTCACAAAGCAAAAAAAAGGCAAGCATAGGCTTAATCTCATCCAACAAGGAGCAGTCACAAATAGAGGTCACGGGGATGGTATAGAACCCATTTAGGAGGAGGGTAACCAACTGGCCTCAATCCTGTTATAGTGAGTGAATTTCCCTGAGACATACCTTTGCCTTTGTATCTACTAGATAAAGCTAATTCCCAAGTGTTATTAACAGTAACTACACAGTTAAACTGATAATTTTAAAACCACGGAAAAACAACTTCTAATCTCTGGTTCATTCATGTTTTATATGTATAAAAAATACAAACCATACAAGTTCTTGTGTTATCTCCAATAAACGAATCTCGAAGAACTTGGGTTAACTTGCTAGCTCTAAATGGTAAATGAGCTCCCTTTCGCCCAAGGGCTCTAATGCACTCTTTCAGAGCTAGAAGAGACTTGTTGATTTCAGCTCCTTCCATTCCTAAATGAAAATAAAATAAAAAGTAAAAACCAACATAAGAAACAAAAGTTATGGTATAAAAATAAACAAATAATTAAAATTTAACTATTTGGCTATGCGATAAATATTGATTTATGTTCAGTTACACTTTGCAACATAAACATTTCAGTATCTGTTCCGCAGGTTGTCACTTTAAGTTGAATTATAACAAGTTTTAACTGATTATTCATATAATTTTTAATATTTTCCAAAAATGCAAGTTATTTCGTGAGCTTTAGTATGGGAAAAAATTGTAATTATGAGTAACGAGTAGATTTCGGTAATTATTTCATCAAGAAATAAAAGTTTCAACTAACAATTCGAAGTATTGATGATATATTTTACAAGAAATTTTGTGAAAAATTAATTTAAATTCTAAGAATTATTGTAGTAAAAAAACAGTAACACCTAGTGAAAAATATTACATAATTTATTATTAAAACAAGACTAAAAGATATTAGATGGTAATAAATTCAAAAGTTATATACATAGTTTTCATCTACAAGAACACACAATGGAGCATCTGTAAATCTATAGATGTCATTTATGTCAGTACGTTAATGGTTTGAAAGATGCCTTTTTATTTTATTTTAGGGATTAGGTAAGTGAAGTAAAATTAAGTAAATAATTAGCAAACAATGAGTCTAATTGTTTGTTTTTTATTTGATTTGTTTATTTTCTTTTTTATAAATTTTATTTAATTGCTTTATGTCTATTAATAAAGAATATTACACAAAAAAGGTTTGAAGAAACAAAAACCATCAATAATATTAAAGTGAAAACTTACGAGTAAGTCTATCGGATGAAGAAGTATCAGCCCCTCTTTCATTTCCAGCTAAGTCAATCAAGGAAAATTTTCCATGAATATAATGTGAACCAGGAACTCGGAGAGTAATTTGAAATACTGCATGGGAGCGCGAAGAATTGGAATTTGCTGATGTTTGGCCGGATGTCCTAATTAAAAAAAAGAAGAAGAAAGTTGCAATTGCAAATTCCTTAATAGTTAAACAAATATTTTTATAATAAACAATGTACTTCAGTTATATTATTTCTATTACATAAATAGTATTATTGATAATATATTTATATATTGCCTCAACAGCAACAACATCAAAATGTAAAATGGTGAACAAGGTGGTCATGATGCCTATTATGTTGTAATTTAAATAGTGCTGATGATTTGAATCACTAGTTAAGATGTTAAATAGAAATAAGATCATAAGAAAAACTAATATTAATGTAATATTCATAAAAAATTATATTCAAATACAACTCTTTACATTTCAGCTCACTTCGTATGCCTTCTTCAAAACTATAAAGTCAAGATCAAACAAATATGAGAATAACATGCATAAAAAGGGAACATTTACGTATGCTATTGTCACAAAGAAACAAACTAGAGAATTAGTCTTCAGAATACTCATAAACACAAACATGCATGCACATAGAGCAAGATTTATGTTATAACTCTTCTTTTTGTTACAACTTTCTGATTGCAATACGTTTTCCTTATCCCATGGGAAAACACATTGTAAAATAAAAAGATTTTGACAAAGCCAAAAGCATTCAAATTTATTATAATTTGTTTACAGAAAATATTAAAACCAGTTCTGTTTTGAAAGGGAAACATCTGTGTGATTTCATGATTTAAAAACATTTATTAATATCACAATGCATTGACTTGAAAAACTTTTAGTTACTTTAAGCCATATATGAATCAACTAAATTATTTCAGCTTGAGTAAAGTGACTGAGCTAAAACTTTTGATTTAAGGGTCTTTGTAGGAGTACAACTCAATCCTGAACAGTAGGCATAATGAATTTTATAACAGAGAGAAAAGAAACCGCTATTTTTACTCATGTGCTTCTGAGTGAAGAATAATTTTTCAAATAAGGTCAACCAATCATTTTGAAGTTTATATTTTTTGATAAATTTTAAAAACATGTTAGACACAAAATTTTCCAATGAAATTTTATTTTTACAATCATTTGAATTCAGGGTAATAACACTTTAAATATATTTTTTCTAGAATATTTTTTAATTTGTAATTATCTAAATTAGAAGGAAATAACAAAGCAGTAGGACAAAATAACTAATAGTATAAATGATCCCCATACCTAATTCCAAGAAATGTTTAGTTTTTGTTTCAATGAGGTGATTTGGAAATATATTTATGGAAAAAGTGAAAGTTATGGGATGTAACATTTTTTTCTCTGAGCCCTGGGAGTGTTATAAAAATATTTATTAGGTGTAAATTATTGTGAAAGATATTACAAAATTTATGTTAAAATTTTTATTAGAGGTTGTGTCAGATAATGCATACTTGCCAATGATGCCTTCTGTTAGCATCATGAACTTCTCCAAATGCATTATTAAATATATAAATAAAGCTAATGTAAACATATTAATTAAACTAAAGCTTTAAGTTGATTAAT
Organism: Arma custos; assembly: GCA_037127475.1. Classification (NCBI taxonomy): domain Eukaryota; kingdom Metazoa; phylum Arthropoda; class Insecta; order Hemiptera; family Pentatomidae; genus Arma; species Arma custos. The sequence goes on from CM073761.1 coordinate 59,240,364, forward strand.
TAAAATATTTTGCAAATGTTGTGGGTGTTAGAACAAAAGTCAGGAAGTCCATGATAAATGATAAAAAATCCATCTTTCACATTTACAGTTTATTTCCTCATTTAGACCACATATATTATCAATAGTCATCTTTATTAGTCAATCATTCACATGAGTAAATTAAAAACCTTTTAACCTAACAAACAAAGCAGTAGGTTTGTTAGTTTTAAACTAACAAAAATTAGTAATTGACCATGGAGTACACTATAACTCTAAGCTTTATTTTTAAATTATATGACAATTAACCAAAAAGGTTGAAAATGTACAAAAAATTTTTTAGAAAATATTTTTAAAATTAAATAGTGTTGAAAGATTTTAAAAAAATGATGTAAATTGAAAATGACATGGAATTGTCGAAACGTTTTTTAGAATAAAGAAAAATAATAATGACTGGAAAAGGTTTTTAATTTACTCATGTGAATGATTGACTAATATCAATAGTCATTGAATGCCTTAATTAGCCATCATTTATGATTTAAATTCATTTAGTCAAAGCATGTTATATTTTCACCAGACAGAAATAAATCACTATCATCCAAAATTCACAGACTAGACTTAGTTACTTTTGCTCTAATGCCCAAGATTTATGAAATAAGGAATGAATTTAAATGACATTACCTCGCTTGATTACCCTTTTGAATCAAAGCAAGTACTTGCTCAACACTATTGACAACCTTCTCAGTTAATCCAACAACCTGAACCTGCTGTTTCCCATCTTCTAAAACCCGTAGTTTGGCTTTGTCAGCCAGTAAATCAAAAACCTATAATTATAAAATGTAAAAATTATAAAATTTACATGATAAATGATCCCAAAGCAGCAAGTTTTAATAAAATGATTTTTAGCAATGCAAAAATAATTGTAGACGTATTTTTGATCTTAATCATACAGATAGATAATATTTTATGAGCAAAACAGTTGATATGTGATAGTTATAATGATTAAATACAAAAAATTTATATAAATCCAATGGTTCAACAAAATATGGGGTTATTGTTGTTTTTGAAAGCAGTGTTGTAGACTCCTGTTAATTTTACATCCCTATAATACTATAAATAGAAAGCCAAAAATTTCTTATGTTGGATTATCATTAAATCAATACATTTTTGCATAAACATTATTAAACTATCTGATAGTTATATATTACACCAGAGCTATAGATTATTCAAATCATATCACCTATTATATTATTAATTCTGTATGCTGATTATTGCAGTTTTTATACTTTGTTAAAAAAAAATTTCATAGTTTAAGGGACAGTTAATATGCATTATATTGCCAACGGGCATACCGCGTTGAACACACCAGTTCCCGTCAGATCACCGAAGTTAAGCAATGTCGGGCGTGGTTAGAACTTGGATGGGTGACCGTCTGGGAAAAACAGGCGGTAACCATCTGGGAAAAACCGCGTGCTGTTGGCAACTAACTTAACAGTTAAACAAATAAATACACAGCTGGCTGTATGGATGGAAATATCCAATGCCATAAATAAAAAAAAAAAAAAATACATTATAAGTTTAATGATCTCCTCTATCAATTCTACTTCTCTTTTCCTATTGACTCCTTTCCAATCTATGTCATGTACCAAGGTAAATAAAAGGGGGACCTCAAAACGGACAGACATTCATTTAAACAATTAAAAGTAAATTGTTTTCTACTTTCTGATTAGCTACCTAATGTGGAATTAATAATTTAGGTAGTGTAGGGAACTGCCTGTGAACCTAGCATCTTCTAGAAGCACCAGAGCCTGACTAAGAAAATGTGGAATTAGTTATACAAATATTTTAGGTCTATATAAGAGGGAAGAGAGTGAATGGAAGGGAATCGCTTATAATAATCAATTTTCAGACAACTGTATCAGAATAGTAATTTTGTATTAATTGTCAATTAACATTCTTCGAATAATAACAAATGACTCAACGCCAATTCTTGTATAACATTGTTTTATTTGAATGTTTTATGTATGTAGATGTGAAAATATGCCACACTCAATATGATAATGTTATTCATATTATTAGATGCTCTTATCTACTTTAATTTTTCCATTAGCCGATTTCTATTTATTGTAATTTTTTTTCTATTTTTTTTTTTGTCTTATGTAGGTATATATTTTTTTTTCTTTTGCTATGAGAACATATGTTTTAGTTAATATTTAATTGTATTATAATGTAGCCGATTGGCCAGAAATATTTCTATTAATTTTTGTACAATATTGTTATTCTTAAGGGACCTGGTCCCAGAATAAAGTTGTTTTTCTATTCTGTTTGTTTGTTTGTTCATTTAACGTCACTGTATACTGCTATGGCTAATCGGACGATGCTACAGTGGGAGCTCTAAATTTTGCCTATCCAGGTTTAATTAGGATAGGGATTTTTAACGAGTACCTGACATCGTACAGGCTCGGGCCCCCCGTTTAACGTCCCTTCCGAAGGACAGCGTAACTAAGGATTTTTTACTCCCTTAAAAAAATCCTAGGGCCACCTGCCGGGCTACGAACCCGCCATCTTGGGCTCCACCTGCCGGGCTACGAACCCGCCATCTTGGGCTTAGTAGTTTGTTACGCTAACCATTAGACCACAGGTGACCTTGTTTTTCTATTCTATAACAACTTCTATCCACATATTACCACTTAAAGATGGAAGATTTCCCTTACTATTAAATTCCCACTTATGCCTATTTATCGCTCAAACGTTTCCTTCCAAGCAGCTCAGCACTTATTAAGTCTTCACGAATTTGTTTGTTACTAAGCATTCAATTATAATTATCATTACGGCTATTACTTCAATTATACAAATGGGTGCATGCTCTGCAAATCTATGTTGAATGATTTCTTATATTCTGTACATGATTTACCAACATGAAGGTTCCACACAAAATTCTATCAGTACACTACGAATTTTACCTGCTGGGTTTACATTTGCAAGTTCTGGAATGTCTTATTTTTTAAAGAACACTCTTTATTAAACACTCATTCACCAAAACTTTTCAAAGCAAGAAATATTTCTGACAAAAGGAACACGTCTCCAAACCATTGCCATTAATAAAGATAGAAGCTAAATAAAGAATAATGAAAGAATGTTCTATTTTCTAATTTATTTAATAGAAATACAATTAGAGTTACTGGGGAAAATAATTTTCACAAAATTAAAACTATTATAAAATATTAAAAGGTATTTAATAGCACATTATAAAAACTTGATGACATAGTTAATAAAGATATTGACATAGTTAATAAAGATATGATATAAATAGGGCGTTAAATAAAAGAATTATAAGCTTATATCATTAAACAACAATTAAAAACTTCAGCAAATAACAGAACTAAATGTAATAATTGTAAAAAAGATTTGAAAGACCACAGAGGGTCAGATCTTAAATAAGCTAATTATCACTTAAATCTAATTGAAAACAAGGAATTTACCTTCCCACTATAAATCTCAAAAAAACTTGCTGACACTATAAGATTTTGAGATGAATATTTAGGAGAAGCTAGGAACTTGAATACATCCATAGCAGCTAATGCATAAATCCCTTTTTTACAGTCCTGTGCACGACCAGAAAAGATTCCACCCATTGTATGTGTCTTTCCACTACCTGTCTGACCATAAGCAAAACAAGTGGCCATTCCACCTTCAAATACTGTTTGTACCAGGGGCTTCGCCGTAAACCTATATAAAAAAAAATGTTTAAAAAAGATATAAAAAAAAATATGATTTATCAATAGCCAATAAATTGCCAAATCTGACCAACCACTTAACTCACCAACCTATTACTTCTCAAACATCTGTCAGAAAAGGTGACTGAAAAGTAATATTTTCATGCGAGCTGGATCCAATCAAAGTAGCAGAATCACTACTAATTTAAGTTTGTGAATAGCTAGACTGTAAATCTTCTGACATACTATTCTATACTCTGTTCAAAAAGCTAATAGCACTTGCATTACAAAGAAGTAAAGCAGTCGAGTTATAAGAGATGTTAAATATACCTAAATAATATACCACATTTGTATATAATTCTTCCCAGCAAAGACCTTCCAATTTTTTATTAAGGAATGTCGTATTGATTTGTTTCCATAAATAAGATTTTTATGGAATTATATTTTTTCTTTGAAGAACAGTAAATGATTGCCTGATTTTGTATATTATATAAGGTTAGTCTTGACTCAACGAACAGCTTTCCAGCTAAGCAAGCACAAATTTGTTATGTTACTTAAATTATATACAATATATGGTAGTTCTAAGCTAAGCAGGAACAAATTTTTTGAGTAATTTGAATTAAAAGGTAAAACTTATTTCATATTTAATTTGAGTTTTTAATTGTGATTACATTTTTCAAATAAGATATGAAATCATTAGGATTTGCAAGACAGACAATGATGTTTAATTATAGTTGCACCATTTCAGCCAGTGGTTCCTAACCTTTTCTGTACCACACCCCCTTGTTCAAATGTAAGCCTTCCATACCCTCCCCCCCTGTTTAAATGTAAGCCTCCCACACCCTCCTTGCACAAAATTTGTATGAGTTATATGAAAAAATACAATAAATGTTCCTTTAAAAAGAAAACATTTTGTTTTACTATCACAAGATACAACATAATAACTTTCAATTTAAGATAAAGAAGTACTGGTAAGAGAAAAATAACTAAAACTATGGGAAAATTTTCAACCTATCTTGCGTCGCCCTTGACTTGTCTCCACCCCGGCGACCCCCCGGTTGGTAACCACTGATTTAAGTAGTGTCTCTATTATTTGTAATGGAATCAACTTTCATTAACTAACCACTCTTGGCCTTCTACATGTGCATCAAATAGATTGAACTAATTGGCTGAGCTTTTATATTTTGTAATTAATTCAAGTGGGCACTAATTACTGATCATCTATCATAAGTATCCATGTCTAATTACCAAAGGAAACAAGGAAACCCTGAGCCCATAATACATATTAAATATGTAACAACATATTGAAATAAGTCATGTTACACATAAATGGTCTAAAAAAAAAATACTGACCAAAAATAATAAAATCAGAAGACAAACATGAAGTAGATAATAAGATGAAATTTAACTTACTTGTAAACAATTTCGTTACTACACAATTCATCAAATGCATAGTCGAATCTGAATTGTTGGTTTTCAAGATATTTTGTCAAGTCCACTTTATTTTTGGGTTCATGAACAACAATGATATCTTTTCTCGGTACTGTTATCACATCAACTTCCTTTCTTTGAGTTTCTTAAAAACAATACAAAAAAACAATGAATTTAATTTTTTTTTTAAATCAAGACTAAAACAAACTAACAAAATTAAATTACCTTTTCTGTTCAGTGGTCTTTTTCTGACACAGACCGTAATCTGATGATTTTCCACAGAATCATTTTCTCTTAATGGCCTAAAATCTAGGCCATTTCTATACTCCCTACAAACAAAAAAACAAAACAAATGAATTAAGAAAATTTAAACTTGCTTTACACATAAATTAAAATCAGAATCAAATTATGGCTTACAAATAAAAATGTGTTTTTGAATAAAGTTTTTAATGACATTTCCTTAAACAATCTTTTCCTTCTATGCTGCTCTAAACATGTCTTGGCTTGCAGAGGAGTAACAAGTAGATGCCAACTTGATTCCAACCTAAGCTGGGGAGAGGGTAAATTTTGCATCATTACAGACCAATGAGAAAATACCAGCATTCCAATTCAGACCAGGAAAATTGGTAATCTATCCACCCTACCTTCAAAACCTAACTAAATTGATTAAAAATGCTATACCTCAAAACTTTTCGTATATATTTTTAAGATTATATATCAACAAAATAGATGGAGGTTAGTGATGAATTCCAGGGCCATCTTACTTATTAGGTATGACGGAAACATAACTATATCAACTACAGTCAGCATATAAGTAAATGATTTGAATGTTTTAATTATTTTAACAATTATAATGCAATTGGGAAAAACCACAATGCAAAGCCTTATGTTTCAAAATATACACCTACTCACCAGTCGACGTTTCGCCTATTCAGGCATTATCAAGACACCAAAATCAAAAAGGGGGTTATGTGAATCGCATCTCGAAGAAAAAGGTGCAAAACATCCTAACGATCAACAGCCCAAACAGGCTCTAAACATGAGACAGCACCCCGCCACCAAGACGTTCAGTTGTATGTTGAACGTCTTGGTGGCGGGGTGCTGTCTCATGTTTGGAGCCTGTTTGGGCTGTTGATCGTTGGGATGTTTTGCACCTTTTTCTTCGAGATGCGATTCACATAACCCCCTTTTTGATTTTGGTGTCTTGATAATGCCTGAATAGGCGAAACGTCGACTGGTGAGTAGGTGTATATTTTGAAACATAAGGCTTTGCATTGTGGTTTTTCCCAATTGCATTATAATAAATAATAGTGTTTCTTTTTGAGTTGTTGGCTCTATTTTAGTTATTTTAACAATGTGATGCCTGAAATCTTTCGCAATTCAAAGCTACTAAGGAGTGATGACATAATAAATATAACCTAAATCAAGGTTAATAAAAATAAAACCTAACTCAATCAAAATACTGTAATGAAAAATATATTAAGAATAGAACAAAAAGAATAGGGATTGCTTTATTATTTACATTCAAGTAATAATAAGAAAAATATTATTTATAGGTGAAAACCTACAAAACCAAAAACTTCAATATGAGTAGTATTTCATTAAAGAACAATTATTAATTACTTCAGAAAATCTAAATAACTTCTAAAAACAAAAACTATTGCTAAAAGCCATTAATTTTGTAATCACTAGAACTGTTCATACTAAAATAAAATTGATGTATAGTTTTCATACAATAAATAACAGCCTAACATCTGAGTAGTTAAAAAAGAAAATAGGAAAAAAATCCTGCGGGCTTCTGAGAATCGAATGATTTTTTAATCAAAGAAAACAAAAATAAAAAAAAACCTGTACCACTACAACGGGTCTGGGGTTCAGTACATGGTAGAGACTGCACTGTTTCAAGGACAAAGGTTGTTGGAGGTAATTTGTCTTAGATCACTCTCAACCCCCAGATTTTCCCCCTTATTTTGGGTACCCACTTATAGAGGCTGGGTGAGCCCCAGGAGAGCCCTAGATCCTATATGATCCATCTCCAGCTGCTAACAGACTAAATAAAAGTCTTGCCTGCAGCGGGATTTAAACCAATAATAAATAAATAATCAAAGAAACCACCTCAAAATATTTTTGCAACTCATGTACCATATCTTCCCCGACTAATTGACTGTAAATAAGTACATAAATAAGAATGTAAAGTATGAAGTGAGGGGGTGCAATTGTAAAGCTCTCTCAGGGAAAGCTCCCACTTTACATGTCTCCTTTAGGCTCTCTGCTAGTTAACTTGATATGTGTAACTGTTCACATTAAAAAAAATTCTTGGACATATGCTCTTTCACTAATTCAATAAAGACAGCAAACTCAACAGGATAAGAAACTTTCAAGAAAGAAAGGGAAGGGATAATGAGAAAAAGATCTATAAAATAATGGAAAGAGGCTAAACAAGAAGAAAATACCTAAAATAATATGATAATAAAACTATAATGTTTAAAATTTTTAAAAATAAATATTTTAAAAATATATATTTACTTTATCATATTGCTAAATTGCCAATTAGGATTTCCAGGATCCATATTCATCAGAGCCTCCTTTTCTTCTTTTTTTTCTGCTTGTCTCAGTCTGCGCTCTTCTCTGTTCTTTTTAAGCTTTTCAACTTCTTTAACAACGTTACTTCTTTTAGAACGATAATTAGCTGAAAATTATCATAATTACTTAACAATTTTCCTCATTTCCTTCAGTAACTTGAATCAAATTAAAAAACTTCACTGTTGGCTGGTAATCATATTGTATGAGATCCAAATATCTTCCACTAATATGTGTAAGTGCGCACACACTCACACAGAGACACACACACACATATAAACATATACATCATAGTTCACAATTTTTTATAATTTTGATTAAGAAAAAATACTCGATTGAGTAGGAATATATTTTTGACCAGCCTACTGTAGTTGAAGTTTAAATATTTAAAAAATATAATAGATTTTTCACATTCAGAAAAAATGGGCCAAAACTTAATTGATGTTTTTTGCTAGAATGGAATTAACAACAGGTTAAGCAATACACAAGAGTAATGGTTTGACTATGGTGCTAAACCACCTATGGTTAAAACTCCTCAAAAGAAGAAAAATTATAAAATACTAATTATTGGCATGCTGGTGACAAATAAATGATTCAATTAGGAATTCAAATAGAAACATCCACTCATTAAAAAGTAACATGATTTGTTGAAGTTACATTGAATGTTAAACAAAGAAAGAATCAGTATATTTTACCTGCTGTTTCTGGTATAGTTGCAGGAACAGATGAATTCCTGGATGATGCATAATTTTGAGTTTGATGAATCTGGGGTGGAGGAATGTTTTCTACACCTCTAACCTTTTCTGTTACAGGAGGTCTGTTTTCAGTCCCATTAGTTGGCACAACCATGGTCTGTCGTGGTTTATTACCACCAAGTCCTGGAAAAATAATAACAAACGTCTAAAAACTCTATAACTTTGGGTGTGTAAATAAAGATTATAATATATACATACATATATATATATATATATATATATATATATATATATATATATATATATATATATATATATATGAGAATGTAATAACGGGCAATGTGTGAATTTCGGTAATCTTTTCATCACGAAACGAACATTTTAACAAATATAAATCATCTATACTTCGAAAAGTTAATGGAAACGTTTATTTTTGATTATATGATAACAGAAATCTACACATTTCCTATAATCACATTCTCATTTCCATTTTAAAGCACACAATAATTCCATATTAAGGAAGGGATGGTATTGGTTTCGAGCCTTCAGGTTGGCTAAGACTAATTAAATATATTTCAGGCATAAAGTTCTGAACCATCAACCATAACACTGGAAACCAAAAGAAGCTTGATACTTGGGTTCTACATGAAGTTGAAAACAAATTTTTCGAAATAAGATTAGTTATATATATGTATAATGTACCTGTTATATATCTTAAACGAATTACTATTATTTTAATCATTGTTATATAACTTCATATTATTTTATTAGAATGTATGTATACTTGCTACATGTTATATTTACTTTAAGATTTAAAAAGTAAAGTAGTATTTTATTAAGATATTATTTTTTAAAATAATATTCAATATAAGAAGCAAAATAATAAATATTATTTTTTAATAATATTTAAAACAAAATTAATAATATTTAATTTTAAATCTTTGTTTATTATCTTTGTCCAGACGGAATCATATTAATTTTATAGTTGTTTACAATTTTCAAATATTTATTTTTAATTTAGTTTAGCTTCGTTTTTATCTAAAATTGTTAGATGTTTTAATGTAATTTTTTTATCATATATATATATATATATATATATATATATATATATATATATATATTTGTAAATTAGTTATTTTGTTGATTTGAAACCAACTCAAATTGTTTGGGAGATTTAATACAAATATAAATCATTATTATTATATTTACACGGTGTTATATGATAGAAAATATTCTTTATAAAATCTCTGGAACATATTTCTCATTTTTCTCCCTTATAAAGTTATGAAATTGTTTATTGTTTGAATTTATATATTTTTATTACTCCTAAAATTGAAAGATTATTAATTATTTCAAATAAGCAAAATTAAAGATACTTTAGAGAACATTGTGATAGATATATTGATCAATTACTGTCAGAATTTTAACAAGGATAGGACCTAGCTGGTATTAAAGACCATTTAATTATTCATTCATTTAACCAATTTTATCAAAATAATAAGATAATTTTTTGAAAATACAGTAAAAATATATAAAATAGTTGATATAAGAGGCATTTCTGGTAAATCAATTTAGGTAAAATAATTGCTGTTACATCCTACTCATACACCTATCTGAAATATTTAATCTCAATTTTTAAAACATTACCTTCCACTACACACACACACACACACACACACACACACACACACACACACACACACACACACATTTTCTCTAACTGTAGATATTATATCAATATAAGGGAAAGTTAAAAAAATAATAGGTTGGAGAAAATGTTTCTTCGGTATGACTTTAAAGTCATAAATCGTTAGAAATACTGATTCTGATGTACTATAGTGCATGTGAAAGGTTACAGTCCATTTAACATTCTAGATACAAAAGTTGTTATAAAGGTAGCATCATCATTATTACTAGCTGGTCAATTGAAGAAAAAATCAGAGAAATTCTTCAAAAATTTGAGGAAGGCTGACATATTTCATATCAAATTACTAGGAAACAAAACATTGGGCATAAAGTTCTGAACCATTAACCACAACACTGGAAACCAAAAGAAGCTTGATACTTGGGTTCTACATGAATTAACAGAGATAAATATAACCAGAAAAAGGTCATATATCAAAATGGTATATATCTCATTGATTAGTGTTTAAAATTTTAATGACTAAATTTGCTTTGAAAAAAATACAAAAAACAAGAACGAAATTACTTTTTCTCGAACCCAATAAAAATAAAAAGTAATAGATAACAAGAAAAAATTGTATTAAAATGTAAACAATTTCCTTTTCTCTAGATTTAAAGAATTAAAAGGCAGAAATATTAAATGAAATTCATTTACAGATCATTTTAATAATTCTAAAGATTAGAAAAAATAAATTAATAACTTACTTTTATGGGCAACAGCTGGCAGTGAAAACTGAAAACACAATACAATAATTAATAATTATACAAAAAAAATGGATTAGGTAATATTATACAACAAATGATTTAACAATCAATAATCATTTCCGCTAAGAGAAATAAAAATAAACCAACACTAAATAAATACAGTTCACAGTCTTAAAATATTTTAGGAAAGAACATATTCCACCAAGTTTATTTTCCAATGATCATACATACAATTTATTATTATTGTTACTATTCTTCCTTTGTTCATGATTTCCTTGTTTGAATCACTGAAAAACAGCACACACACACACACACACTACTCATATATACACTTACACAGAAGTACACTATACTAAAAGAACTACATAAAACAGTCTAGTGTTAAATGCATGAAACAAAGTAGAAATAAGAAGATATATTTATTTAAGTATAATTATAAATAAAGATTTATATTTGTTAAAAAATCAATTTTTTTTTCTATACTCAAGCAAAGTTGTTCAACATTGTAAAGATATCTACCAGAAATTCGGAAAACTAGATAAAAATAAATAGTAAAAACACAAAAATTTGCATTAACTAAAAAAAAAAAATTACCAATGAATTTAAAAAAATAAAATAAAATTCAATAATTGATATTATTTCTCATTTATATTATTATATCTGAAGGACGGATAATCCTTAGTGAACCTGGCCATCATTAATCACTCTAACGTTTATGACTATATCTATTTTCCTTTTATTTCTTACAAAATTAAGATTCATTTTAGATTTTAACTAAAATATTTAGTATATTCAGGAAAATTTACAGAACTGTGCTGAAAGTTAAATCAGAATCAGAATAAGACAATTCTGATGCTTCCAACAACAGTGATGCCCAAATATAAAGTTGCAGCTATAAAGAAACCTGATTTGACTAGACTAGAGTAAGATAACAATGCAATTGTATTTTTTTAATAAGAGAGAGCAGCAAAAACACCAAACAACTTATATGTCCTTACTGTTACAGTTTGTAACTATAAGTTTTTTTTATATATATATATATATACAAGGTCAACTAATATTATTCATTAATTTAATAATTTAGTTGCCTACTAAAAGATGGGGAGCGGTGTACCAAGTCCTAAGTTATTGAGCTGTTTTTTATTCATTTATTTATTTTTTTAATAAAACCAAGTCAATTGATGGTGTTTTTCCACCCTCCCTTCCTAAGGTTGGTTTTGCCTCAGAAATATAGAAAGAAAAGTAACTTTATTCTGCCTCAGAGATATAGAATAGAAAAGTAACTTTATTCTGGGACTAAGTCCCTTTAGAATAACAGATATGAACAGAAAAATAAAAATAATATTTATCTGACCAGAAGGCTAAATATTACAAATCATAAAGCATGTAAAAAGTGACAAAAAACAATTTTAAAGGAATATTTAAACAAAAACAATAATAAGTAAATAAACAATACAAAACTTGACAAGATATTAAGCAATTAAAGAGAATAGATAAATCCATAGCTTTTGTTAAATGCATGGGCTAGCATGCAATAATTTCTTTAAATGATGTACAGCTTCTTAAAAAACAAAATTAAAATAAATAAATAATACAGTGAATTATTCTATATATTACAATCTAAGCGAATGACTAACCTGCTTAGAGAGCATCTTTTTGGAAAGCTAGTAGGTGTTGGAAAAGCAAGGATTTAAACGACGATAGCGAGGGACTATGACGGATATTAGGAGGGATTGAGTTCCATACTCTGGTGGACCGGATGAGAAAGAAACGATCGAATGCTGTAGTTCTGTGTGAACGTATATAGAGATCGGAAAGGCGGGATCTTATTTTATGGTGTTGAACTGGAGGTTTGAGGATTTGAATTGGAGGAGACTGTAAATATATGAAGGGTGTTGAGAGTAAATGGAATGGTATAAGAATGAACAGAGGAAATTTTGTCTTCGGAAGGGAGAAAAGGAGAGTGATTTGAGTTTACTGAAAAGGATAGAATGGTCCAAGGAATCAAAAGCTTTAGAAAACTCAAGAAGGATAAGCACTGTTAGTTTTTTGTCGTCCATAGCGGTATGTTTGTCATTGGTGATTTTGGTAAGTGCAGATTGTGTGGAGAAACCGGGACGGAAACCTGATTGAAGTGGGTAAAGGAGATTGGACTGTTCAAGAAAATTTGACATTTGTGACTGGATTATTCTTTCTTGAGACTTGGAAAGGTTGGAGAGAATTGAGATTGGGCGGTAGTCTTTGAGTGAAACAGGGTTAGAGGATTTGTTGATAGAGTGGACTATAGCTTTTTTCCAAGAGGTAGGGAATACTGCGTTTTGCAGTGAAGAATTGTATATAAAGAGTATGACAGATATAATATCGATAAGGCAGGAATTTAGCAGTTTGACAGGACATCCATCAAAGCCTGAGGAGTTGGAGTGGGGTTTCAGAACAGAGGAAGTAAATTCGTTGGGTGAAATGTCAGCGAAGTAAAAGTTGTCAGGGTTGAAAGATGGCATTGGGGAAAATACATGAGCAGATGAATTTGAAGTATTAACTGAGGTGGACAAAAAATATGAGTTTATTTCATCGGGAGAAGCTGGAAAAGACCTAGAAGAAGATGTATTAAGAAGAGAAAGCTTTCAAAGGAGATGCCATTTGGATTTAGAATCGAGAACAGATGAAAGGGCTTTGGTATTTGGTTTTTGCCTGCCTGATTGTAGACTGTGTCGAATTGCGGAGAGCCCTGACCGCTTGATAGTCATCAGTTAGCCTTGTGCGTCTAAAGCGTCTTCAGGCCGCATCATGCTTCCTTTGAAGATCTTTAATTTTTTGACAAATCCAGAGAGCCGGTTGGTGACGGAAGGTTGAGGTTTTCAGTGGGGCATGGGTGTCAAGGATATATTTGAGATTGGAAGTAAGTATGTCAACCATGGAATCAATAGTGGCACAAGAATAAATCCCTCTCCAATCCAAGGTTTCAAGAGAGGGTGATATGTTCTCCAGAGTGAGAGCATCTAGGTTGCGGAAGGTTATGGTTTTAGGTGGTATAACTGGAGTTTGGATATTGTATGAAATTTGGATAAGATCATGAAAGGACAAAAATGGAATGGGTAATTGAGAGGAAGAAAGGAGGTTCTGCCATGAATCAATGACAAACAGGTCTAACCAGGTGTCCTAGAGGAAGGTGTGACGGGTGGGAGAAAATGGAACAATGGAAAAGTGTAGGGAGTAAAAAAGATTTTCCAGGTATAGTCGATCGTTGGATTGGACAAGGAGATTGGTATTAAAATCACCGTAGATTATGATGTGGTTATAGAGAGGAATATAGTTGTAAAGGGTAGATTCAAAGATAGAATCAAGAGGGACCAAAGGAGGGGGATATTCTACCACATACAGGAGAGGGTTTGGGTTAAAAGATTTCAACTAAAAGGAATTCTTTTCCCGTTAATAACCGGTTGCAGGTGACGAATCAAGGATACGTGATTTTAGGGGGTTGTGTACATAAAGACCTACTCCTCCATCAGTCCGGTCTACCCGGTCGTGGCGGAGGAATGAATAGTCTGGTAAGGATATTGCAAAGGTGGGGATGTGGGGTTTTAGCCGTGTTTCAGAAATTCCAATGGTAAGATAAAAGTTTTGGGTAAAGATTGAAGGAATTCATCAAAATGGGCAGGTAAGGATTGGGTGTTGACGTGACAGGAGATCAGGACACTGAAAATGATGGCGAAGTAGGAGAGAAGATCCAAGTATTTATTAGAAGAGAAGATGCTGTGAACAATTAATTTTAGCAGATAGATTCAGTAAAAAGCGGTGAAATGTTCCAGATAGTTAAAGAAACGCAAGATAAAACAAAAAACAGATAAGAATATTAATAGTAAAGAAATGATAATACTGCTAAAATATGTAAAGAGAGAAAGTAATGAATAAATAATGAGAAAAGTAAAGAAATAGAATAAAAAAAGAAAAGGGGATAGATGCTTAAACATGAACAAACTTAAAAGCATTGAATTCAAGATCTTAAGAAATATAAATATAGATCATTAAATAGAATTTATGTTAGAGAAGAGTTGGTCGACTGTATCTTCTAATTTAAGGAAGAAATAGTTGGGGGTGCAGTCAATGAAAACACCAAAATAAGCATAACTTATTTATTATGTGCCGACGTTTCGGCCTACAATGTAGGCCATCTTCAGGGCTAACTATTTCTCCACTATTCCCCCAACTATTTCTTCCTTAAATAGAATTTAATAGTATAGAGAGGACATAAGTAAAATCTAAAATTCTGTGGTGAGCGCCAGAGGTTGTCATTGAGCTAGCGGGAAAACAAAACTTTAGTAGTCACACAGAGACGTCTAGATCCTGGGCCTGATCTATGAAGACCACCTGGTGACCATCTTCTTATCTACAGCACACTCTGCCCGCGGAAAACCACACATACTTGATCTTTCCCCCTGTCTTCTTCTGATGGGCTTAACGGTAGAGGTGCCTGTTTGTTATTGTCATCTCCTCGCTAAGATAGATACGGTGACAGTCATTTTCCTGCCAACCTATATCTCGCGTGGAGAAATCTCTTTTGACTTTTTCTTTTATGTAACAAGGCATCCTTAACTGATTGCCTCACGAAGCGTGCGATGATTGATGGGGGTCACGGATCATCATATCTGGCTACAATCTACAAGGTGTGTAAAATTAATAAGATCAATTTTTAAATTACGCAGACTAAATAATTTTTTTTTAATGTTTAAAAATTTCAACTATAATCTTATGACTCATCCGAGGAATTTTTTGTTCAGTACCTTGCGTAATAAACTGTTCTATGCCAGAAATAATATAATGTCAAATATAAATCCATTAAATTTAATTTCTTTTAGATCAATAACCATGGCAGCTCTCATTTTAAGATTATTTACATTTAAACAAGATTATTTTTGTATCCAATTTAATCTGTATAGAATAACTATATTTACATCCTGTAAGTATGAATTTTTATTTTTATATATACATTCAAAAATATATTCACCCCCTCATATAGGTATCCACTCATGCATGCACAAAAAACAAATATATCACATGATAATTAAGTAATAAACATAAATATAAAAACATAAATTAAAATTTAATTTTCAGAGTTTCAAGATAAATATATATTTTAACCATTAACTAATTGTGCTAATACTATTGACCCAAATAGTTACAAGGGAAGTATAAAAAAATGCTGAATTCTATATAGAACATAGAACTAAGTAAATATTATAAACAAAATCAAAAAGTAATTAAAAACAAATTTTAATATTCAAATGTATCTATTCAAATAAAAACTTATTCTTTTATTTAGAAAGTGCAATTGTGCAGATAACAAAAGCATCATCTAAGCTAATTAGGCTAAGTATGAATCAAGCAGTGAAAATCAAAGAGCATAAATGAGAAAAGATAATAAATAACAAAATAAAGAAAAGGGAATTACAATTAAATATTAATAGCTGGCTTTCCCTAAAAATAAAATACTCTCTACAGGTGAATACACAGAAATGAAAATATAACCAAACATAAAACAGAATAGAAAATTTGTAAAATTAGGGGAAAGTGGTGCAATGACTAAAGTTTGCCAAATTGTTAGGTAACAGTAATGCAGGCACAGGCATAAATTACCGTTTTGGGATTAGGCAGGCTACGAACAGATAATGAGTTTTTTTCTTTTACATTTCCATTATCACAATCTGTGACAAAAGCATCTTGTTGACTTTCATCATCATCATCATCCTCATCACCATCATCATCTTCATCCCATGTTTGAGGAGTATCCTTCATAAATAGTTTAATTAAATATACATTCAAATGGTAATTAGAAACAAATGCATAATTGAACTAATATTCTCTCTCTTTTATTTTCTTTATGGTACTAAGACAAATAAAATACACATTGATAGATATTTTCAGCAAATCATTATTAAAATATTTTATAATGTATTTGTATATTATTGCCTACTATATCTTCAGATGTATTGAATTATCACATTGATAGATATATAAGTTAAAACCTGTATTTGTGATATAAGGGACAGTGAAGATCATCAAGAAAGGATTTATTACTTTTTATATTTGGTAGCCTTTATCAGGTCATACAACAGGAGAAGATATCTTATTTCTTATGAATAAATTTATGCAAAAGAACAAACTTGCTTTGAGTAGATGTGTTAGAATAAGTTTAGGTGAAGTCTAGTCTATCTAGTTGTTATTAATAAAAGATTCATTTGCTAAATTCAAAATGTTACCCCAAATGTCATTGTCATATATACACACCGTTGAACACAACAGGATACAGACTTTACAGATGTAAGATCCTGTCTCATCTGTAGAAAGTTCAGGATGAAATCATTAATTGCATTACAAACTATCCTTTGAAAGCACAACTTTTCACAAATGCATGTACGAAATGAGAGATAGTCACACTATGTTTTTTTTTCTCTAATCCTAATATTTCCAAACCTATCATTTTGAACTGTCAAGATTTTCTTTAAAATAGATTTCAGTTATGAATATATTTACATTACAGGAAATAGTTTTATGAATTGAAGCACTTAAGAGAATTTTGTATTTTAAATGCTTTTAACTTACCATTGCAAGACAAAGAAACTTAAGTGAACAATACAATGTTACAAGAGAATAGGTAATGAAAAATTGGTCTTATTTCCCACTCTTCATGAGTATGTAACAAGTTCTGCTGATTAAATTTATACTGATATATTGAAAATTTATAACATATATGGTAACAATGTAAATGGGCAGAGAAAGCCAGGTGATGTAAATATACTAGGCAATATAAGAACATTATGCTCTTCATTTATATGCATGCCTTTTCCTTTAATTTCTTTAACTTTAATTCTTTCAAGAGCCAGATTTTTTAAATTCAGGAGGTCAATAATAATATTCATTAACAGCAACATTATATCAACAGTAGGAGTACCAAAAGTTAATATAATATTCCTAAATATTATTAGCATGCCCTGCTATAAGTATTATAACCCTCTTTCGTCCTAACACCTAGAGGGAATGGAAAAAAGTCTTTAGCATCCTCATAATGTTTTCCATTGATTATACTGTCACAATCACAACTGAAATCCACATGTAACCACACGCAAATAGACTATATGTCAAAGGATCTTGTAGGCTCTACATAAGATGCTATGATAGTTTTCACTATTAATTTAGTTTTCTTTCTAGTTAAAATGTATTACAAGGCCAATGCATCAATCGATAGGGAGTTTTGTTAGAATAAACCGTATGAAGCAGATCATAGATAATCTTAGTAATTTCATTTCCACAAGCCTTTAGAAGGTTAAGGCTGAGAGTTTGTGAGAACCGGTATTGTTAACACACTTGCTAAAAACAAACTTGTGCTTGTTTCTAAGCTTCTGAATTGAATCCTTGATTTCCTCACCATCCAATATATTTTTACAAGTTTAATAATAAACAATGGTAATTACCTTCATGTATGAATTAGTGAGCCCGTTTTTGCAAGCTTCTGAAATAGTTAGACCTACTTTGTAGAACACGTTTTTATTTGTGATAAAATATATTCATAAAACTTGTATTTGATCAAGGTTTTTGATCAAGGCCCCTTTTGCTGGGCATTGACCGTCTTGTAGAAAGGAAGCTCTAGAACTGGCTTGTCTACTGAAGTCTTTTGTCCCTCGAATCCACTCTAATTCTTTCTCTCTATTTTTTCTTTTGTGCAGTTGTCTAACTTCAAATTTTAACATTTCAGAACCAGAAACAGCCTGACAGGAATAAAAAAATTGTCTCGTTCTGGCATCAATAGAAAAGTTAAAAATGTTGATCTTAGTAATACTGTATTAAACGATGTAGCTTTTCATCTCCCGCTGAGCTGTTATATCTATTTCATACTTAGCTCATCTGCAAGAGACCTTAATGTTGATGGTCCACATAAAGAGAAGACATTCCTTGTAGCATATTTGGATTCATTACTTACAAAGTGATAAATACTATCTTTTGCAACTTTAATTTCAATTTTAAAACTATTTTTATAATGTATAATCATATATTTATCTAATTATAAAACTATCTTGACAATGTAAATAATTAATAATGCATCACAATAAATTTTAAAAATAACACAAAAACATACATTGAAAGATTGATTATTACTAATAAGTATAAGAAAATTAGAAATTTACCCTGGACAATTTATTCTCATTATCTTCAGTAGCTTGGGTATTGATATTGGTAGGTTGCAAGTGCATGTTCAATGCAAATATTGCATCAAACTCGATCTGTAAAGAAAAACATAATTATAATTACTAGACAAATAAAACTAGAACACATACTGGCCTCAAAATAAATTTACTAGTTTTTTTGTTTTGTTTTTATAAAAATGTCCAAAAGTAGTCAATTATTATAAAAATAATTAATCAGAATTATTATTAATTAGTAACAATATGACATGATTTTAATACTAATTGGAACAGATGGATAGATTTTATAATAATCAGTAATAATACATTTAATAAATTATATATTTAATAAATATCAGTAATAGCAATCAAACTTTATGTCCTTCCTTTATGGAGTCAATATTCCAGACATTGATATTGTTGAACCATACACACTCATCATGCAGGTGATGAGGAAAGAGGAGGGGTTATACGTTGTTAAAAAACCTAGTTTCATCTGGCTCTGGATGGTAGCACCCTGAAAGGTACTAACCCGTGCCTATGGTTAGTAGGTGAAACATGGTCAACAGTCTAAAAAATATAAGAGGAACCTTGGGTTCTCAACAGGGAAGAGAGCAGAACAATCTAGTAGAGTAAACAACGAAAAAAACATTCATTTCAGACTAATCATCCGATCTTAAAACCGAGACCTAATTTTCTGAGAAGTCCCAAAATCTACGAGAAAAATGAATTGAAGCGCCCTTCGTATCCTTTCAGGCTCAAGTTTAAGAAGAAATTCTTTGCAGGTGTTTCAAATGTTAATTCCTTATTAAAAACAGACAATAGGAAAGAACTTGAAATTCTTTTGGATTAACCTGCATTCAAAAATCTCACAGTGCAAGAAACAAGATTTTTGGATGATAATGTAGAAATTAAAAACCAAAGACATTTAAAGGGTAAACAAGCAATAAAAATTGTGAAATGAATGCCACTATTAGGCACTCCTTTTCATGCTCATAAAAATTTAGTGGACAATATAACAGAATTTCATTTTAATTCAGAAGAATATCTCTCATAACATTTAAATACAAGAACTAGCAGTACACCTTTGTTAATTGCCAAGCACCAACAAATGAAGACAACAGTATACCAGTTAAGTAGAAGAATTCTGGAAACTCTTAAAAGAAGAAACATCCAAAATTTTAAATATTAAATGCTGTGATACTCTTGGGGGAATTCAATGCACAAATGAAAGAGAGAAAAGTGTATCGAAGTACAGTAGGGGAATATCTATCACATAAAAAGAATGAATAACAGTGGAATAAGACTGATTTATGTCTGTAAAATCTCTCAGTTAAAATTGATGTCAACTATCTTCAGAAAACCACTAAGAAAAGCTTATACATGGATATCTCTACACTCAATGTTGGGAGAATTTTGTTTGGATCATGTAACAATTTCCCAAAAGAATATTAGAGTAATGAGAAGTTGCTATAGGTGACAATAAGGGGCCTAGGCCAGGTAGAGTAAAATGATCCTTAGGGTTCATTACTTCACTTTCAAGAGAGGGGGCAGTTGTCGGTACGCAGCAGTCAAGTCAAGACGTAAGGAGGAGGATGCAGAATGAAGCCCCATGTATCATAAGTCACCTAAAGCTTCCTGTTTTCATTGTAAGTAGTGGATAAGTTTTATTAAGTCTGTAACCATGATCAGCACCAATAAATATAATGTTATTCTATAATTATTCTTATTTAATAAAAAACTCCTGGTCAGTCAACCACGTTAACCTTTGGAGAAGAGCATATATGTCTCTTATTTAGTAATAACATAAAATTACTATATATTAGGTATAACGATCTCAGGGTGGCACCCCATTTAAGTATTAAAATATATTCAGATCAAAGGATCTGACTTTTCCCTGAGATCATAGCTTGGGCAGAAAAGCTAATATAGCAAAGTAGAGAATTCAACTACACCTTCGAAATTATGCTTAAATGCCCACCTCATGAAAAAAAAAAAAAAAAAAAAAAAGAAGACAACAAAAATTAATTAAATATAATGCAGAAAGGCACAACACACAAGGAACAATATAAAAAAAATGTAGGAAGAAATGCTAATAACTATACCAGGTAACTGGCAACAGCTATCCAAAGAAATCAATCAATCAAGAACATTGTATCTGGGTCAGCGAAAAAAAAGAAAGTTTGGTGAAATGAAACAAGTCGAGAAAAAGTCCTAGAAGAAAGAAAAAAAAACTGTGGAAAAAATGGAAATGCACTGGAAAGAAAGAATAATTGGATCAATTTATAATCACAGAAAAGAAACAAATCAGCAAGAATAATTAAGATTGCTAAACAGTCTTTTAAAAAGTCTCAACCAGTAGACTTACAGGATAGTTTTGTCAACGATAACAACTGGTATTTCAATCAGACCTTTAAAAGTAATCTAAAGGGTTATCAAGCATCAAAGTTAAGCTTCAAAGATGAAAATGGCAGGATGAGTCTAAGTGAAACCAACTATTGTGAAATACTAGCAAATCACTTTAATATAATAAACTTTTAAACTGTAAATTACCAAACCACGAGTTAGAATTTCAAGAAATTCATGACAATTTAGAAGCCAATCCACCACATACTGCAGAAGAAATTCAAAAAGCAATTGACACTCTAGTAGGCTCTAAATAAGATGCTATGATAGTTTTCACTATTAATTTGGTTTTCTTTTTAGTTAAAAGGTATTGCAAGGCCAATACATCAATCAGTAGGGAGTTTTGAAAGAATGAACAGTATTAAGCAGATCATAGATAATCTTAGTAATTTCATTTCCTTTAGCCTTAGCCTTTAGAAGGTTAAGGCTGAGAGTTTGTGAGAACCAGTATTGCTAACACACTTGCTAAAACCAAACCACGAGTTAGAATTGCAAGAAATTCATGACAATTTAGAAGCCAATCTACCACATACTGTGGAAGAAATTCAAAAAGCAATTGACACTCTAGTAGGCTCTACATAAGATGCAACTATTGTGAAATACTAGCAAATCACTTAGATAAACTTTTAAACTGTGAATTACCAAACAACGAGTTAGAATTTCAAGAAATTCAAGACAATTTAGAAGTCAATCCACCACATACTGTAGAAGAAATTCAAAAAGCAATTGACACTCTAAAAAACAACAAACCTAGTGGAGAGAACTCCATTACAGCTGAGCTTCTGTAATGGTCTCAACCAAAAATCAGATGGTGAATCACAGATCATCTTTCAAGAAATCTGGAAATAGAAAAGATCTTGGAAGAATGGAAAGTGGTTCTTTATAGACCCTTTGCAGAAGAAAGGTAACAAGCAAGATATAACAATAAACAAGGTAATTTCTGAGATTAATTCCTTTTGCCAGTGGCTTTTAAGATACTCTTCACTTCTATTCAACTGTATTCTGGAGAAAAGAATTTGGAATAAAAGACTAAGGTAAATTATACAGGCAAATGAAAATTAATTTTTATTTGTCTGTATTTTACATATTAGGCCCTGAAGAAGACCTGAAAAGTGGGTCAAAATGTTGGCTCTAGAATAAACATTTCTTCCTACCTTTTGAGAAATAGATTGACCTCCACCCAGACCATTTTCTTTCACTTATATACAAGGTCAACTATTATCATTCAAGGTAAATAATAAGTGTTTAAAATTACAGATAAGTTATACTTTGTTAGAGATAAATTATATAATTATGAAGTTTTAGGGTTTTTACATCACAAATTTGCAAATATTGAGTTTTACTAAACTTTTTTTTCTTTGCACATTTTGTTGGTATTCTATAGCACAGATATCTGATCTCAGTTTATCACAATACAAACAGCTCTAGCTATATATTGTATCAGAGAGGAAAATAGTTGACTGGATGATCAAATGTAGAAAGGAGATAGTTGGGGGGTGCAGTCAAAAAATACACTGAATAAGTACCAGACTTATAATTATGTGTCGACGTTTCGACCTACAGTGTAGGTCATCTTCCGGGCGATTTGGAGAGAGAAGCCGTTGGGTGCACCGGCTGGCTAACAATGAAAAATCTCCAAATCGCCCTGAAGATGACCTACACTGTAGGTCGTAGACTGTAGAAACGTTGACACATAATTATAAGTCTGGTACTTATTCAGTGTTTATTTTTTACTGCACCCCCCAACTATCTCCTTTCTACATATATATTGTATCATTTATATTTTTATTTTAAATTTGCTACTCCCCCTACAGGACAATCCAAAAATGCTACCTTTTGGCATCGTGCCTCCCTCCCCATATTCACTTCTGACAGCAAGTACTGAACTCAAAAATCACACTTTAAGAATTCAATATGAAGTCAGACACAAAACTGCATATTAATTTAAGACATAATGCTCTTTCGTGAGCTGACTGGATTTTCCTTGTAGTCAACATCAAGGTTTACTTTATTTTGATTCTCTAAACATGAGTGATAAAAAGGTTAATTGAAATATTAACATTTTAGGAGTCATAAATAAAGAATTTATAAAAACTATATAAATACAATAAAACCATTTAAAACTTTGAATACCTCTTTCCCTTTTGTTTCTCCTTTTTCAAACCATTCCACAGTGACGCTTCTTGAAGCGTTGTTAACACTGGACACTATAGCAGGGTGAGTTCGGCCTACAAAAAATAAAAAAACAATGAATCAATAAAATAGGAAATAAAAATTCATTAAATATATGTCTTAGACAAATGAATTAAGACTCATCTCACATACTTAGGTATATGTAAATAATGATTCCAGTGTAAGGATTAAAATAAACATAAAAAGATAAGAAAAAAATAATTAAAAGTACTAAAATAGTTAAATGGAAACAATTTAATTTTACACAAAATCTGAAACTTATGTGATACTTATTTTGTTGTTATACAGATTCCTTCAAATTGTAATTAAAATGCACACAATGGAGGGGATCTAAAACCTACACGTAGCTATTTAAAAAAATCCAAGAAATATAATCCATAACATTTGTATGAAGAATGAACTTCACAAATGTGTCATAATCGGGAAAAAAGAAAATGGTGTTAATCAGACTAAAGCACATGCTCGTTTAATGTGAGTGATTTATGATAATGTATTCAGAATTGGAAAAAAAGGCACTATGATTGGGCTAAAAAAAAGGCACGCAGAACTCATACAGTTTTTGGCCGTCTATAAGACGAGTCTTAAGAAAAGATATCAGGTCCTAAAAAAAGATAGGATGAAGAAAGAAAGAGATAGACAATAGAAGTAGAGGTTTACATGCCACAGTCGAAATTAATAATTTAAAAATTAAAAATGAAAGAAAAATAAAAAAAGGATGGCAATAGAGAAGAAGAAAATATCAAACCATATGGGCCTAATCGTAGTGATGGTTACAGTGGAGAATAAAAAGTACTACCAAATCCAGAGGATATTGGGAAAAACTTATAAAATATACATAAGTAAATATACATATTCAAATTGATGGCAAGGAAAGCATTGATGATGGTTTGAAAGGCTTACAGTGATACAGCCACATTAGGATTCTTACTTTAGACATGGATAAGGTGAATAATGGCTAAGGAATAGATAAAGTTCAAGTTGCCTTGCCAAGCAGCCAGGTAAGGGAGATTTCCCTCTGTTTCATTGATGATCAATTGGTGTAGTTTAGAAAGGGGCCTATATTTACCCTAAGTTTACCATCGCTGGACTAAACATCTGGAGTAAAATTGAGACATCATGGAATGACACAACATGATTCCAGATAGAACTACCTGCTACAGGGTCATCACTCCTACAACTGGTTGTTGTGCCTCCAGTAGGTATTATAGGCTTCACATACCATTATAGTTATGAAGATAAGCTTATAATCTTTGGGTACTTGAGTAGCTGCAATATTGCAAGCATGTTAACCTGCTCGGGCACCCCACCCCACTTATTAAAAGCTTTTCCAAGTTAAAGTAAATCTTTTTCATTATAATGAAATAATACAAATCATTTTTAACATTATTACGTCATTTGCAGTTATTTGAATTACGTATCTCTAATGTGTTTTTGAAATGATAGGACTTATTATCATAAACTTTTCTTATAATTTAATTTGTCAAATGTCTTCAATATGGATATAGCAATCCATCAATGTGAAAATACAATGGATTCTAAGCTCATGACCTGACATATAATAGTATTTTTACTTTATGGATACCCTCACTATTGGGGTCCATGATTTTTCAGAAGTACTTTTAAATTAAATACTATTGTTTTTAAAATCACTTGCTTATTTATTGACTTATTTTAACTTAGTATATACTCCATATTGAAGACAATTATTTGGTCAACAGATTCTTTTTATGAAAATACTATCGTTTATAATAAGATAGTAGTTCCTTATGTAATATTTTCCAAACAAATTGGGATTAACCAGATAAGTGTCCGACACTATACAGCAAGACATAAGCATAGCACTCCTATCTGGCATTTATTGGAATAATCCTATTATATTCAAGAAATGTTAGGTGTAATCAGCATCAAATGAGATACCTTCCTGATTTTCTTAATCCTGATTTTACAGTTGAATTTTTTTCAAGAAATCTTCTAAGGATTTTAAGAATCAGTAAGCACAGGGAAATATGGTACCATTTACATGAATAAATTTTTGTTAAAATTTACACCCATAATTAATATATTTTTCACTAGGAGTGCGTAAAAATACTTCGCTACCCTTACCTATAACATTATATCTTGCAAGCAACATTTAACAACTGTCTTAGTTGCTCTTTTATTTAATACTTACTCTTTCAAAATAGGAAACGAGTAATTAAAATTATACATTCATTAAGAGATTTTACCTCAATAAAAGTCTAATTAAAAAATAAATTATTATTATCACTGGCTCTACAACCCAGCACGGGTCCTGGCCGCATCAAGGCGTCGCCTCCACTCTTCTCTGTCCTGGGCCAAGGTCTTCCAAGCTCTGGATCCAATGATGCTGCCTGCATCACTCTCGACTTCATCTGACCATCTAAGTCGTGGACGCCCACGTTTTCTTTTTCCATCAACGAATCCAAACAGAAGTCTTTTTAAGATAGCGTTGTCCTCCATTCTGGCCACATGTCCAGCCCATCTCAATCTAGCTATTCTTATGTGCTTCACCACGTCAGGCTCCTGATACAAAAGATACAGCTCTGCATTTTGTCTGAGTCTAAATTGATCGCCAACTCTTACAGCTCCAAACATTCTTCTTAATATTTTTCTTTCGAAGAGCAGCAAACTGTTGGCATCTGCCCTGGACAGAGGCCAGGTTTCCGATCCATAAGTCAAAACAGGCCTGATGATTGCTTTGTACAGCATGACCTTGGCTCTTCTTGATATCAGACGACTTCGTAAAATTTTTGCCATCCCAAAATAACATCTATTAGCGGCCAATATTCTTCTTTGAACTTCTGGGCTGGTTGAGCCATCTACTTTGACCAAAGAACCGATGTAGACAAAACTGTCGACACTTTCAAAAAAAAAAAAATAAATAGAATACTATATATATTAACTATTATGAAAGGTAAAAAAAATTGTCAACTTATTTTAAATATCATTAACGGTTGAAAATATATATATATATATATATATATATATATATATATATATATATATATCAAATTCTAATGCAATTTACAACTCTATGCACTTTTAAAAAAATGTATTAGTGCTTTAAATCACTTTAGTGGGGGCTAAACCATAAAATAGTTAAAACCATTCACCATGCCAAAATCAAATATGCATCCAAAACAATAATTGGTTTCTGTGTGGTGGTCAATGGCAGGCATAATTTATTTCTCCTTTCTACCCAGAGGCGAAACTATCACATTCACATCGTACTGCAGTGATAATGACATAATGCAGCAGAGACTTATCAAAAATGCAACCTGCATTGGTGCATCTTAAGGGACCTATACTCCTACAAGACAATGCCAGATCATATGGATCACAAAGTCCTCACACACCCACCTTATTCACCAGACATATCTGCAACAGATTTCCGTCTGTTCAGATATTTGGACAACTTCCTTAAAGGGAAAATTTTTGGAAATGATTCTAAAGTCAAAAACACATTTTCAGACTCTATTTCATCATAAAATCCAGAATTTTTAAATCTGGGAAAGAAAATTCGATAACACAGGAAAAATGAGGCAAAGATATTTTGAATGAAAATGTTAATTTCATAATGTTGTTTTACTAAATTACCTATCCTTTGAAAATTGACATTTCATATGTAAAGACCCACAACGAAATTTTTTTTTTAAGTTATTTTTTGGTTATGATCTTTTTATATAAATTATTATTGATTCCTTGTTTAATAGGTTTGGTTTAATTAACACTTTTTATTTTTAATATTGAAAAGTAAAAAGAGACCTTACATAAATATTAAGACCGTGGAAAAATTCCAACGAAAAGCCTTAAGACTCCAAACTAAAACAGAAATAGAAATTATCTGTCCAATATTTCGCCCATTTAGGCATCCTCAAGGTAGAAAGAGAATAACAGCAAAACAAAACATGAATAATGCACCCAAGAAACATCCCACCACCTCGAAGGCTCAAATGTAACTAATGAATCATAAGGAAGGTTACTGGACCCCAGCTGGTTAAGGTTAGATAAAAACAGCTGATAGATACTTCAGAAATTCAAATTTCAATATAAAATATGATTCATTAGTTGCATTTGAGCCTTCGAGGTGGTGGGATGTTTCTTGGGTGCATTATTCATGTTTTGTTTTGCTGTTATTATCTTTTTACCCTGAGGATGCCTGAATGGGCGAAATATTGGACAGATAATTTCTATTTCTGTTTTAGTTTGGAGACTTAAGGCTTTTCATTGGAATTTTTCCACGGTCTTAACATTTATGTAAGGTCCCTTTTTACTTTTTAATATTAATATGTTTTGTGGAATAGCCGTAGGTTCACTGGTTTCATGATAATATTATTTTTTTTTTCTTGCATTTTTACTTTCATTTTTTCATATGGTCTTTCGTCTAAAGTTTTGTGTTGTTTCCTATTACTTATTTTTCCTGTGGTACTTTTTGAAGTTTGGTGAGTGTATATTTAATTTTGAATTTCTGAAGTATCTATCAGCTGTTTTTATCTAACCTTAACCAGCTGGGGTCCAGTAACCTTCCTTATGATTCATTAGTTGCATTTGAGCTTTCGAGGTGGTGGGATGTTTCTTGGGTGCATTATTCATGTTTTGTTTTGCTGTTATTCTCTTTCTACCCTGAGGATGCCTGATTGGGCGAAATATTGGACAGATACTTTATATTTCTGTTTTAGTTTGGAGACTTAAGGCTTTTCGTTGGAATTTTTCCACGGTCTTAATATTTTTTTTTTTTTTTGGAACTATTCCGTAGAAGGAAGGACAAATAATCGTAATGATCTATTATAAAAATTTAAATTACAGTAAAGAATCGACATCAACTGAATCGGACCCATAACTATTGAAGGTGTTTGTATATTTAAAGTCAGCGTAGAGAATATATAATACATTTTAGCGATTTATTAAGTTCTTTTTCATTATTACCTCTTTATTTTATAACTTTACTAGTTAGGCAGAAAAAAGTTGATTAAAGCGTAAAAGTCCATCAAAAGAAATTCCGTTTATTTATGTTTAAGTTTTTAGTTTCAGTTTTTTTAGTAATACCAGTGGGTAGTTCCTCTACTTACCTTTATCTCATACCATTATGTGTCATTTATTCTATTTACTTGATGTATTATTATTATTATACAGTTGTAAATTTCAATAAATACATTTTTTTTTGTAATTTTAGTTTCAATCTAATTTTCATAAAAATTATGTAATTTTCTTATAATATTAGCGCGGTGTGTTGTGTTTAATTTCATACTATATGACTTCTTTTCCAAGATTCAATTAATCAATTACTCATTTTAACTCCTGAACTAGCCATCTAAGAGAAGAAAGAAGAAGAATCAATTAGCCAGTCAATAAATAAATGTAATATATTGTTTTTTATTGGAAACTTCTTTAGCCGTATTTAACTACTTTTGGTAGGAGATAAACTTGTGGCTTCGCGTCAGCAACATGCTCGAGAGTGGCGACACCTAGCGGACTTTGCATGAGTTATAAAATTTCTTTTAATCCACTTTATTCTAAATGTTAGAATTTCATTGATATAAGAATAATTATACTTATCTAGAAAGTTGTTTACTAGTGCAATTGATACTAATACATCAATAACTGGTTTAACTTTACGTTTTACCTAATAGACTTTATTTTTAATAGTTAAATGTTTTGTTTTATGAAATGGTTGAAAGTACAAATGATTTAAGTATTGTTGAACTTATCAATAATGCTACAAATATAAAATATTATCTATGTAAATACAAAATAAATAATATAACTACATACTAATTATACAAAAGTCCTTAATGGTTTTTTCCGGTTCGACCGTGTCGCTAAATTCCTCGCCAACGTTTCACCAGACATGCTGCTGGCTTCCTCAGGGCTTGAATTGATACTCGAAACGTCTGGCAAAACGGTGAAGAATTTAGCGACACGGTCGAAATCAGAAGACTTTGATATAAATAGTGGCCGTGGAAACATAAAAGAGTATATATTCTAATTGTTATTTCAATTAAATTATTGATATTTGGTGCAGCTCATCTTATGTTTTGATTTTTTAAAAACTACTGGAAAAGTACATAATTATAGTTTGGAGTATCGATACATGTGAAAACCAGACAAATGTTAATAATTTATATAATTATTAACTATTATCAAATCAAATTTAATAATTTGAAATTTAAATAATTCAGACTAAAATTGATTTATAATTTTTTAAATAAAATACAGTTATTCCAAAGTTTTAAGTTTTCACTTCTGTCGGCATTCCTCATGACATCTTATTTAATTTTTGATTTTTTACGTATAATCTATTATCAGAGTTGCAGAGATCTAGATCTGAACGTTCCGATGCTAGTTGATAACGTGGGGAAAAGCGTTATCAAATCAGAGCCCAGCAGATTGATGAAGTCTTCTTTTTTTCGCATGCGGGATCAGTAATTGCCGTTTTAATTACTATCAGAAGAAAGTACAAGTTAAATATCGCTAGGGCCTTAGTGAGACGAGGCGTGAGTCAGAGGTCCGGTTTGCCTTGCTCTAACCCACACTCTGTCCCTATATGGCCTCTCTGTCAGCGAACGTACGTCCCACTCTAACTTCATCACGGCCCTTCCAAAAGTCTCCTGGTCTTCCTTCTCTTTGAAGGGGTACCAAAGCGATTCCATCCGATAATGATGTTCTCTGGTCGTTCCTCGAGTTTGAACCAGCGTACTTCAATACGCGACTTATCCGAATCAAGTTGCTTAATCAGAATAAAAAAATGTTAGTAGGGAGAATCGAAATCTGCAGAGGTTCGCCCGAACTCCTAGTCTTAGATAAACCTTCTTAGAGGGTAACAGTAATGATGAATCATCAGGTATAATAAAAAAATCTAATTCACGTCAATAAATACCCTAAACGTTTCTTTTACCTAAAATGTTACACTACAATCACTTTTAAAGGGAGTAGGTTTTCCAGCCACTAGAAAACATATTAGTTTTTATATACAGGCTCATTTTTTGTTTCTATTCATATCCTGAGCCAAATAATTAAACAATTTCTTAAATATATACAATATCAATCACCCAATACTTAGTCACATTATATCCATACAATTCCCAAAAAAGCGGAAATAGTTGTTCAGTTTTACGATCAAAGCTTGTAAATAGATAGATGAAGTAAGCGTTTAAATGATTTTGTTGCTGATATTCACAAATTCAGTTCTATCGTTTTAAAAAGATTTAAAATATTTGTAAATGGATGTTTCTTTTTCATTAATTTTAAAAATGTTAATATATATATATATATATATATATATATATATATATATATATATATATATATATATATCATAAATATATAATTCGTTGACATCTATAGTGCTTTCAGAAATAATCAGTGTTGAAAAAAAAAGAGGTATCTTCGCACCAACACATCCTATAACTCAAAGAACTGCCAGAAGACCCAGATCGATTATTATATAATTATTATTATATATCGATTATTATATATATATATATATATATATATATATATATATATATATATATATATATATATATATTCCTTCTTTATAAATACTGTTAATTAATAATATTTTTGAATTCATTATTAGGAGATAACTTTTAACTCATTTTTCATTTAATTGAATAATTAAATTGTATGCGTATTTTACTCACTTAAGACACTAAAGCTCATGTTTAATTTTCTGTAGCATCGTTCTAAAGACACTTGTCCCATAATAAATTCAGAATTTATTATTATATTCTTAATTTAAATCATTCTGCATAACAAGAATAGATTTGTTAACTTAGTCCTGCCATTAATTTTATTCCCCGTCTTAAACATTAGCGATAATTATGAGAATGGAATTCCTGTATTCGCATTTCTCACACGTCTACCTATAGCGCGTGGAAAAATAATCAGTGCTGAAAAAAAAGAAGCTTCGCATCAAAAAGTCATATTACTCAAAGATCTGTCGGAAGAACCGGAATCGAGTCTCGTATTGTTGGCAGTATATATCTATATGTATACACCATATACATACATAGGCGTAACGAGGGGGGAGGGGGTTATTGGGGATGTAACCCCCCTCCCATTGCTTAGAAGAAATTTTAAAAAAAATTGTAAGTAACAATTTAAAAGAAATAAAAATTTGAAGGATTTTACTTTTTCAAAGTTATTATTGTGGTATTACAGAAGTAAGAGTCAATAATGTCGAAAACACAACAAAGAAAATGCAAACACAGTTAATTTAATGAATAAACTGTTTTTATAAAATAAATAACATTTATAAAAAATTATAATATATTTTTTTAATTTGAAGCTACATGATTATAGTATAATATAAATTATACCTATATTACGAGGCATCTTTCTTGAAGGGAGTAATATGCTGGAGTGGTTGACTGGTGGGGGTTAACCCCCCCGCCCATGAGTCAACTCTAGTTACGTTAATGTATACATATACAATCTATATGTATACAATATATGCGGTATATATGTCTCTTATGTAGAAACTTTATATAAAATTGTCTACCTAAAAAAAATATTGTTTCTGTAATTACCCTTATTACAAAATACAAGTAATAACAAATTTCTAATGACTTAAGCCGAATATAATAAATCGAATGAAGAACAGTGGTGATAGATCTTTAAAAAAAATCCGAGAGAACTCTCCTATTGCTTTAGAGTATTTTTCTTCCAGAACTTTGATATTAACCATCGAAGTATAGATTATGATATAACCTGAACAGCATGTGTAAGTCGGTTATTTAATCTATATACAGACAGTAATAAAACTATTTTTATTTTCAAGAATATTAAAAAACGAATGAAAGGTTAAAACTAGTCGCGACATAACTAAAACGACCACCAATTGTATGTAATTACAAATTGTAAATAAATGCAAGTGCAACCTATATGTCACCGTCATCAAGTCTACTCGATCCAAAAAAAAACAGGTATCTGTTCCGCAGGTTGTCACTTTGAGATGAGTTACAAGTTTTAATGGTTTATTCGTTTCATTTTTAATATTTTCCAAAAATACAAGTTCTCGGGGGCTTTACTATGGAAAAGATAATGTAATTATTGGCAATAAGTAGATTACACTAATGATTTCATTAAGAAATAAAAGTTTCAACTAACATTTCGAAATATAGATGTATGTTTATAAAACCATTCATTTCTAGATGAAATGATTACCGAAGTATACACATTTACACATACACATCCAGTAAATATAATCAAAGATAAATCATGTCCCGACATAAAGGCAAGTAGAAGAGAAACTACCCGGTTGTAGTACTCAAATAAAAAGTTCAACTTAGAAGGTCACGAGGCCATCTTTTCAGACGCCTCGGAGGATTATCAGGAATTGAAGAGGTCGCGAGGTTTGAAACTAGTGGGTTTGAGTGGAAATGAAGTTTGTCATGGAAAGATTGATACTGGATTCGGGCCAAATAAGCAACAAACGGGACATTAAGGTCATTATGGATTACTTTGTAGTAACAAAGTAAGGAGCATTGAGGATTTTACGAAGGATTTTGGATTATAAGGATTGAATACGAGAGGAATTCGATGGCTTGGTTGAGTCCCAAAGCTCTATTCCGTATGTCTAGATGGGTCTAATGATTGTTATGTATACGAGTCTTTTGTATTTAATCGGGAGCTTAGAGCGTTTGTCTAGTAAATGTTAAGTAGCCATTTCGCAAAATTAAATTATCTATTCCATACTAAAGAAGCTCATGATAATTTGTATTTTTGAAAAATATTGAAAGGAAAACGAATGAAAAGTTAAAGGTTGTGACTCGACTCGAAGCGACTGCCTGCGTAATAATTTCCTCCTATAAATTAATATTATTCTGTAAAAGAAGAAAATGGATAATACAAATTATGATTTGCAGCTGAATATGTTCATTAAATAAATATTAATAAATAAATCCAGCCCTGTGAATTGTGAATATAGATTGATAAACTAACGTTGTAGACGAAGATTACTGAACAAGCTCAGTACGAGGTCCGAGTGACTTGAAACAAGGCGGCGAGTCTTCAGTCACTTAGTCACATTAACTGGAGTATAGGGGGCGATTATATAACTCGATTCACGTTGCAAAACTGTTGAGTCAAAGGAAGGAAGCTCAATAAAGATATCAATAAAAACGCTTAAAAGATGTAATTAAAACAACTCACAGTTACCTAACTAAAATACTAAATAAATTAATGATAAAAAGCTTAATAACCCTGAAGGCTCTGTACCGATACCACAAATCTAGATGATAATAAATGATAACAAAAAAGTAATATATTATTAATAATAACTATTTTAGAACATGATCGAATTTCCATTTTATTACGTATTTTATTAGATTTTCATTAAAATGTCTATCGATTATCCATCCAATTTACGATCAGAGGAATATATATTCATATTTAATAATGCCCACAATCTTATTTTTCTTTATTTTTTTAAGGATTAATTGTATGATTCTGGTTTTTATTGTATAAGATTTAATATTTTTCACCAGTTGGGCTAAATTGGATTATTTAATCAAATCCGAACGTTTTAAACAACCAACTCTCCGAATTAAGTATCCATCTATTTTTAAATAAATAAATATATATATATATATATATATATATATATCAATTTCAGGAGATATAATTGGCATATTTAAAAGTTTTATATTCAATGAACATTAGTTGCTCTATCTAATTTATTTGTTATATATTTTTAACGATATAAATAAATATATATAAGGTTGTTTAGAATCATTCAATAGTTGTATATTCTTTGACCGAATCTGAAGAACCTCACAAGTTTTATGTTAATAGTTGTTGTTTATTATTTGATTTTTTCTTATTGATAAATCTATCAGTAAATTCATAAGTTTTACTTCCATTTAAATTTAGGAGGATCGCGGTTTATTGAATAAGAATTACTTTTGTTTTAACGTGACACTTAAATAAATATTAATAGTTATAATAATACTTAAATAAATATATTACATGTATCAAAACAATTAATTTCTATATTATAATAATATGCAGCGTAATAATAAAAAAAAACCTGCACAACTACAACCCGTGAAAGGGTCTGGGGGATTCAGCACATGGTAGAGACTGAACTGTTTCATGGACAACGGTTCTGCAAGGAGGTGGCTTGTCCTAGGTTACGCTCAACCGCCAGATCCCCCTTAATTTGGGTAACCTATTTTTATAATACTTTATAGAGGCTGGGTGAGCCCCAGGAGGGTCCGAGATCCTATGTGATCCATCTCCGGCTTCAAACAGACTAAATAAAAGTCTTGCCCGCAGCGGGATTTGAACCAGGATTTCCGGCATGGCAACTCAGTGCTCTACCACTGAGCCACTCCGCTCCCTAGCGTAATAATAATTGTATAAAATACAAATTTAATTAAAAAAGAATAATTTTAACATGTCAAAGGTGTAGAAACCGGCTATGACAGATAATTTGTTTTTCTGTTATCGGTAGTTAATTGGCCCCGTGGGATCTGGAGATATTCCTGAAGCTCACCTAGTATCTATAAAGTGGGTACCCTCACTTGGGGGAAAACTTGGCAGTTGAACGTGATCCAAATCAGTTCCTTGCACTTAAAAACAGTAGAGTACTTTTCACGTACTAATAAATATTAACACTTCATAGGCAGCTGTGGTACTGGGTAAAAAGAAAAAAATAACTCCGAAAATCACAACTTAATTCTGTTAAGTATAAAGGGAACGGAAAAAGGCAATCTTAAAACCTACAGTATGATTCATTACACCAGCTCAGATTTGATTTATAGACGAGTGTTTCTAGTTGTTTCATATCTCGTATGACTCAGTTCGCGAACAATGTGTTTTTGAAAAAATTATCGCGTGAACCGTTAAACGTACAGATCACAACCAAGATATACAATATCACTCACATTGGAGCTAGTCAAATTCATTATTAAAATCGTTAAATATGATTTAACATTGCAGGCAGAGCAGTTTCCACGAAATTCACCCTAATGAAGTAAAAAAAAAAAATGGAGATCTCACACTCTTGGGGAGGGGATTTTTTTTTTAAATTATCCATAGTACTATTAAAAGACATCTAAACAACACGAAACATTTAGGAAGTTTGGTTTACTTTGTTAAAAAAATCACAATGTTTTTTGCACGTTTAAAAACATAACGTTTTCAAAATGTTGAGCGCAGAATGAACAGTGGACAAACAGATTAGGTTTCCAAGAATAAAGTGAGATTGTTATCAATGAAATAGTTCAAAACCAATTCTAGAATGGTACCTTTTTTAATATTATTGGTAAAAATTATATCATTTTTTAAATTGGAAAAAAAATTAGACTAAAAAAGAAATGAGGGAGAAAATTAAATAAGCAATATTTTTACTTGATGGTGTAAAGAATCTAAATAAAACTTTATATCAACGATTGCAAATTTGGTTTCTATAATTTTAATAACGTTATTAATTGGACTAAAAATAATAATTAGAACGAGCATTAGTAGTTAATAAAATCTATTATTTATTTTATTGTCTACAATTTATTAACTGCACGTAAAAAAATAGAAAAATTATCATCAATGCTTTTAATAAGTCCCCACCATTGGTTCTATTCAAAAATCTCTACCTAACAACTTTCATAAGATTTTAACCTAACCATTGAATGGTCTTGGGCATAGTATCCGGTAGAGACTGTACTGTTTCTAGACAAAGTATGCACAGAGAGTTGTTTGTCCGAGATCAGTTTATCCGCCAGGTTTTTCCCATAATTAAGAGCTTATAGAAGTTGGTGAACCCCAGGAGAGTCTGCAGATCCCACAGGATCCATTCGTAGTTGTTAACAGGTTAAATAATTAATCTACCACAGCCGTATTTGACCCTGGGGACCTCCAGTATAGCAATTCTGCGCTCTACTACCGCGCTCTTCCTTGAGCTGAGTGTTGGGCAAACAGGTCACAACATATATTCACTATCAACAATCTCTCGTTTAATATTGAGGTTCATAAACCGTTTAGTTTCTTTTTCATATAAATTTATACGGATCGTAACTTATTACATGTTAACACCTTGCGTAATAATTAGTTAAATTAGAATATTTTTAAATTAAGCATAAAGCTAGATAAACTTTCTGTGTATCTTTATATATACTACAAAATAAATAAAACTATCATATTTTAAAGTTGTAAATATATTTTAAGTAAAAACCGCTTCCGGGTTCCAAAACATAAAAATTAGGAATTATTAAACATCATTCCCTCCAACTTTCCTATACGGTAGAAACGTGACTGCTAAGTTTGAAAAATGTCTTTAAGTATTCGAAAATGAAGTAGAATAAGAATATTCGGTCCAAAAAAAGACGAGTTCACTCTGGTTAATACAGGAGGTTACACAAAGCGGAATTGCAGAGCATGTAAATGGGCTCGTAAAGTAGTTAAACTTGGTAACGTAAGGATTCCTAAAAAACTAATCAGCACTGAACCGAATGGTAAGTGTCCGAAGAGTAGGTGAGAGGATTGCGTGATCTTACGGGTTTGGGTGGTGATCCGTGTACAATTTTCTTTTCTCAGGAAATTCCCTAACAACCTATTGATTGGTAACTTCGTATAAAGAAGCAATTGTCTCAAATCGGGGAATGTTGTATTTATATTAAAATTGTACAACTTGGCGATATGGAGGTATGTGGATACGAGACCTGTCTGTAAGTAACATAAAGCTGAACATTCAACTTGGTTGGGGAATCCGACAGCCCACTTGGTTTATGGTATGTCGATTTTTACAATCTGGACAATGCCTGACGAATAAAACGAAAACAGAATAAAAAATTATAAAAACCGCAAAAAAATGTTTATATGGGTATATATCTAAACAATTTGTATTGTAAAAATGGAACAGAAAATATTTTCTTGAAAAGTAGAACTAAAAAAATCGCTCGCACTCCGCATATAGTTATTTTTAATACTTATGCACCTCACAAACACAGTGTTTACTATTTGTTGCAATAAATGTTTACTTTTGAATGTCTTGGATGGCGATATTATTTCCTATTCTTTAATATGTTGGCAATATTATCCAAATCTATATCCGATTTAGCTGAATTATCTAATCTATTGGGGAGCGGAGTGGCTCAGAGGTAGAGCACTGAGTTGCCATGCCGTAAATCCTGGTTCAAATCCCGCTGCAAGCAAGACTTTTATTTAGTTTGTTTGCAGCAGGAGATGGATCATATAGGATCTAGGACCCTCCTGGTGCTCACCCAGCCTCTATAAAATGTTATAAAAATAGGGTACCCAAAATAAGAAAAATCTGGCGGTTGAGCGTGATCTAAGACAAATCACCTCCCTGCAGAACCGTTGTCCATGAAACAGTACAGTCTCTGTCATGTCTCTACTCAAGACCCGTTCACGGGTTGTAGTGGTACAGTTTTTTTTTTTATATCTATTGGCTAATTTTTTTTTATAGATTAATTTATTGATATTTACAGCTGCAATAATATTACAAGTAAATTTGCTAATATGAACAAATGACATGAAAACAAAAAACACTTGTGGAGAAACTACCTATCGGTAGCACTCCAATAAAGTGCTATAGTAGAAGGTCTCGAGGCCATCTTCTTTTCAGACGCCTCAGAGGATTAGGACTAGTATGGGAAGCAAGTTGAGAGACTAGCGGATTCAAGTGTATATGTATATTGTCATGGAAGGATAGGTATCTAGTTTGGGCCAAATCAGCAACATATGGGATATTAAGATCATGATGGATGAGTTTGTTTGTGACATAATAAGGAGCATTGAGGATTTTGGATTGTAAGGATTAGATACGAGATGAATTGGATAGTTTAGTAGAGCCCCAAAGCTCAACTCCGTATGTCCAAATAGGTCTGATAACTGGCATGTTAATGAGTCTTTTACATTTAATTGGGAGCTTAGAACGTTTGTCCAGTAAATGTTAAAGCAGGCGAAAACGTCGAGCAGTTTCTTGTCTTTTCAGTCTTGAGCGAAGAGGCTACATTTAAAAAATAAATAAAATGATCACCATGAAGAGGCCGGGCTGATGATTCGGGAAATAGTAGAATTACGAAACATTGCACAACAAATCGCAAATTTGAACCGTCAATCACCTAATTATATAACTTTTAACACGAGTTGGGAGATTTCTCGTCCTACTTTTATGGAATAACAAGAAATAATATAATAAAATAAATAAGTAATATAAATAATAATAATAAACATATGAAATAAGTAATGAAGAAAACCAAAAGGGATGGAAACACTGATAGCGTTATGGTTGGCTTAATGGATGGCATGATGAACGTCCAGCTATTATATTGGGCTTTTCATTAAAAAAATAAATAAATAATAGGAACTGTAATGAAGTCACGAAAAACCTGCATGAATGCAAATTAATATGATCGGAATTTATTATTTCAAGTTTTTATTAAGCTTTTATGAACTCAAATATATTTAATTTGGCTCAAAGATGGTAGGTTTTAACACACCACTAACAGATAGATACACTATACAGATACAACAAACATCAAAACTGCTAAATGGTTAATATATTGACAATGAATCATTACAGGCACAATATGCGCAAGAGAATAAAATGAATAAATCCCTCCCCGAAGGGCAAAAAAACATTCTTTTGTACCTACCTACAATTTTTTTTTTAAATTGTTGTGTTGTAAATAGTCGTTTTTATTAATACAGTTGAAATGTACGCCCGATTTGGCGATTACGAAAACTTAGGTGATTATAGAAACTTGCCTTCACTCTCGCCCGGAAAAAAAATTGCCAGCATTATACTAAATTAGCATTTTGACAGAACTTTTTTTCTGGTATCAGTTCCGCAGATTGTCGCTGCAAGTTAAGTCACCAAAAGTTTTAAATTTCCATGCTAGAAAAAAAAAAACGTGAGTTTTAGTATGAAAAAAAAGAAAGAAAGAGTGTAAATATGGGAAATGTGTAAATTTCGGTAATGATATCAGCAAGACACGAACGTTTTAACAAATATATATCATCATCTATACTTCGAAATGTTTGTTGAAAACGTTCGTTTCTTGACGAAACGATTACAAAAATATACACATTTCCTATAATTATATTATATTATAATTACACTCTTTTTTTTATACTGAAACTTACAATAATTTTTATTTTAAGGAATATTAAAAAGGTTTCCATCCGTTACCTTTATAATATTTTAGAAAAAATAAAATTGATCGTGGGTTTTAGTATGGAAAAACAGTGTAATGATGGGAAATGTGTATATTTCGGTAATCATTTCATCATGAAATGAACGTTTCGACAAACATTTCGAAGTACAGATGATGATATAACCCCAACAGTATATGTAATTTGGTTCTTTGATCTATTTACAGTCAGCATATACGGACAATAATAGTAACTAAATATAGTCAATCATAAAATTATTTTCATTTTCGAGAACATTAAAAAGGATACGAATGAAATGTTATGGTTTGTTCGAAGCGACAACCAGCGGAAGTGATACCGTATAGAGTAACTATTACTTACTGTATATAGATTAAAGGACCGACTTACATACACTGATGGGGTTAAATCATCATCTATACTATGACTTGTTCGTTGAAAAGTTCATTTAATAATGAAATATTTTCTGAAATGTACATATTTAGTATTTTTTTCACACTAAAACTCACGATTATTATTGAGAATATTAAAAAGAAAACGAACGAAAAGTTAAAAATTGTGGCTTAATTCGAAGCGACAACCTGCGGAATTGAAGCCCTATACGCAGTCAATAATCGTTACTAAATAAAGTCGGTGATGAAATAATGAGTTTCTAAATATGATATTCGGTATTATCATGAGTCTTTTAAGACCATTTTTGTAGTATTTTTCATCGAATTCAAATAATATTTTAGACAGCCTAACGTCAATTAAAGTTGCGTGGATTCAAAATAATTTATTTTTTTATATAACCAGAAATTAATAATAGCAATATAAATAAATAATAAATAAGACACAAAAGACCATTTTGTCAATACGTGATCAAAGGGAGCGCCTCGTCACGGTTTTGCACATTGGGTGGCCCAATTCCACTCTTTCATTTCCACAACGGAATAAACCATATATTACATACATTGCATACATAAAAAAAAACTAAACTTTACATTATGCACATTAACATATATATGTAGTACATTTAAAAGGATAGAATGATTGCGAAAAAAAAAGGTCTTCCTGCAGACGATTTTACATAGTAGTGAGACAATATCAGTTACTACGTTTTAATCTATAATTAAGAAAAATAATAAATAAAACGCAAACTTCAGATAATAACATAACCTACTAATTTTACCATATCCGTAGCGGTTTTAGTTTCTAGCGAAATGAAAGACTGATATACAGGCAGTCTGAGAACAAGTGTCATTCCGTGGGGACCTTGATAAGTCTCAATCACTTCTTTATAAGCCGTAAAATAAGAATATCAGTGGAGACAAGTTGAAATCATACTCGGATCTTCGCAAACAAGGTGGTGACAGAAATAACTGCGGACATAAAAATTATTTTCAGGTATACGCAGAACTGTATTAAAGAAATTGGTGACAGATTATTTATATTTTTTAGGGAAAAAATGGTCCGGATGGAAGGCGATAAAAGAATTTCTTAAAGAGTGTTTGATTATTTATGTTAAAACTAACGTTTCGACAAACATTGCAGGTCTTCTTCGGGGCTTGTAATGTGGTCATAAGAGATGTATGCACGCACACACGCATGCACGCACGCACACACGCACACACCACCCCTGTAAAGGATATTTTAAAAAGGAATTCTTTCTATTTCAGCATAATGATAATCAAATTACATGTTTGTTTCGCATGTTGCCGTTTTCGGTTTGTCGTAAGTTTTAACTTTTCATTCAATCCTTTTTTAATATTCTCGAAAATAAAAATAATCGTTTGTAACAGTTTGACGTTAGAGATTGAGCTAGAGAACTAGTGACGGGCTTAAATCGGGCCCTCCGCCCACTCCCTCGACAGCCCTGAAGAAGACCTATGCCCTTGAATGCGGGTCGAAACGTTGGCTATTTAATAAAAATTTCTCCCTATCGAAGAGAAATATATAGGCCTCCACTCAGACCATTTTCTTCCACAAAAATAACCGAGAGTTATGGAAAAAAAGAGTAAAACTATGGGAGATGTTCCAGTAACCATTTCATCAAGAAATAAACCTTTCAACAAACATATATCTATACATTGAAATGTAAGTTGAAACGTTTATTTCTTGATGAAATGATCACGAAAATACACACATTAACTATTGTTACACCTTTTCTCCATGCTCATGATTATTTTCATTTTCGAAAATATTAAAATAAGAAACGAATGAAAACTTAAAATTTGTTGAGAATTAACTATTGACAAAATGCGGAAAGTACAAAACAGAAATCACATGGAGAGAAAAAAGTTTTCTATAAAATGCCCGTGCTGGTAACCACTTTAGTAGTATAGTACCATTTACTTTAATAACTATAACCGTCACTATCATCATCATTATCACTTTGATAAAAAGCTATGATAAGCTCACTCCGACTATAAGAGCACCAACGCAGCCACAGAATTCCAGACAACCGTTGCATTGGCACACTTCTCAGCATTTTTATCGGTTTCAGCTTACATCCCTACCTAGCGTCTTCGGAAAAGAATTACAGACCATAATGTTAGAACTTAACCTAGACTTCTAGCCACGGTTTTTTAGTGTATTACCACATAATGTTTTAAGCGCTAATTCCATAAAAATATTTGCTGTTTAAAAAGCTTCTCTTGTCGATGGCAAAAGTTCATCATAAAGCTGCTTTTTGGTGAAAATCATCTTATCCAGTCAATATCTACAATCCAGTCGAGAGAAAGTATAAATTAAAATTACTCTCCAGATTCAGTAGTAGTGGTGACCTTGGCTATAAAACATGCATCCTTCTCCTTCCTTCTTCAGCAAGTGACCGAGTTTTACTTTGATTAAAATGATTAAAAAAGTTTACGATATATTACTTTAAGCCCTTTATAACATCGTCATTACCAGAATTAAAATAATTATCTGGATGTAACACGAGTTTTTTTTTATAAACAAAGGAAAACTGACTTGGTATAGAGCATTATAATGCTCTTCTAAATATTACAGCAGGCCAAATCCGATATTCCAAATTACCCACGCAGATAGAATTCCTTCTTGAAATACCCTTTAAAGAGGCTATGATCATGAACGCTTCAACATTTGTGCGTGATTGGATTTCGCAAAACTTCTAGAAACTAAATATATACATTAATATTGAAAAGTAAAAAGAGAGCTCACATAAATGTTAAGACCGTAGAAAAATTCCAACGAAAAGCCCTTAAGTCTCCTAACTAAAACAGCAAATCAAATTATCAATCCGATATTTCGCTTTATTCAGGCATCTTCAGGGTAGAAAAAGAATAAAAACAAAACAAAAAATGAATAATGCACCCAAGAAACCCAAGATACCACCACCTCCAAACCTCAAATGCAACTAATGAATCATAAGGAAGGTTACTCGACCC
Organism: Arma custos; assembly: GCA_037127475.1. NCBI lineage: Eukaryota > Metazoa > Arthropoda > Insecta > Hemiptera > Pentatomidae > Arma > Arma custos. The sequence continues at coordinate 59,283,470 of CM073761.1, forward strand.
CGGCTGAATAAGGTTAGATAAAACAGCTGATAAATACTCCAGAATTTGATGTTTCTTGGTTGCATTATTAATTTTTTGTTTTGTTTTTATACTTCTTCTACCCTGAAGATGCCTGAATAGGCGAAATTTCGGACAGATCATTTCATTTTCTGTTTTAGTTTGGAGACTTAAGGGCTTTTCGATGGAATTTTTCCACGGTTTTAACATTCTAAATATATATATGTATGAGATGAAAATAGTTGACTGGATGATCTAATGCAAAGGAGATAGTTGGGGGGTGCAATTTTTTTGACTGCACCCCCCAACTATCTCCTTTACACTAAATATATATAATTTGAAGTTCGTTGTTCAACTGCGAGGAACTTAAAAAGTTTAGGAGTAATTTAGACTGTTATCATGATAGAGAATGGATTTCGCAGTCAATAATATCAAGGATTCATAAAGGAGCAGCAGACACTTCTATTATCAAGGACTTCACGGAAGACGCCTCGGAGAATTATCGGAAATTGATTATGTAGCTAGGTTTGAAACTAGTGGGTTTGAGTGGGATTAAAGTTTGCCATGAAATGAATGGTATCGGGTTCGGGCCAAATCAACAAGAAATGGTACTGAGTTCATTATGGATGACCTTATTCTTAATAATGTAAGAATCATTAGGAATGGATACGAGAGTAATTCGATGGCTTACTGGAGCCCCAAAGCTTTACTCCGTCCAAATAGGTCTTATAATAGTCAGGTACATCAAGAGTCTTTTGTAATCAATTGGGAGCTTAGAGCGTTTGTCTAGAAACTGATGAAGTAGCCCAAAATGGCGAACATATAATACTGTATTTTTAAAATATTTTAATAGACAGAAAACATTTTAATATTGTCTTTCAAAATAATTCATACATCCTATGTAGAACAAAAGAAACAGCAAAGAAATAATTCAACATTTCAATTATTTTTTTAATTCGTAATAAAGAACGTATTGTGATCATGAATTTTTTCAATGTCTAGTATTTCAACGTAAATATCCATTTTGAATCAACCTGGATCTATTTTGAATAGTTTCATCCTGAAGTCTGTATGTTGGAACTTTCGTATCTCACTCTCGAAAATGGTAGAAGTAGAAATTAATATTAATTAAGCTATATTAATATTAATTACTAAATCAAGCAAGGACTCTTCTCGGCGTGCGGGACTGGAGGACTGCTGCATAGGATAGAGCCAACCGGCGGAAGCTACTTGAGGCGGCCGGACTCGATGAGGAGTTTTTGTGCCGCTTATTGTTTGTATTGTAAATTAATATGAATAACAAACATTTTTTTTAATTTTCGAACTGTAAGTGATACTTTATTCGAACCTCTAGGCCGATTTTGGTAAACAAATTTTACTAAAAAAAAACAAAAACGAAAATGACAGTTTGGCTGAGAATCAAATAAATTTTGGTTCAACGATACATTTAAATATAAACGAATCCACTTTAAATAAAGCTGTTAAACAGTTTTTAATCAATGTAAATAATATATTATTATGTAGTAGATACTTTACTACTATAACTGGAAATGATACTTAATTGTTTTTTTTCCACATAGTAAAAGAGGGAGCGGAGTGGCTCACTGGTAGAACACTGAGTTGCCATGCCGGAAATCCTGGTTCAAATCTCGCTGCAGGCCATGATTTTTATTTAGTCTGTTTGCAGCGGGAGATGGATCATATGGGCTCTAGGACCCTCCTGGGGCCCACCCAGCCTCTATAAAATATTATAAAAATAGGGTACCCAAAATAAGGGGGGAAATCTGGCGGTTGAGCGTGTTGTCCATGAAACAGTACAGTCTCTACCATGTACTGAACCCCAGACCCTTCATGGGTTGTAATTGTACAGGTTTTTAAAAAAAAAAAGAAGAGGAATATGAATTGTGCCAAAAATTTACTATCTACATTTTTTATTTAGTAATTGTATCTATTTTTAATTATATATTGCTAAATAAATAATAAGATAAAAGTGAATGATCCTTTATTATTACTCCAAGGTTACAATAAAATTTTAATCTCATTATGGATTTCTTTTTGAACCATGGATTTATAGTTAAATAGGGGTAGAAGAAAATGTTCACAACAGATTTTTTTAAGATTGGGGTTACTGCGAATTCCGGACATACTTATTGGTGCAAGAGAAATGCAAATGTTGTACTACACTTAATACTAAATTATAAATATTGTTTTCTATAACTAGGCATAAGGAATAACTACATACAGTTTCAAAATATTAGTATTGGCAATTTTAGTTGTGCTACCTGGTAAGAGCCACAAAGGGCAGAGACTAGAGTGAAGAGTTAAAACAGAAACACCTCGTCTTATGTGATCACCATACTAAAGAGGCTGGAAAAATTACGATTTTTTTGTAAGAATTCAAATTACATTAATTATAAAGGAAATTCATTTGAGTTTCTGAAGAGATTCCACATTAAGAGAATAGTGTAGACAATGATTGGGGACACAATGCTTGTCTTACAAACATCAGTATGGCGTTTTAAGAAGATATCCATAATAGAGAGAAGACCATATCAATTGCAGCAAGAAGAAGGAAGGGAAACGAGAATAAAGGCCTAAACAGGCAAAAAGGTGGAGGGAAAGGTAACAGAGGAAGTTCTATGAGGGTAATTAAGATAATATAAAGATAGTATGTAATGTCAGCAGAAGAGAATCCTAACTTCCTAACTGCCTAACTTCACCTCTTTACCCATTGGTCATTAAACTAGATAATATACTCCATAATTTTATCAATAAACCATTCTTACTAATACAATAAGTTGTGTTTACATACGTTTAATTTCATATCTGTACCATGAATTTGTAAAAAAGATACCTTTGAAGTATGGACGTTACTGATAATTCATAAATTATCTAAGATAGTACCAAAGGTTGAATGTGTATAATCTAAGAATTATTCCAGTAAAAAATTCCATATTTAATGATAACTTTGATCAAGCTCTTAGTTTTTTGTTTCCCTTTTAAAAACCTATTGAAGAAACATGAAACAATTTAACACAGCAGAATAGTTTTATAGGTTATCGTGGGGGTTGATAAGAATCACCGGGTTCATGTGGAACTATGACAGATAATTATTTATTCTGTTATATCAGCAGATTCAATTTCAGGTTCCAGACATTGTTAAAGAAATCCAGCTGAGTAGATAGTGCAGAGCAAGAATAACAAGGGTCGATGAACCCAGAAGGTTTATGGAAGAAAATGTACAAACCAAAAGAGTATGGGCCACCCAAACTGGGATGGCTAAATGGGGTTATTGAGGACTCCAGGAGCTTATTAATGTTTTTAAGTGGAAGGCTGCTACATTAAAAAGAGAGGACTGTAAAAAATGGATCAAGGAAACCAAGGCCCACAGAAGGGTTGTAGAGCCATGAAAGAAGAAGTTATATTAGTAGACTGACCCTAGACTCACAAGATTTTCCTGAAGCATATCCAACCACTAAAATATAATGTATAATTTTTTATTAATTGTTTTAATAATTTTTGTTTAATAATTAATTGTTTTAATGATTAATAATGCCCCCCGGCCAAGGCAAATCGTTTCAAAATAAAAATATATAAAACATAATGTGCTTACTTTGGAAAAATTAGCGATCAAGCGTAATCTTAGCCCAATCATCTCCCTGCTCAACCGTTGGGCAAGAACCTGCTAACTTAAATTTAACCAAGTCAAATAGCAATAATTACTAACTCAGAAAGAAATGACAAACGTTATTTGGTAAATTATCATAACACATATATTTATTTGTATATTTTACTGGGATTTGAAAGAAGAGAAATTATTATCAACCAAGAGAAGTGTTTATTCTCTATGGCCAGTAGTGGAAAAAAAAATTATTTGATTAACGTAAAGTGCCTGAAGCATAATCTTTTTTGAAAAAAAAATTATTTGATTAACGTAAAGTGCCTGAAGCATAATCTTTTTTATCTCCATTTCTCCAGTATCCTCTCAATTGATAAAGGAAAAAAATTTTAAATATAACGGAAGCATTATCAATTTAAAAGGTGACTGAAAAAATTATTTACACTACAACTGTTAAAATTTACTGAATAATTAAATTAATTAATAAATGATGTTTCTTAAATTATAAGGACAAATTGCTTCCCTACCTAACCGTTGTTCAAGAAACAGTACAGTCTCTACCATGTACTGAACCCAAAATAAAAGTAAATAAAAGATGTGGAACTATGGCTGATATGAAATTCACTTATATCTATTTTTTAAAATCTTCAAAATCAGATTCATCATTAAACTTTTTATTTAACAAGAAACTGTAAATTTATTATAAATCTATTAGGTAATACTTAAATCCAGAAAAAAAATAATCCACAAAAGAAAATAAATTTAATCAAAACTACTGACTTAACTAAATACTAACCGAAAACCTTTTAATTTTAAATTCTTTATAATAGGCCAATTTTCCTATGTCATACGATGTATTTTAACATATTTGTAGTTGTAGTGATCAGTCCTAGAGATTAACTATGTATCTATGTATGGATATACAGTAAGTTTACAATCCCCTTTTGTCTAGCTATCAACAGAGTATATAGTAGGTTTAAAATAAGACAATATAGTAAGATTCTAGCACTAAAGTGCAATAAAATATTAGGGGGAAAAAATCAAAAGAAATGATTGAGGTATAAAGGTTGAGAAACCACAACGAAAAGTGTTTTCAATTGTTATTTAAAATTATTGTTGTTGTCGATTTCCGTTGATCAGGGAAAATTGCACTTAAATGAGTAATTATTTAAATTACAGTAAGGGCTGGATCTGAGCTGAATGAACGAACAAAGTGAGCAGATGTAAAAAGTTATGATTTAATTAAAATTGTAATTATTTATAAGGACCCAACTTCAACTTGAAAGGGACTGTCCTTTTTTTATTTATTTTTTTTGTTCCATGAGCTATCGTAACAAGTGGGCATCAACTAAGTAACATTAAACCAAAGCAGTAATTTATTTTAATAAAACCAATTAATACTACCACAAATTTCCTTAGATAGCACAGGTGCTGAGCCACAAACTGATAACCCTGCAGTCCTCTAGAGTTAAACTCAAATTACTACTCGGAAAATAGTTAAGCCTTCAAAATTGACAGGATAACTGACATATACAACCAAGATGATGTTTTCTCATAGCCAAAATTCAATATAAACAATAATTTACCAAGGTGTTTCAAAATTTTAAGAAACGAAGGCAATCTGGCGAACTAACTTGTAGCATATTTAAAACAATATGCTGTAACCACAACAGCACAGTCATAACAAAGATACTAATAATAATACCCAGTGAACCTAGGGGATTTGATGCTGATAACACCACAGATTTTTTCTCCATGCATCCTGCCACGGAGTCCGTAACTGTACATTAACTAGATAAATAAAAAAAAAATAGGGGGGGGGGGGTAGTTTCTAGTTTACAGAACTGACAAATTAAATTTAATAATTAACAGTTAATTACTGGGGCTCTTTAATTGGTTTATTAAAATATAGAGTAAAATTTAAAGAAAAGAATAACTAAGAATTATAATTATTAATTATGCATTTCCTTATTACTACTTAATAAGGAACTTCTTATTGATTCAATACATCTTTTATTGAAATGAATGTAAACATACAAACTTATTTTATTGAAGAATTTATGAATTTTTTAAGAGTATAATTTTTATTTCACAGCATATTTTTAATAACCAAATTAAGAAAGTGCATCAATAGTCCATAAGCACCCAAAATATTGTCATATGATTGCTGGAAAAGGATTCTAATGCCATTTCTTGGAATTCCTATTTGATGTTAAGATTTTTTTTGTATAGTAATTTTCTAGGGGAAAAAAAAATATGGATCTAATTATTGTACAGACACTTTTTTTTTTTTTTGTGATAAGGAAAGTGTTAAAATAAAAATGCCTATTGTTCAATGGAATATAAACTTCAAATCGACAAATAATAATATTTAATTACTGCTTTAATGAAATCTATATTCTGATTACTATTTTATTTCAATTTAAACCTATGGATCTAAATCTATCAAAACAAATTTAAATTTTATTTCAAATAAGGGCAATAGAAACCTTTAACAACATTCATTTATTTTAAAAAACTTACAAACCAGTAATGATAAATCGCACATAAAATATGAATTGTAGCCTTGGTAACAAACCTGTTTATTAGTACATAACATAATCAATTCCAGAATAATATTTTACACCAATGTTTTAAAAATCAACGATAACTTAAGACATATGATAAGGAAACAAATTATCAATGAAAAACTTTGGGTATTAAATCATAAAAATTATAAGAATTCTTACAAAGTCACAAAACACACCCAAGTATTTTATTACAAAAACTGATCCCAAAAATAGTTATGTATCAAAATGGTAATCATTAAGTGGAAATCCCACCTAATATACAAATTCATTTACTAAATAGTTTCAGACAGCATTAATTTAAAAATTAAATAAAAAAACATACTCTGGGTAACAATACAAAACCAATCAACTTAAATAACATTAAAATCAAATCCAGAAAACTGTGATTTCAACAGATAGATGCCTGTATGACACCTGCATTTGTTATTTAAACAGGAGAATCGAATTATTTTATATCTTGAAAACCTGTCGCTATTAATTGTATCCTTAAAAACCGTAAAACTTTAATGTTAAGATACTCAAGCACGAATTATATTGAACATTTAGTAATTAATAGAAGAATCTAAAAGACCAAAAGCAATTTACCTATGAAAATAAAATATGTCACACTTAAAATATTTTTAAAAAATGTTAAGGAAGTCATATGTTTCCCTGCAACACATAAGATCCAATATGCATTCAAAATAGATTTTTAAAAAGTCATATAATCAAAAACTGCAAGGATCATCACAGGAATATCAGATTCTGGGATACCGGAGTAAGTAATTAAAAGATGAACTAGAATTAATGATTATTTTATATTACACAAAAACAATAAATGGGTAGACGTCCTAAAACCAATAATTAATGAAGAATATATGTTCTTCACAACTTACCGTCGGTACGTCTAATCTGAATACTCATCCCAGATTTAATCTGGTTGACATCTCCCATTGTCGTGTCACTCTTTAAAATTTCGACACACGGAATACATAAACTAATTTTAGTTCAAGGGTCATTGAATTAACACGAAATTAAGCCTGAATGATACATTGACCCAGGATATACCCCGTCTTGTATTGCATGTTAAGACGAGCTAACGGCTAACTGAGGTAACATAAAACTTCCCAATACTATCGATTCAGACAACATTGAATCACTCTTGCTTTTGAACGATAAAATGATAAGTAATCGATACTTGACAAGTCCGATAGTTAATAAGCCCAATACTTAATTAATCTTATCGATCAATAAGTAACAGAATTATGTATTAAAATAAGTTAAAAATTATAACAGACAAAAACATGAAGTAAGTCTGAGCATTTTTTTTTACCGTCTCCATTGAATATATAGAACAAGGTCGATAATTAGTCCTTAGTGAATATAAACTACAGGATGAACAGTTTTTAAATATTTGAATCACACACGTGGTGTACGACAGATGTAAAGGCATCTTCAGTTTTAAAAAAACCTATACCACTACAACAGCGGAGGGTCTTGGGTTAAGTACATGATAGAGACTGTACTGTTTAAAGGACAACCGTTGTGCAGGGAAGTGATTTGTCTGCGATCACAATTAACCGCCATTTTTTCCCCCAATTAAAGGTATTCACTTTATAGAGGCCAGGTGAGCCTCATAAGGTTCCTCAGATCTCACAGAGTCCAATCACGGCTGTTATTAGAATAAATACCTGTTCCGCAGGTAGTCGCTTCGAGTTAAGTTACAACTTTTCATTCGTTTCCTTTTTAATATTCTCGAAAATAAAACTAATTTTATTACTTCAGACAGATGTATCTAGATAGAATAGAATAGAATAGAAAATAAACTTTATTCTGGGACCAAGTCCCTTTAGAATAACAATAATGAACAAATAAAAAAACATACAATTCATCTGGCCAGAAGGCTACATAATAACACAAATCATGAAATAATCAAGCGTGACAAAACATAGTAAAAATAGAAATAGATAAGAAAATAAATAAATAAAGTACGAAGAACTTGACAGGTTTTTAACTAATTGTCGAAAATAAATATATTGATATTAACAAAATAATGATTAATAATATTAATACAGTAGTTAATGACGAAATTGCTAACTAAAATAACTGATCAGCATAGCATGTGATAATGTATTTACAAAATCGGCATCATCTTTGTTGTTGGAAAAATAAACAAAACACAAGGGTAGCGAGATCGAGTTTACAATACTGATATATTCAAGCGGACGTTTGACCTGTTTGGAGAGCGACTTTTTGAGATGCCAAGAGATGATGGAAAAGCAGGGATTTAAATGAAGCTAGTGAAGAGGAATGGCGAATGAAAGGAGGGATTGAATTCCACACAGTGGTGGAGCGGGCGAGGAAGGAGCGCTCGAATGCCTTAGTTCTGTGGGAAGGAATGTAGAAATCGGAAAGGCGAGATCTTGTTTTGTGGTGCTGGACAGAGGATTTGAATGGGAGGAGACTATAGATATATGAAGGGTGTTGCGAGTTGATGGATTGGTATAGAAAAACGCTAAGGAAATATTGTCTACTGATGGGAGGGAAGAGCCACTTTAACTCATCATAGTGATGTGACACCCGGGATCGCCTCGGAGTACCAAGGACAAATCTTAAAGCGCAGTTTATTATTCTTTTTAAGCGGCTCTCAAGCATTTTCGAGAGGCCCCCGTATACCACACTACAGTAGTCGAAGTGGGGGAAGATGAGGGATGATACGAGCAGCTTTCGAGTAGGTTGTGAAAGGAGATGCCGAGAACGATGGAATAATTTTAGGGAACTAATTATTCGTCGGGATATTTGGGTGACATGTGGTTTCCAGGAAAGGTTTTGGTCAATGGTAATGCCTAGGTTTTTAACGGAGGAGTTGAAACTGATGGGGTGGTCGTTTAGGATTAATGTTGGAAGGGTGGGGATAGTTGCAAGGAGGGAGTTGGAACCTAGAACAATGGCCTGGGTTTTCATTACGTTTAATTCCAGTTTGTTCAGCTTAGCCCAGGCACTGATCCTATCTAGGTCTTGCTGAGTACTGGCGAACGCATATGATAGCTCAGATGGAGGAAAGGATAAATAGATTTAGAAGTCGTCAGCATATAGATGGTAGGAACAGTGGTGAACAGATTTAGGAAGATCATTGATGTAACAGTTGAAAAGGAGAGGAGAGATGCTTGAGCCCTGTGCCACACCTGAGGATAGAGTAAGGAAAGAGGAAAGGGGTTGGTTGGGCATAGAAACCGCTTGGGACCTATCAAGGATCTGAGTGGGGCGTGGGTATCCAGGATGCTTTTGAGATTGGCAGTGAGTATGTCGACCATTGAATCGATGGTGGTACAGGAATAAATTTGGTTCCAATTCAGGGTTTCGAGGGAAGGAGATATATTTTCAGAAGTGAGTCCATCTAGGTTGCGAAAGGTTATTGTTTTCGGTAGGATTTCTGGAGTTTGGATATTATATGAGATTTGGATTAAATCGTGAGAGGACAGAAAAGGTACAGGTAATTGTGAGGAAGAAAGGAGTCTCTGCGATGAGTCAATGATGAACAAGTCTAACCAGGTGTCAGATCGGAGAGTGTGATGGGTAGGAGAGAAAGAGACAATGGAGAGGTGCAGAGAGTAAAAAAGGTTTTCAAGATACATTTTATCATTGGATTGGACCAGGAGATTGGTATTAAAGTCACCGGAGATTATGATGTGGTCGTAGAGAGGAACATGGTTGTAAAGGACCGACTCAAAGATAGGATCAAAAGGGACCAAAGGAGGGCGATACACTACAACGTATAAGAGAGGATTGGGTTTGCATGAAATTTCGACGACAAGGAATTCTATGTGATGAAAATTGGACACTGGTGAAGAAAACAGGATGCGTGATTTTAGGGAATTATGGACGTAAAGCCCTACACCTCCCCCAGTCCGGTCAACTCGGTCGTGGCGGAGGAAGGAATAGTCAGGTAAGAAAACAGTGGAGGACGGGATATAGGGTTTTAGCCATGTTTCTGAGATTCCAATGGTGCGGAAAAAATTTTGGGTAAAATATTGCTGAAATTCATCAAAGTGAGCGGGCAAGGATTGGGAGTTAATGTGACAGGAGGTTAGGACATTAGCTGATGGGGAAGCAGAAGAGAAGCTTTCAGTATTTGAGGAGAGGAAGCTATGAGGAGTAAATTTTATTGGCAGAGCTAATTTAAGAGTTTGAAAATGCAGAGAAAAGATTATCAGAGGCGAGTTATTACTAAAAACCGCTATAAATCTTGATGCTAATGAAGGAATATTAAAATTAAAGAATAGCGAAAGGAAAATGATAGGTAGATAATAAAATAAATTAAACAACAGACAACAAAAAGAAGATAAAAGAAAAAATTAAAATTAGTTTTATGCGAGGAAGAAAAGTTAATTTCGCAATATAATACTTTGGAAAAAATAAAATTTTTATAGAACATTTGAGTTTGTGGGGGTAATTCAAAATGAACCCGTGAGCGCGGTTGTGAGAGTCATGGTTATTCGTGAGGCTTGAGGGCATACCGGTCTTCAGTAGTCATTCGAATATATCCAGGTCATGAGCTTGATCGATGTAGATCACTCGGTGTCCATCTTCTTTTCTACATCGCACTCTGCCACCAGAGAACCAGACATATTTTATTTTCCCCGCTGTCCTCTTCTGACGTGCAATCCAGTAGAGGTGCCTGTTAGTTCCTGTCATTTCCTCGCTTAGATAGATGCGGTGGCAGTCGTTTTCCTGCCAACCTATATCTCGGGTGGAGAAATCTCGCTTGACTTTTCTTTGATTGCCTTGTGATTGGTGGGGGTCGGGGGTCGTCATTTTTCGGCCTACGACGCTGCACCGTGTCCAGGTCCTCGATATTTAGTTTTAATCCCAGGCCTACACCGATGCTTGCAACTAGACCAGAAGGGGTCTCTCCGGCTCGTATGGGGATCCCACATATCTCTAGGCACTTGGATAATAAGCCCTGTTCAATTTTGTTTAGGCGTACCTCCAACTTCCCCACTCGTGCCTTGAGCGCTTTATTTTCCGCTAAGATCTCCTCAATATATTTATTTTGTCCCTCTAGGTGTTTTTCGATAGATGTTAGTCTCTCATTCATTTCAGCCTTGATCTTTTTTTCTCCCCCTGGACATTATGATCGGAATGTTTGATTGCCGCTAATATTTCCATGAGTGAGGGTTGTGTTATTTTATCGGAAATTTGTTTTTCCCCGGCTTCTGAGTTTTTTTGGCCTGCTCACACTTAGTGCACAGCCATTGTGTTTTCGAGGATTTTAGGCCCTCTATCTCCTTATCGCTGAGACTGCAGCACCGCCCATGAAAAATTAAATTGCATTTTGAGCAACATACATTATTTTTATCATCACGAGCGATGATGTCGCATTTGGAGCAAACAGCCATTGTGCCTAAGTAAATAAATAAATAGTAACTTACGGAGAAAGTTGTTGTTACGGCAACTGGTTTTAATTCTGTTGGGCTTAAGAGATAGCCTATTGTTGTGGCTCGAACTGTTTATACGTGGAATCGCAATAATTTCCAATCTCCCTTCACTACACTTTACCGCCTGTAGAAATATATATAAACATATATATCATATATATATATATACATATATATATATATATATATATATATATATATATATATATATATATATATATATATATATATATATAGTTATCCTGATATTAATGATTGAAAACTGAGTTAATAACACTGCACTAATAACATGAAAGAATTAAAGAGAGCGATGCACACTGGTTGGTGTCCCTGGCCAGACTCATACAGTCAGTAATGGAATTATTTTTTGTAAAGAGGATATTAAAAAAGGAAACGAATAAAAAGTAAAAACTTGTGGCTTATCTCGAAACGACAGCCTGCGGAACTTGTACAAATTTATCTGCCACAGCCGGACTTAGACGAGGAAACCTCGGCATAGCAACTCAGCGCTCTACCCACCAAGCAACCCAGCTCTCTCATCTTCAATTAAAACAGTCTTACACCTATTTTAGCTCAAGAGTAATAATTATTTAATTTAATTAAAGTGATTAAATACGAAACGAATAAACCCAATTTGAAAAAAATATTGAAATTTTCCGATAAATTATTGAAATGCAACAAAAGCTCATCTCAACCATGCAACCTTAGCATAGTTCCGCGACAAAAAAAAACATTTAAACCTCTTTTCTTCTCCGATATTTATTTCTACATAAATTCCCTATTTATTATATTGAACAATTTATGAATTTAACAATGATACTTTTATTTCATAGTATATTTTTAATAAACAAATTAAAAAAACTGTATTAATAGTACATAAGCATACAAAATGTTCAGCCATCTGATTCCTGGAAAACGTTTCTAATGCCTTTTCTTGGAATTCCTAATTGAAAGTATTGCATAGGTTTCTTTTATGTAGGAAGTTTCCAAAAAAAAATCAAGTTTTTATAAAATGTTACTGTTTTAATAAAATCTATATTTTGGATTATTTGACTGGACTATTCGGTGCCTTGCAATTTTCAAAAGGAATGCGGGTACACCGTCTGTAAGATGGATACACTAATAAAAGCAAGTTCTTGAAAATTTCGATTTCGTACGTTAAATAAAATGTCATATATCGCGATTGCAATTTAACATTCTATGTTAAAAGCAAGGCAATTTAACTGACAAAATGAATTTCTTTGACCTTTGAGGATTATCTAAAATTAAAAAAAAATCTAGATGTAAATCCTTTTGTTGATTGAATAAGTCGTCAGCACTTAAATTATAACTTTACATATCAGACAACATAGGCGGATCCAGGGGGAGCACGGGGGCACGTGCCCCACCAGACTGTTGTTTGTGTACTGTGGAGAATCCATTACAGTACATACTTATAGGCAAATCATTTGATGATAGTTGTTAAAATAACGAAAATAACTTGAGTGAAACTATTGTTTAGATATTTTAATAAGCCTTTCTATAAATACTACAAGTGTATTTCTAAGTTATTGTTGAGTTTTTTGCCCGTCTGCCCGTAGCGTTTTGCCCCTCCCAGAAAAAAAATCCTGGATCCGCCCTTGTCAGACAAGCCAGTTTCGAAATATTGGTGTGTCAAGGAAAATATTCTTCTGTGGACTTGACTTTTGCGCAGGTTGCTTACTTAATCTTCAGGCTATAATTATATATTAATATAACGTGTTTAAACGAAATATTTATAGTTAAACCAATAATAAAAAGTGGAATATATAGTAAATCCATTGAGCCATACGAACAAACAAATTGCTTTAACATCCCTTCAGTTTCACAACACTTATTCCTCCGCTTGACGTCATTGGCGAAGCTAGATCAGCTGGCCTCCGAGATACTCCGTTCTAAGTATATGCCGATAATCAGTAAAGTACTTAAAGGTAAGGTGAGGTACTTATTCGATGTCACTAAATTATCAAAGGCAAATAGCTACCATTACTAAGATGAAGTATTCATAAGATAGTACAAAAACAGGAAGAAAATACAAACCAACGAGGCCCACCTGGTTGGAGCCCAGATCAATCAATCAATCAGATCAATGGAAGAATAGGCTTCGTCCCCGGACCCGAAAAGCCATAAATATCGAGGTATAGAAGAACATTTTCAATACCAGATTACGCACCGAGGAAGATGGCAGTATAGCCAGCAAAATGTAGTAAAAAAACTTGATGACACGGTCGAAAACAGAAGAAATACGGGAGTGGATTAATGCTGAATAAAAATGAAAATATTTCTTTGCTCCACTATTTTTAGAAAACAATCGTATTTGGAAAACGAATAAGTTACATCACATCTGAGTTTACTATGTTAGAACATGCTTGGCTAAATACATGTATGCAGGGAGTTAAGAATTGCCTTGATACTTCTTTGAAACATTATAAACAAAAATACTTTGTGAATAGAGGAGTATGGGGATACAAAGTTGATCGTTTGCTCTGGTTAGAGCTAGCAAGAGCCCTCATTTCATCAAAATTGATGACACCTATCAGTGGCATAAATACCTCCTTTTTTCCAAACTTTGCATTGAAGTCACCATACATGATTTTTCTTTCACTTTTCGGAGCAGCATCGTAGGCTTTGTTGAATGTTTCATAGAATTCCTCTTTTTCATAGACAGTTTGATGATAAAGAAGAACGAATGTTTTACCCTTAGAAAGGTTTTTATTAGCTTAAAACAACAACTGTACAAGAAGGATGAGTTAACAGAAGATGACAACGGTTATCTGTCAGGTTAGACAACAGTAGGAAACTTTCCCTCACAGGAGTGGAATTAAATCACCACATTCACCCTCAGTTTTAAGAAAACATTTGGTAAAATTTCAGTACAACATTTGATATACAAAAGAAAGATTTAAGAAAACTTTTGGCAAAATTTAAGTACAATATTTGAGATACAAAGGAAAGATTTATAACTTCATTCAAGATTTGTAACACCAGGGTTGGTTTACAATTAGTCTTTGAGGTAAGAAGGAGCCTTGGTCACACGTTGAGGTCTTGAGGGGCATACTGGGATTTCATTAGAGAGAGAGAGACATGGACAGATGGAGTGGCAAAGGGTTCTTCCAGATGTACCATGTTAGAGGGCTCTAATATTGGAGCGGGTTCAATATTCAAGGGGGGCAAGGCTTCTCGAACATTCCAAGAGTTCATCTAGGTGCTAACTGTCTCAGGGACACGGTTGATTTGATCCATTCGTCTTGCGAATTAAGGCGTAGTGGGTTAGCCTCAAGTAATTCCACTTCCTCGACAGGGTATTTGCTGATTCGTACGTTCCTTTTGGCGACCACAGGACCAGGAGTTAACCAAGACCACAAGGTGACTCCTTTGGCTGTACGGCGAGGATGAGTGTAAAATCGTTCATTTCGTGAAATTGGTTGCTGTGCAAGAGATCGAATAGCGTGGAGGGATTCCTGTAGGACCATTTCCCAGTTCTCCGTCTGTAGTCCTAGAGTCTTCAAAGAAAGACAAATTGTTTTCCACAGAGTTCCATTGAGGCGTTCAATTTTCTCGTTTCCTGCCGGATTGTATTGCGTTGTTCTGCTGGTAGCTACACAGTTTGAATGGAGGAAATCCTTGACTTCCCTAGACATAAAGGAAGCTCCCCGATCAGAGTGGACATAGGCTGGCTTTCCAAACAAACTGAAGAGATTTGTGAGACACTCAACCACAGTGGCAGCAGAAACATCATGACAGGCATATGCGAAAGGTAAGCGGGAATACTCGTCAATGATGGTAAGGAGGTAGAGATTCTGTGATCTGGAAGGGAGAGGGCCCTTAAAATCTATGCTGATACGTTCAAATGAAGAGATGGCCTTTACTAAGGTTCCAGAAGTTTTCAAGTACCTAGGTTTTACTTCTGCGCAGATGGTACAGCTTGAAGTCATCTTCTTGACATCCTCAAGTGAATAGAGAATGTTCTTACATTTGAGCCAATGGTACATATGTGTAACACTAGGGAGGCACAAAGATTGGTGATGCTGGAACAAGTCAGTAGAAGTGGAAGCATTACAGACAAGGGAGAGCGTGTCTGCCTTGGTGTTGTCCTCACCGGGACGGTAAGATATGTCATAAACAAACGGAGCTAGCTCTAGTCGCCATCTAGTGATATTCTCATTTTTGACCGAAAGCATGGAAGTAAGGTAAAGCCTTACTTCCATGCTTTCGGTCAAAAATGTAAGACAGAGCCTCTTGATCAATTATGAGGCGAAAATGCTTGCCAAGGAGGAATGCTCTCCAATATTTCAAGGATTCAACAATTGCCGCAGCCTCCTTTTCGATTGGTGAATGCCCACTGATTTCAGATCTGCTTAGTGAACCTGAGAAAAATGCAACCGGCCGTCCATCTTGACTAAGGGTAGCTGCCAGTGCAAACTTAGGGGCATCGGTTTCTACTACAAGCGGACGAGATTCATCTATGGCTGTGACGACTGAGTTGGCAATATCCTTTTTTAGTTTTTCGAAAGCAGAAGCAGCAGATGGATTCAGCGGAAATGATTTGGCATCAATCAAGAACCGGATTTTATCTGAAAATTTAGGGAACCACTTCGAGTAATCAGCTAAGGAACCAAGAGCCCGCTTCAGTGATTCAGAGTTACGTGGCAGTGGCATATTCAACAACGGGGCAAGCCGTGCTGGGTCTGGCTTGATTGAGTGGAATGAAACAAGATGTCCCAGGTGTTTTACGCTTTCGAGGTCAAATTCACTTTTCTCTTTGTTGATTTCAATGCCGACATTATCGAGTGTCAACATAAGCTTGTTTAGATTTAGGTCATGGTCAGATTTATCCATTCCACACACAGTGATGTCATCGAGGTATGAATACACTCCGGCGAGGTATTCGGCAGTTATAATTTGGTCTATTGCGCGTTAGAAGCAGGCTACTCCATTAATCACGCCGAAAGGTATGCGTGTAAGCTGATACAGTTACCCATTACTTCAAAATCAGTATATTTCTTCTCATCTTCAAATATTGGGATCTGATGATATGTTTGCCGTAAGTCCACGACACTATAATGCTTGTAATTAGCAACTTTTCTGAAAGTTGGTCAACATTTGGTAAGGGGTAGTCATCAAGTAGAGTATACCTATTTATCGTTTGAGAATAGTCCACCACCAGTCTCTTTTTTCCATTGTTATTTACAACCGATACCTGAGCGCTCCATGGTGAATTTCAGGATCCAATCACTCCTTCGGAAAGTAACCGAGTGATTTCTGTCTTGATAAACTGAGTGTCTTCATCACAGTATTGGCGAGACCGCTTGGCAATTGGATGGAAGTTAGGAGAGAGAATGTCAAAGAGACGTGCAGGGTCAATCTTAGCTATAGTATGCGAACAGATTGTGAGAAGTGCCTTGTCACAACCAAATTTTAGCAGAATATTTGAGTGTGCTTTGAGTTTGTCATGCCCGATGAGAATTCGGAACAGAGTTCTTTCAGAACAGACAACTTACATTTAGTGTAAGTGTGTTCAGCAATTTCTAGCTTTACGAGAATAAATCCTTCAACTTTAGTCCATAACGACGTAGATGTCATTGATACTCGTCCATTAGGCATAACCTGAATGTTGTGTTTACAGACAATGTCTAGGCTGGCAAAGCTACCGGAACTCCCAGGCAGTTGCAGGGGATTCCATTCACAAGAGCAGGGGTAACAGCATGGCTTAACTGAGATAGAAACCCGTCGTTCAGTGATGCTAAAATAGCTCCAGAAACATGTTTGGTTTTGTGAGTATTTTTCTATGTTTTCCGACATACACGTGCATAGTGACCCTTGATTTTGCAACTGGCACACTCTGATTCAAGAGCGGGACAAGT
Organism: Arma custos; assembly: GCA_037127475.1. Lineage (NCBI taxonomy): Eukaryota > Metazoa > Arthropoda > Insecta > Hemiptera > Pentatomidae > Arma > Arma custos. Next base: position 59,300,955 of record CM073761.1, read on the forward strand.
CGAGCACGGATGGCGACTAAATCCACAAAAGAAACAATGGCTGCCCCTCTTCTGACTCGTTCCATCACAAAGATCGTTCGGTTCATCTGATCCAGTGTCAAAGGATCGTGCCCTAGTGCGGGAGGTATCAGCAATTGAAAGTGATGAATTCGAATCACTGCCAATTCCCGCGCAAGATAAATCATTTTGTACCGTTTGAGTATCCTTCAGCTTGTTTATGAGCCAGCTCGAGAGATTGGGCGCGTTGGATGACGTCATCCAGGCTCAACGTTTTAGACTCCTCAAGTAATCGTTGGCGGATTTGAGGCGAGAGTAGTCCATTATTAATAAGAGAATCACGAATGCACTGAGTTTTATCATCTTCAGCAGAAACAGCCTTGAAGTTACAATCCTTTGCTGACAGCCTCAGAGCCTGAGCGTATTGGTCAACACTTTCGTTTTGCTGTTGCTTACGTATATCCAAAATGTGACGTGCAAATATTTCCCCTTTTTCCTTAACATAGACCTTAGTCAGGGTTTCAACTGCTTCAACATATGTTGTGGTCTCTGAAATCAGTTCATAAACATTGAATGAAAGGAAGTCTTCCAATGGTTCAGTAGATAAGGAGATGAAATTTTCGAAAGTTTTAAGCCAACGAGAGAACTCCTTTCGAGCAGATGGCCAATCTGGACTTGCGCAGAATTTGTCGGGCTTTAGATACTTGTCCATTGCGGGTTACAAGATGTTTTTTAATGTTTTATTGTTTAAACACAATTCACATCCGCGAAATCACAAACTAAACTACGGCACTCCCGTGATTGAATTTCCGACCCGAAAGTTTGACTGGAAAACATCGTAGAATCCGAAACTTCAAAACACGAACGAAAGACTAGATTGTTTTAAGCTATAGAATTCCTCTTTTTCATAGTCAGTGTGATGATAAAGAAGAACGAATGTTTTACCCCTAGAAAGGTTTTTATTAGCTTAAAACAACATCTGTACAATAAGGGTGAGTTTACAGAAGTGACAATGGTTATGTGTCAGGTTAGACAACAGTAGGAAAATTTCCCTCACAGGAGTGGGATTAAATCACCACAGTCAGTACAGACTTCTGTTGAAGCATGGTAACAATGGTGGCAATAAAGTAAATAGTAATGTACATCACTTGAAGTCACCTAAAAACCATCCGTCTCCATATTATCAAAACAGGATTTGTCCCTCAATCATACCTTTCACTACATTTAACGGTTTTTCTTTCACCTTTACCTTTACATATTTTATCTTTTATCCAAACCGCTGTTCCAAAACATGAATAAAGTCTAATTTCAGAATCAATGTCTACAAACCTTGAACTGAACCCTGGTAACCATAAAAATGATAAAAACCCCCTTTTTTAATTTTTTTTTTTATCTTCCTTTCATTCTAGCCTCTGTTTCACAGTTGAAAAATAAATTAACCTTTCTCTTATTTTTATGACCTTTAATTAAGAAATAAGAATTGTCCTATACCTTTCATTATTATACCAAACCTGATTATCCCTGCAGATTACTTTACTACTTTTCTCATTATTATTTATTATTCGGCGCTACGACCCTTGTAGTCAAGTCTTGGCCTGCTCAACAATCGACCGCCAGTTTTCTCTGTCAAGTGCTGCTACCCCCCAATTGCGGACATCCAATACGGTCCGGGCGTCCGAAGCTACACAGTCCTCCCACCGAAGTCGTGGTCGGTCTGCTCTTCTTACACCATACATTCGCTCCTTAAGGACTTTGGCTGGGATTTCATCCTGCCCCATCCTAATCACATCATGTCTGGACCACCTCAGTCTTGCTAACTTTATAAACTGTACTACGTCCAGGTCCTTATAAAGTAGTCTCAGTTCATTGTTGGACCGACGCCTCCACTCTCCATTCACCCAAACTGGACCGTATATTCTCCTGAGGACTCTCCTTTCGAATCTCAATAGTGAGAGTTCGTGTGCTTGGTCCAGTTTTCTGAGGCATATGTGAAAACTGGTCGGATGAGAGTTTTGTACAGTCTTATCGTAGAGGATTTGGACAGGAGACCGCCACGTAGATGCTTCTGCCCCAATATCATTTTGTTGGTTCGCCTGGGATCCAAGGTATACAAATTCCTCAACTCTATCCACATTCTGCCCGTCAACTTGGATATGGTTTTCAAGGTTTATTTGTTGAGGGTTTATTCATATGTACTTCGTTTTGCAGTAGTTGACGATAAATCCCATCCTCACTGCAGCATTTCTTAGTGCGATAAATGCTTCCTTGACTGCTGCTAACGACCTGCCGGCAATATCTATGTCGCCTGCAAATCCAAGGAGTTGCACGCAGGAGTTAATGAGTGTACCTGTTATTTGGGTCCCAGAGTCTCTAACAGCCTTTTCCAGAGCAAGGTTGAAGATCAGGCATGCCAATCCATCTCCCTGCCGAACCCCTGTCCCAGTGGAAAAGCCTTTTGAGAGCCTCTTGACTTTTCTCATTACCCTTACTAAAAAAAAAAAAATTTTTGTAATAATCCAAAGTATCGATTCCTTTTCTCATCTTATCCCAAATATTATCAAATCAACATTCAATCCATGAAAAAATCTAACTTTCCAACAATATCCTACACATCATTATTCAGAAACATGAAGATTCCTAAAAATGCCTACTACTTTATTTCCCTTATATCAATACATTAAGACCATCTTTGAGCCTTTTTGTTTTCAGAGCTATTCCATCTATCCCTACCCACTTAAATAATATTTAAAAAACTTTAAACTTAAGTTTTGTCTTGAAACTATGTAATAAAGTTTCTTTCCAATTTATTTACTTGAAAGATTCTACCCCTCTCAAAAACCACATTAATATAGTCTAACAGACTCTCATAATTTAATACTTCTTACATTGGTAAAAAAACACATCTAATTTATTATTTTCAAACAAAAATTATTTATCATATTCTATAACATATCCACCTCTAAATTGTCAGAACACTCTTTGACACTCCTTCACTTATTTAACTTTGAACAATCCTTTATCCTTGGTCATTTTCTTACAGGATGTATGAAAGGTCTAATATTTCATTGCTTTTCTGTACAACTTGAAATGAACCTTTTTATTATCTTACAAAAAATATAATATAATAAAATAAAATCCCCCTCCCTATCTCAATTATCTCTGATAGTATTAAAAACCCAAAAGAAAAAGAGGAGGCCGAAACCAAAGGAGGAATGAATGACTTTGGAGGAAACAAAAATATGAATGAATGTGTTGGAAGTAGGGTGAGGGTTACAATGTGAAAAGCTGAAAAAGAGGGACAAATGAAGTGCTGAGAATGGATATAGGATAGTGGGAAAGTAGACGATTCTGAAGAAAATGCATAAAAATGAGAAAAGTTAAAAAACATTTATGTAAGACATTTTACGGAGTCAATAACAACAGGATGAAAATGACTGCATTGCCCCCAAAAAGTTAATTCACAAAAAAATAAAAAAAATTATATGAAAATCCTCAATCTCAGGTTTTAAATAAATGCCAAATCAAGTAAAATAAGAAAACAATTATTATACCTCTCCACTATCACTAACTTGATTGGATTTACTTAAACCCAAGAAAGAGGCCCAGAATAAATTAAAAGTAACGAGATTGAGAAGATAAATAATAGGAAGATGAAAATGCACAAGCAAATAAATTAAGGAATTAAAGGGCACAAAAAAAAAAGGTTAGAAGTAGGTTGAGAGGATCAGAAAGTTGGAAAGATAGGTGAAATATTAAAATGCATGAATGTAGACCTTTTAAAGAAGAGAGCGATCTTCGATAGAGGCCCTGAACGATAACTACAAGCTCTAAAAAGTTAAAGAGCAAGAAGAAATCCAAAGGCACCACTAAAACGGTCAAAGGGTAATTCCTTTCCTGAGAAAATGGAGTACTAAAACCACAGCATTGATACTAAAAAAAAAATGACATGATCAAAATCTCAATCTCTGATTATTTAAGAATATCAAACCAAGAAACATTTAACAATTTTTGTACCTCTCTACTAAATCTAACTTGGTATAACACATGATAAACTTGAACCATCGAAAGAGACTTTAAAAGAAACTCTAAAAACCATGAAGGGTGCCAAGATAAAAACACCTCAAAGAATTTAAAAGTAATAACATCAAGATGCTTATAATCTTGATGTTATTACTTTAAAAAAAAAAAAAAAATACAACTTGGGGCAAAAATCCTGAATCTTAAGGAATGGGGTACCGATAATAAGAGAAGAAAGGAGTGCGGGAAAAAGAGTAAAAATCTTAGGATGAAAAAAATAAGGACAGGCATTTCCATTGGAAGGGGGGAATCTTCATAAGAGACCCTGAACCAAAACTAAAAGCTTGAAGGATTTAAAGAGCAAGAAGGAATCCAAAGGAACCGCTAAGACGGTCGAGGGGTAATTCCTTACCCTAAAAACCATAAAGAAGGAAATGAAGAAAAACACCTCAAAGAATTTAAAAGCAATGAGAACAAGATGACCTTCATTGGTGATCAAAATTAAAAACCACACCATTCATGAATTTCTCTAACATATAAAATCATAATGTGTTTTTTTTCGTATAGATGAATGAATGTCAGAGTACTTTTCCAGTAACCAGGAGGGCCAGTGGCTAATTGAGTTGCAACAACCAAGCGATGGGGTCGCCAATTCCCTTCACCAACCCCTTATTGAAAATCCTTCAATCTTTGAAAGAGTCACTGAACAGAAACTAAAAATTGTGAAGTATGACAAGATAAAAACAACATGCATATCTTAAAAGAAATGAGGTCGAGAATATAGCAAAAAAAAATCATGCAATGGAAGATTGGTGGAATCAAGAATATGAATAAATGTGCTGGGAGTAGGGTGAGGATTAGAATGTGAAAAGGTGAAATAGATATAAAAATGAAGGGCTGGAAATAGATACTGGATAGTAGGGAAGTAGAAATCCGAGAAATTTATGCTAAAGTTATGTGAATAAAAGAAAAGACATCATTGTAAGAGCAGATTATCTGCTCTCCTCCTAATTGTATTTCTACCTAAATTACAATTCTACATGAATTCCTCTAACATATACTATAAATTTCTATAGGTGACCTATCTCTCTACAAATTATCAGAACATTAGCCCTCAAAAATACCCTAATATAACTTATATCTATCATTATCCAGGCCATTGTGCTTATACATAATAAAAGTTCAATTTCAGAAGTAATTTCTATATACTTTGAACAGAACCTGTTAGTCGTAAAATCTACAAAAATGTTACTTTATTTTATTTTAAGTCCTATCATGCTTGTCTCCACTTCATAAGTAAAAAATAAGTTAACCGCTCTCTCAATTTTCATGAACTTCCTTACATAAAAATAATGATGGCTCCTAATCCTTTGACTTATATCAATATTATATTTACTTATAATATAAGTATAAGGCAGTTTACTTAACTATCTTTCCATCAGCTTTATCTAAAAAATCAATGTAGCTAAGAATGAAATGTATTTTTAAGTTTGTTTGTCCATTCCGCAGTGTTATTATCATTTAATTTCTTACATTAACCATTGTTCCAAAACACGAGTAAAGTCTGATTTTAGTATCAATTTCAAAACACCTTGATATGAACACTGTCAGTCATAAAATTGAAATTTATATTATCTCCCAATATAGGCTCCTAGCAGCCTCATCTCCGGTTCATAGTAGAAAAATAATTGTATTATTTTCTTTATTTTCATGAACATCCTAACTTAAAAAAATAATGATGGCACCTAATCCTTGTTAATAAAATAGATATGGGATAAAGTGGTTATTTGGTTTCTAGATCTATATTGACTCTCATATCAGATAACCATCTGGGCTTAATAGTAAATAGTATCACCTGACAGTGCCTTTTGATAGAATGTTATTATTTATATATTGATAGAAATTTTTGTACTTATTTTGATCTATCATCTGACCATTTTCTACTCCATGAAATTAAAATTTTCAATCAATAATTATTCAATATTATAATCTAAATAAGCTAAATATTAAACGAACATTAATTAACTAAGCAGTTGATCACTAAAAATGTTTAAGACTTTTATAGATTGATAATTATGCTGGCTAATTGCAAACTATTGTATATTGGCCCAATGTTTAAAATGGAGCTTTTATTTTTCTAGTAGTTTTAAAATTTCTAGTAAAAATATTTTTTATACTAAAAATAATGAGAGAATTGTGCTTAACAGAATATGGCTGCTAATAGAATCTATTCTCTCACTAGAAGGGGAATGCAGATCAAATTTTTAAGTGCCTTAATTGAATTTAAATTGTACTAATAGAGGATTGAGCCACATAGGGAAGTTAATAAACATAATTAATTTATGTTTCGTTTTTTCCACCATTTGATTTAGTTAAATATGCTTTCACTCCCTTGATCGGTGTTTTTTTTCAATTAGGAAATAGTAATTCCGTTCGCGGCTATTAATAAAATAAGCTGTGTGCGATAATACACAGAATGTAATAACGATCATAAGCCCCATAAAGTAATAAACAAGTAAATAAAAACAAACTAATAATGAAAAATATATATTTTCTTAACTTACCACTTGAACGTCTAATCCGAACTACTATACCGGGTTTAAGCTGCTTGGCGCCTTCCATACTCGTAATTGATAACTTCTTGAATAAACTCAAACAAAATATAACTAGATCACTAGGAATTTTTTGTAGAAGTGTTATACTACCTTCCAATATGAAAAAAAGAATAACACTGGGCTATAAAATAAAAGGCTAACGATCAGCTGGTATAACAAATAACTATTACGTTCAGTAGCTCTGGCTGATAAAAACAATAAAATTATAAATAATAGGTACTTCCTTGTCACAATACTTATTTTAGCTTTGTATCATTCTTGAATCGTTTATAAATCTTAAACGATTTATTTAATTTAAAATTAAATGTACAATTAATTCAGCAATATTAAACTTTGCCTCGATATAGTAATACAACATTATAATTCAGATAAGTGTTGTCAAAAACCAACTAAAAAAAACTATGCTTTTATTCCTATTTATTAAAAATTGATGAAAGGGAAAACTGAATATTAAGCGTGGAAATGATTTCTGTAAGAAAAACAAATAAGATAAAATCTGCAGAGGACTAAATATTGCGATTTCAACGGGATCTAAGATTTAATCAATTAAAAACTTTTATTAATACCAATTATACAGTAGCGTTGGGCACAAAGAGAATAAACTAATAGAAAAAGAATATGTATATATAAAATCCGAACAAACTATCCAATTGGAAGCATTGGCGGATTTCATGCTCCCCCCCCCCTAGAGTTCTCATTAGTTTAAATCGAACTGAATTTTAATTGGTTTTCAACAAGAAAAAAACACGTATTACACACCAAATTTATTCATTGTATCCAATGTTTTCTCAATGGGTGCATCCAAAATCGGCGATTCCGAACCCTTTTATGTTTTTCATTCACATATAGATAGCCTACGGCTATGATCAAGCTTATTTTATCCATGTTATTGTTTTCTGGCCTCAGTTCTCTTAAATTAAAAATTGATATTTTATGTATCTTCATTCATATATGGATCGTATACATTGATAACAAATTCACATTGACCCATAGACCCCTCCCCTCCTGAAAATTCTCCTAGATCCGCCAGTGATTGTAAGTGTCTACAACGTGGTAATAATGCCTGTATAGAGAAAAAAAATTAATAACAATTAGAATGATCAGAAGCCTCAATCTGAGACTATTTAAGTATACCAAACCCAGGAACATTTAAAAATGATTATACCTCTACTATTTCTAACTTTGTTGTATAAAGTAGAACCAACGAAAAAGACATTAAAAAATCCTTAAAAACTTTGAAGAAGGAAATGAAAAAAACTGTGACAATGGAGTACAAAGAAACCCTAAAAACGATGAAGGGTGCAAAGAGAAAAACACCTCAAAGAATTTAAAAGTAATTACATCAAGATGACAAAAAAAAAATACAACTTGGGGCAAAAATCCTGAATCTTAAGGAATGGGGTGCTGATAATAAAAGAAGAAAGGGGTGCGGAGAAAAGAGTAAAAATCTTAGGATGAAAAAAATGAAGACTTGAATTTACATTGTATGGAGGTTTATCTTCAAAAGAGACCCTGAACCAAAACTAAAAGCTTTAAGGATTTAAAGAACAAGAAGGAATCCAAAGGAACCACTAAAACGGTCGAAGGGTATTTCCTTTCCTGAGAAAATGGAATACTAAAACCACTGCAATGATATTGAAAACTAAAAAAAAAAAAGGTATGATCATAAGCCTCAATCTCAGATTATTTAAGTATACCAAACCCAGTAACATTTAAAAATCATTATACCTCTACTATTTCTAACTTTGTTGTATAAAGATGAACCCAAAAAAGAAACATTAAAAAATCCTTAAAAAGTTTGAAGAAGGAAATGAAAAAAACTGTGACAATGGAGTACTATATCCACAGCATTGATCCTAAACATTTTTTTAAAAAACAACATGATCAACATCTCGATCTCTGATTATGTAAGAATATCAAACCAAAAAAAATTTACCAATTATTGTACCTCTCTACTATATCTAACTTGTTTGGATAAACTTGAACCATCGAAAGAGACTTTAAAAGAAACCCTAAAAACGATGAAGGGTGCAAAGAGAAAAACACCTCAAAGAATTTAAAAGTAATTACATCAAGATGACAAAAATAAAATACAACTTGGGGCAAAAATCAAATTTTAATACCTCTCTACTATTTCTAACTTGGTTGTATAAAATTGAACCATCGAAAGAGACATTAAAAAAACCTTAAAAGCTTTGATGAAGGAAATGAAAAAAACTGTGACAATGGAGTACTATATCCACAGCATTGATCCTAAACATTTTTTTAAAAAACGACATGATCAACATCTCGATCTCTGATTATGTAAGAATATCAAACCAAAAAAAATTTACCAATTATTGTACCTCTCTACTATATCTAACTTGTTTGGATAAACTTGAACCATCGAAAGAGACTTTAAAAGAAACCCTAAAAACGATGAAGGGTGCAAAGAGAAAAACACCTCAAAGAATTTAAAAGTAATTACATCAAGATGACAAAAATAAAATACAACTTGGGGCAAAAATCAAATTTGAATACCTCTCTACTATTTCTAACTTGGTTGTATAAAATTGAACCATCGAAAGAGACATTAAAAAAACCTTAAAAGCTTTGATGAAGGAAATGAAAAAAACTGTGACAATGGAGTACTATATCCACAGCATTGATCCTAAACATTTTTTTAAAAAACGACATGATCAATATCTCGATCTCTGATTATTTAAGAATATCAAACCAAGAAACATTTACCAATTATTGTACCTCTCTACTATATCTAAGTTGGTTGGATAAACTTCTCTCTCCTTCTAGTCTCCGTTTCATAGTTTAAAAATAAATTAACCGCTCTCTCTATTTTCATGAATTTCCTTACTTAAAAAATAATTATGGCTCCTAATCCTTTGACTTATATCAATATTATATCAAACCTATATATTCTGGCAGTTTACTTAACTAACTTTCCATCTGCTTTATCTAAAAAATCAATGTAGCTAAGAATGTAATGAATTTTTATGTTTGTTTGTCCATTTCACAGTGTCATTATCATTTAATTTCTTACATTAACCGTTGTTCCAAAACAAAAGTCTTTTTTTAAAGTTTTAAAAGTCTGATTTTAGTATCGATTTCAAAACACCTTGATCTGAACACTGTCAGTCATAAAATTGAAATTTATATTATCTCCCAATATAGGCTCCTAGCAGCCTCATCTCCGGTTCATAGTAGAAAAATAAATGTACTATTTTCTTTATTTTCATGAACTTCCTAACTTAAAAAATAATGATGGCACCTAATCCTTGTTAATGAAATAGATATGGGATAAAGTGGTTATTTGGTTTCTTGATCTATATTGACTCTCATATCAGATAACCATCTGGGCTTAATAGTAAATAGTATCAACTGACAGTGCTTTTTGATAGAATTTTATTATTTATATATTGATAGAAATGTTTGTACTTATTTTGATCTATCATCTGACCATTTTCTACTCCGTGAAATTAAAATTTTCAATCAATAATTATTCAATATTATGATCTAAATAAGCTAAATATTAAACGAACATTAATTAACTAAGCAGTTGATCACTAAAAATGTTTAAGACTTTTATAGATTGATAATTATGCTGGCTAATTGCAAACTATTGTATATTGGCCCAATGTTTAAAATGGAGCTTTTATTTTTCTAGTAGTTTTAAAATTTCTAGTAAAAAATATTTTTTATACTAAAAATAATGAGAGAATTGTGCTTAACAGAATATGGCTGCTAATAGAATCTATTCTCTCACTAGAAGGGGAATGCAGATCAAATTTTTAAGTGCCTTAATTGAATTTAAATTGTACTAATAGAGGATTGAGCCACATAGGGAAGCTAATAAACATAATTAATTTATGTTTCGTTTTTCCACCATTTGATTTAGTGAAATATGCTTTCACTCCCTTGATCGGTGTTTTTTTTTCAATTAGGAAATAGTAATTCCGTTCGCGGCTATTAATAAAATAAGCTGTGTGCGATAATACACAGAATGTAATAACGATCATAAGCCCCATAAAGTAATAAACAAGTAAATAAAAACAAACTAATAATGAAAAATATATATTTTCTTAACTTACCACTTGAACGTCTAATCCGAACTACTATACCGGGTTTAAGCTGCTTGGCGCCTTCCATACTCGTAATTGATAACTTCTTGAATAAACTCAAACAAAATATAACTAGATCACTAGGAATTTTTTGTAGATGTGTTATACTATCTTCCAATATGAAGAAAAGAATAACACTGGGCTATAAAATAAAAGGCTAACGATCAGCTGGTATAACAAATAACTATTACGTTCAGTAGCTCTGGCTGTTAAAAACAATAAAATTATAAATAATAGGTACTTCCTTGTCACAATACTTATTTTAGCTTTGTATCATTCTTGAATCGTCTATAAATCTTAAACGATTTATTTAATTTAAAATTAAATGTACAATTAATTCAGCAATATTAAACTTTGCCTCGGTATAGTAATACAACATTATAATTCAGATAAGTGTTGTCAAAAACCAACTAAAAAAAACTATGCTTTTATTCCTATTTATTAAAAATTGATGAAAGGGAAAACTGAATATTAAGCGTGGAAATGATTTCTGTAAGAAAAACAAATAAGATAAAATCTGCAGAGGACTAAATATTGCGATTTCAACAGGATCTAAGATTTAATCAATTAAAAACTTTTATTAATACCAATTATACAGTAGCGTTGGGCACAAAGAGAATAAACTAATAGAAAAAGAATATGTATATATAAAATCCGAACAAACTATCCAATTGGAAGCATTGGCGGATTTCATGCTCCCCCCCCCTAGAGTTCTCATTAGTTTAAATCGAACTGAATTTTAATTGGTTTTCAACAAGAAAAAAACACGTATTACACACCAAATTTATTCATTGTATCCAATGTTTTCTCAATGGGTGCATCCAAAATCGGCGATTCCGAACCCTTTTATGTTTTTCATTCACATATAGATAGCCTACGGCTATGATCAAGCTTATTTTATCCATGTTATTGTTTTCTGGCCTCAGTTCTCTTAAATTAAAAATTGATATTTTATGTATCTTCATTCATATATGGATCGTATACATTGATAACAAATTCACATTGACCCATAGACCCCTCCCCTCCTGAAAATTCTCCTAGATCCGCCAGTGATTGTAAGTGTCTACAACGTGCTAATAATGCCTGTATAGAGAAAAAAAAATTAATAACAATTAGAATGATCAGAAGCCTCAATCTGAGACTATTTAAGTATACCAAACCCAGGAACATTTAAAAATGATTATACCTCTACTATTTCTAACTTTGTTGTATAAAGTAGAACCAACGAAAAAGACATTAAAAAATCCGTAAAAACTTTGAAGAAGGAAATGAAAAAAACTGTGACAATGGAGTACAAAGAAACCCTAAAAACGATGAAGGGTGCAAAGAGAAAAACACCTCAAAGAATTTAAAAGTAATTACATCAAGATGACAAAAAAAAAATACAACTTGGGGCAAAAATCCTGAATCTTAAGGAATGGGGTGCTGATAATAAAAGAAGAAAGGGGTGCGGAGAAAAGAGTAAAAATCTTAGGATGAAAAAAATGAAGACTTGAATTTACATTGTATGCAGGTTTATCTTCAAAAGAGACCCTGAACCAAAACTAAAAGCTTTAAGGATTTAAAGAGCAAGAAGGAATCCAAAGGAACCACTAAAACGGTCAAAGGGTAATTCCTTTCCTGAGAAAATGGAATACTTAAACCACAGCATTGATATTAAAAACTAAAAAAAAAAAGACATGATCAGAGGCTTCAATCTCAGATTACATGAGAATACCAAACCCAGTAACATTTAAAAGTGATTATACCTCTACTATTTCTAACTTTGTTGTATAAAGATGAACCCAAGAAAGAAACATTAAAAAAGCCTTAAAAAGTTTGAAGAAGGAAATGAAAAAAACTGTGACAATGGAGTACTATATCCACAGCATTGATCCTAAAATTTTTTTTAATAAAACACTATGATCAACATCTCGATCTCTGATTATGTAAGAATATCAAACCAAAAAACATTTACCAATTATTATACCTCTCTACTATATCTAACTTTCTTGGATAAACTAGAAACATCGAAAGAGACTTTAAAAGAAACACTAAAAACCATGAAGGGTGCAAAGAGAAAAACACCTCAAATAATTTAAAAGCAACAACATCAAGATGACCAAAAAAAAAATACAACTTGGGGCAAAAATCCTCAATCTTAAGGAATGGGGTACCGATAATAAGAGAAGAAAGGGGTGGGAGAAAAGAGCAAAAATCTTAGGATGAAAGAAATAAAGACTTGAATTTACATTGGATGGAGGTTTATCTTCAAAAGAGACCCTGAACCAAAACTAAAAGCTTTAAGGATTTAAAGAGCAAGAAGGAATCCAAAGGAACCACTAAAACGGTCGAAGGGTAATTCCTTTCAGGGTAATTCAATGATATTGAAAACTAAAAAAAAAAGACATGATCAGAAGCCTCATTCTCAAATCATTTAAGTATACCAAACCCAGTAACATTTAAAAATCATTATACCTCTACTATTTCTAACTTTGTTGTATAAAGTTGAACCATCGAAAAAGACATTAAAAAAGCCTTAAAAACTTTGAAGAAGGAAATGAAAAAAACTGTGACAATGGAGTACTATATACATGGCATTGATCCTAAACATTTTTTTAATAAACGACATAATCGACATCTCGATCTCTGATTATGTAAGAATATCAAACTAAAAAACATTTACCAATTATTGTATCTCTCTACTATAGCTAACTTGGTTGGATAAACTTGAAGCACCGAAAGGGACTTTAAAAGAAACACTAAAAACCATGAAGGGTGCAAAGAGAAAAACACCTCAAATAATTTAAAAGCAATAACATCAAGATGACCAAAAAAAAAATACAACTTGGGGCAAAAATCCTGAATCTTAAGGAATGGGGTGCTGATAATAAAAGAAGAAAGGGGTGCGGAGAAAAGAGTAAAAATCTTAGGATGAAAAAAATGAAGACTTGAATTTACATTGTATGCAGGTTTATCTTCAAAAGAGACCCTGAACCAAAACTAAAAGCTTTAAGGATTTAAAGAGCAAGAAGGAATCCAAAGGAACCACTAAAACGGTCAAAGGGTAATTCCTTTCCTGAGAAAATGGAATACTTAAACCACAGCATTGATATTAAAAACTAAAAAAAAAAAGACATGATCAGAGGCTTCAATCTCAGATTACATGAGAATACCAAACCCAGTAACATTTAAAAGTGATTATACCTCTACTATTTCTAACTTTGTTGTATAAAGATGAACCCAAGAAAGAAACATTAAAAAAGCCTTAAAAAGTTTGAAGAAGGAAATGAAAAAAACTGTGACAATGGAGTACTATATCCACAGCATTGATCCTAAAATTTTTTTTAATAAAACACTATGATCAACATCTCGATCTCTGATTATGTAAGAATATCAAACCAAAAAACATTTACCAATTATTATACCTCTCTACTATATCTAACTTTCTTGGATAAACTCGAACCATTGAAAGAGACTTTAAAAGAAACACTAAAAACCATGAAGGGTGCAAAGAGAAAAACACCTCAAAGAATTTAAAAGTAATTACATCAAGATGACAAAAAAAAAATACAACTTGGGGTAAAAATCCTGAATCTTAAGGAATGGGGTGCTGATAATAAAAGAAGAAAGGGGTGCGGAGAAAAGAGTAAAAATCTTAGGATGAAAAAAATGAAGACTTGAATTTACATTGTATGCAGGTTTATCTTCAAAAGAGACCCTGAACCAAAACTAAAAAGTTTAAGCATTTAAAGAGCAAGAAGGAATCCAAAGGAACCACTAAAACGGTCGAAGGGTAATTCCTTTCAGGGTAATTCAATGATATTGAAAACTAAAAAAAAAAGACATGATCAGAAGCCTCAATCTCAAATCATTTAAGTATACCAAACCCAGTAACATTTAAAAATCATTATACCTCTACTATTTCTAACTTTGTTGTATAAAGTTGAACCATCGAAAAAGACATTAAAAAAGCCTTAAAAACTTTGAAGAAGGAAATGAAAAAAACTGTGACAATGGAGTACTATATACACGGCATTGATCCTAAGCATTTTTTTAAAAAACAACATGATCAACATCTCGATCTCTGATTATGTAAGAATATCAAACCAAAAAACATTTACCAATTATTGTATCTCTCTACTATAGCTAACTTGGTTGGATAAACTTGAAGCACCGAAAGGGACTTTAAAAGAAACACTAAAAACCATGAAGGGTGCAAAGAGAAAAACACCTCAAATAATTTAAAAGCAATAACATCAAGATGACCAAAAAAAAAATACAACTTGGGGCAAAAATCCTGAATCTTAAGGAATGGGGTACCGATAATAAGAGAAGAAAGGGGTGTGGAGAAAATAGTAAAAATCTTAGGATGAAAGAAATAAAGACTTGAATTTACATTGGATGGAGGTTTATCTTCAAAAGAGACCCTGAACCAAAACTAAAAGCTTTAAGGATTTAAAGAACAAGAAGGAATCCAAAGGAACCACTAAAACGGTCGAAGGGTATTTCCTTTCCTGAGAAAATGGAATACTAAAACCACTGCAATGATATTGAAAACTAAAAAAAAAAGACATGATCAGAAGCCTCAATCTCAGATTATTTAAGTATACCAAACCCAGTAAAATTTAAAAATCATTATACCTCTACTATTTCTAACTTTGTTGTATAAAGTAGAACCAACGAAAAAGACATTAAAAAATCCTTAAAAACTTTGAAGAAGGAAATGAAAAAAACTGTGACAATGGAGTACTATATCCACAGCATTGATCCTAAACATTTTTTTAAAAAACAACATGATCAACATCTCGATCTCTGATTATGTAAGAATATCAAACCAAAAAAAATTTACCAATTATTGTACCTCTCTACTATATCTAACTTGTTTGGATAAACTTGAACCATTGAAAGAGACTTTAAAAGAAACCCTAAAAACGATGATGGGGGCAAAGAGAAAAACACCTCAAAGAATTTAAAAGTAATTACATCAAGATGACAAAAAAAAATACAACTTGGGGCAAAAATCCTGAATCTTAAGGAATGGGGTGCTGATAATAAAAGAAGAAAGGGGTGCGGAGAAAAGAGTAAAAATCTTAGGATGAAAAAAATGAAGACTTGAATTTTCATTGGATGGAGGTTTATCTTCAAAAGAGACCCTGAACCAAAACTAAAAGCTTTAAGGATTTAAAGAGCAAGAAGGAATCCAAAGGAACCACTAAAACGGTCAAAGGGTAATTCCTTTCCTGAGAAAATGGAATACTAAAACCACTGCAATGATATTGAAAACTAAAAAAAAAAGACATGATCAGAAGCCTCAATCTCAGATTATTTAAGTATACCAAACCCAGTAACATTTAAAAGTGATTATACCTCTACTATTTCTAACTTTGTTGTATAAAGATGAACCCAAGAAAGAAACATTAAAAAAGCCTTAAAAAGTTTGAAGAAGGAAATGAAAAAAACTGTGACAATGGAGTACTATATCCACAGCATTGATCCTAAAATTTTTTTTAATAAAACACTATGATCAACATCTCGATCTCTGATTATGTAAGAATATCAAACCAAAAAACATTTACCAATTATTATACCTCTCTACTATATCTAACTTTCTTGGATAAACTAGAAACATCGAAAGAGACTTTAAAAGAAACACTAAAAACCATGAAGGGTGCAAAGAGAAAAACACCTCAAATAATTTAAAAGCAACAACATCAAGATGACCAAAAAAAATATACAACTTGGGGCAAAAATCCTCAATCTTAAGGAATGGGGTACCGATAATAAGAGAAGAAAGGGGTGGGAGAAAAGAGCAAAAATCTTAGGATGAAAGAGATTAAGACTTGAATTTACATTGGATGGAGGTTTATCTTCAAAAGAGACCCTGAACCAAAACTAAAAGCTTTAAGGATTTAAAGAGCAAGAAGGAATCCAAAGGAACCACTAAAACGGTCGAAGGGTAATTCCTTTCAGGGTAATTCAATGATATTGAAAACTAAAAAAAAAGACATGATCAGAAGCCTCAATCTCAAATCATTTAAGTATACCAAACCCAGTAACATTTAAAAATCATTATACCTCTACTATTTCTAACTTTGTTGTATAAAGTTGAACCATCGAAAAAGACATTAAAAAAGCCTTAAAAACTTTGAAGAAGGAAATGAAAAAAACTGTGACAATGGAGTACTATATACACGGCATTGATCCTAAGCATTTTTTTAAAAAACAACATGATCAACATCTCGATCTCTGATTATGTAAGAATATCAAACCAAAAAACATTTACCAATTATTGTATCTCTCTACTATAGCTAACTTGGTTGGATAAACTTGAAGCACCGAAAGGGACTTTAAAAGAAACACTAAAAACCATGAAGGGTGCAAAGAGAAAAACACCTCAAATAATTTAAAAGCAATAACATCAAGATGACCAAAAAAAAAAATACAACTTGGGGCAAAAATCCTGAATCTTAAGGAATGGGGTACCGATAATAAGAGAAGAAAGGGGTGTGGAGAAAATAGTAAAAATCTTAGGATGAAAGAAATAAAGACTTGAATTTACATTGGATGGAGGTTTATCCTCAAAAGAGACCCTGAACCAAAACTAAAAGCTTTAAGGATTTAAAGAACAAGAAGGAATCCAAAGGAACCACTAAAACGGTCGAAGGGTATTTCCTTTCCTGAGAAAATGGAATACTAAAACCACTGCAATGATATTGAAAACTAAAAAAAAAAGACATGATCAGAAGCCTCAATCTCAGATTATTTAAGTATACCAAACCCAGTAAAATTTAAAAATCATTATACCTCTACTATTTCTAACTTTGTTGTATAAAGTAGAACCAACGAAAAAGACATTAAAAAATCCTTAAAAACTTTGAAGAAGGAAATGAAAAAAACTGTGACAATGGAGTACTATATCCACAGCATTGATCCTAAACATTTTTTTAAAAAACAACATGATCAACATCTCGATCTCTGATTATGTAAGAATATCAAACCAAAAAAAATTTACCAATTATTGTACCTCTCTACTATATCTAACTTGTTTGGATAAACTTGAACCATTGAAAGAGACTTTAAAAGAAACCCTAAAAACGATGAAGGGTGCAAAGAGAAAAACACCTCAAAGAATTTAAAAGTAATTACATCAAGATGACAAAAAAAAAATACAACTTGGGGCAAAAATCCTGAATCTTAAGGAATGGGGTGCTGATAATAAAAGAAGAAAGGGGTGCGGAGAAAAGAGTAAAAATCTTAGGATGAAAAAAATGAAGACTTGAATTTACATTGTATGCAGGTTTATCTTCAAAAGAGACCCTGAACCAAAACTAAAAGCTTTAAGGATTTAAAGAGCAAGAAGGAATCCAAAGGAACCACTAAAACGGTCAAAGGGTAATTCCTTTCCTGAGAAAATGGAATACTTAAACCACAGCATTGATATTAAAAACTAAAAAAAAAAAGACATGATCAGAGGCTTCAATCTCAGATTACATGAGAATACCAAACCCAGTAACATTTAAAAGTGATTATACCTCTACTATTTCTAACTTTGTTGTATAAAGATGAACCCAAGAAAGAAACATTAAAAAAGCCTTAAAAAGTTTGAAGAAGGAAATGAAAAAAACTGTGACAATGGAGTACTATATCCACAGCATTGATCCTAAAATTTTTTTTAATAAAACACTATGATCAACATCTCGATCTCTGATTATGTAAGAATATCAAACCAAAAAACATTTACCAATTATTATACCTCTCTACTATATCTAACTTTCTTGGATAAACTCGAACCATTGAAAGAGACTTTAAAAGAAACACTAAAAACCATGAAGGGTGCAAAGAGAAAAACACCTAAAATAATTTAAAAGCAACAACATCAAGATGACCAAAAAAAAAATACAACTTGGGGCAAAAATCCTCAATCTTAAGGAATGGGGTACCGATAATAAGAGAAGAAAGGGGTGGGAGAAAAGAGCAAAAATCTTAGGATGAAAGAAATAAAGACTTGAATTTACATTGGATGGAGGTTTATCTTCAAAAGAGACCCTGAACCAAAACTAAAAGCTTTAAGGATTTAAAGAGCAAGAAGGAATCCAAAGGAACCACTAAAACGGTCGAAGGGTAATTCCTTTCAGGGTAATTCAATGATATTGAAAACTAAAAAAAAAAGACATGATCAGAAGCCTCATTCTCAAATCATTTAAGTATACCAAACCCAGTAACATTTAAAAATCATTATACCTCTACTATTTCTAACTTTGTTGTATAAAGTTGAACCATCGAAAAAGACATTAAAAAAGCCTTAAAAACTTTGAAGAAGGAAATGAAAAAAACTGTGACAATGGAGTACTATATACATGGCATTGATCCTAAACATTTTTTTAATAAACGACATAATCGACATCTCGATCTCTGATTATGTAAGAATATCAAACTAAAAAACATTTACCAATTATTGTATCTCTCTACTATAGCTAACTTGGTTGGATAAACTTGAAGCACCGAAAGGGACTTTAAAAGAAACACTAAAAACCATGAAGGGTGCAAAGAGAAAAACACCTCAAATAATTTAAAAGCAATAACATCAAGATGACCAAAAAAAAAATACAACTTGGGGCAAAAATCCTGAATCTTAAGGAATGGGGTACCGATAATAAGAGAAGAAAGGGGTGTGGAGAAAATAGTAAAAATCTTAGGATGAAAGAAATAAAGACTTGAATTTACATTGGATGGAGGTTTATCTTCAAAAGAGACCCTGAACCAAAACTAAAAGCTTTAAGGATTTAAAGAACAAGAAGGAATCCGAAGGAACCACTAAAACGGTCGAAGGGTATTTCCTTTCCTGAGAAAATGGAATACTAAAACCACTGCAATGATATTGAAAACTAAAAAAAAAAGACATGATCAGAAGCCTCAATCTCAGATTATTTAAGTATACCAAACCCAGTAAAATTTAAAAATCATTATACCTCTACTATTTCTAACTTTGTTGTATAAAGTAGAACCAACGAAAAAGACATTAAAAAATCCTTAAAAACTTTGAAGAAGGAAATGAAAAAAACTGTGACAATGGAGTACTATATCCACAGCATTGATCCTAAACATTTTTTTAAAAAACAACATGATCAACATCTCGATCTCTGATTATGTAAGAATATCAAACCAAAAAAAATTTACCAATTATTGTACCTCTCTACTATATCTAACTTGTTTGGATAAACTTGAACCATTGAAAGAGACTTTAAAAGAAACCCTAAAAACGATGAAGGGTGCAAAGAGAAAAACACCTCAAAGAATTTAAAAGTAATTACATCAAGATGACAAAAAAAAAATACAACTTGGGGCAAAAATCCTGAATCTTAAGGAATGGGGTGCTGATAATAAAAGAAGAAAGGGGTGCGGAGAAAAGAGTAAAAATCTTAGGATGAAAAAAATGAAGACTTGAATTTACATTGTATGCAGGTTTATCTTCAAAAGAGACCCTGAACCAAAACTAAAAGCTTTAAGGATTTAAAGAGCAAGAAGGAATCCAAAGGAACCACTAAAACGGTCAAAGGGTAATTCCTTTCCTGAGAAAATGGAATACTTAAACCACAGCATTGATATTAAAAACTAAAAAAAAAAAGACATGATCAGAGGCTTCAATCTCAGATTACATGAGAATACCAAACCCAGTAACATTTAAAAGTGATTATACCTCTACTATTTCTAACTTTGTTGTATAAAGATGAACCCAAGAAAGAAACATTAAAAAAGCCTTAAAAAGTTTGAAGAAGGAAATGAAAAAAACTGTGACAATGGAGTACTATATCCACAGCATTGATCCTAAAATTTTTTTTAATAAAACACTATGATCAACATCTCGATCTCTGATTATGTAAGAATATCAAACCAAAAAACATTTACCAATTATTATACCTCTCTACTATATCTAACTTTCTTGGATAAACTAGAAACATCGAAAGAGACTTTAAAAGAAACACTAAAAACCATGAAGGGTGCAAAGAGAAAAACACCTCAAATAATTTAAAAGCAACAACATCAAGATGACCAAAAAAAAAATACAACTTGGGGCAAAAATCCTCAATCTTAAGGAATGGGGTACCGATAATAAGAGAAGAAAGGGGTGGGAGAAAAGAGCAAAAATCTTAGGATGAAAGAAATAAAGACTTGAATTTACATTGGATGGAGGTTTATCTTCAAAAGAGACCCTGAACCAAAACTAAAAGCTTTAAGGATTTAAAGAGCAAGAAGGAATCCAAAGGAACCACTAAAACGGTCGAAGGGTAATTCCTTTCAGGGTAATTCAATGATATTGAAAACTAAAAAAAAAAGACATGATCAGAAGCCTCATTCTCAAATCATTTAAGTATACCAAACCCAGTAACATTTAAAAATCATTATACCTCTACTATTTCTAACTTTGTTGTATAAAGTTGAACCATCGAAAAAGACATTAAAAAAGCCTTAAAAACTTTGAAGAAGGAAATGAAAAAAACTGTGACAATGGAGTACTATATACACGGCATTGATCCTAAGCATTTTTTTAAAAAACAACATGATCAACATCTCGATCTCTGATTATGTAAGAATATCAAACCAAAAAACATTTACCAATTATTGTATCTCTCTACTATAGCTAACTTGGTTGGATAAACTTGAAGCACCGAAAGGGACTTTAAAAGAAACACTAAAAACCATGAAGGGTGCAAAGAGAAAAACACCTCAAATAATTTAAAAGCAATAACATCAAGATGACCAAAAAAAAAATACAACTTGGGGCAAAAATCCTGAATCTTAAGGAATGGGGTACCGATAATAAGAGAAGAAAGGGGTGTGGAGAAAATAGTAAAAATCTTAGGATGAAAGAAATAAAGACTTGAATTTACATTGGATGGAGGTTTATCTTCAAAAGAGACCCTGAACCAAAACTAAAAGCTTTAAGGATTTAAAGAACAAGAAGGAATCCAAAGGAACCACTAAAACGGTCGAAGGGTATTTCCTTTCCTGAGAAAATGGAATACTAAAACCACTGCAATGATATTGAAAACTAAAAAAAAAAGACATGATCAGAAGCCTCAATCTCAGATTATTTAAGTATACCAAACCCAGTAAAATTTAAAAATCATTATACCTCTACTATTTCTAACTTTGTTGTATAAAGTAGAACCAACGAAAAAGACATTAAAAAATCCTTAAAAACTTTGAAGAAGGAAATGAAAAAAACTGTGACAATGGAGTACTATATCCACAGCATTGATCCTAAACATTTTTTTAAAAAACAACATGATCAACATCTCGATCTCTGATTATGTAAGAATATCAAACCAAAAAAAATTTACCAATTATTGTACCTCTCTACTATATCTAACTTGTTTGGATAAACTTGAACCATTGAAAGAGACTTTAAAAGAAACCCTAAAAACGATGATGGGGGCAAAGAGAAAAACACCTCAAAGAATTTAAAAGTAATTACATCAAGATGACAAAAAAAAATACAACTTGGGGCAAAAATCCTGAATCTTAAGGAATGGGGTGCTGATAATAAAAGAAGAAAGGGGTGCGGAGAAAAGAGTAAAAATCTTAGGATGAAAAAAATGAAGACTTGAATTTTCATTGGATGGAGGTTTATCTTCAAAAGAGACCCTGAACCAAAACTAAAAGCTTTAAGGATTTAAAGAGCAAGAAGGAATCCAAAGGAACCACTAAAACGGTCAAAGGGTAATTCCTTTCCTGAGAAAATGGAATACTAAAACCACTGCAATGATATTGAAAACTAAAAAAAAAAGACATGATCAGAAGCCTCAATCTCAGATTATTTAAGTATACCAAACCCAGTAACATTTAAAAGTGATTATACCTCTACTATTTCTAACTTTGTTGTATAAAGATGAACCCAAGAAAGAAACATTAAAAAAGCCTTAAAAAGTTTGAAGAAGGAAATGAAAAAAACTGTGACAATGGAGTACTATATCCACAGCATTGATCCTAAAATTTTTTTTAATAAAACACTATGATCAACATCTCGATCTCTGATTATGTAAGAATATCAAACCAAAAAACATTTACCAATTATTATACCTCTCTACTATATCTAACTTTCTTGGATAAACTAGAAACATCGAAAGAGACTTTAAAAGAAACACTAAAAACCATGAAGGGTGCAAAGAGAAAAACACCTCAAATAATTTAAAAGCAACAACATCAAGATGACCAAAAAAAATATACAACTTGGGGCAAAAATCCTCAATCTTAAGGAATGGGGTACCGATAATAAGAGAAGAAAGGGGTGGGAGAAAAGAGCAAAAATCTTAGGATGAAAGAAATAAAGACTTGAATTTACATTGGATGGAGGTTTATCTTCAAAAGAGACCCTGAACCAAAACTAAAAGCTTTAAGGATTTAAAGAGCAAGAAGGAATCCAAAGGAACCACTAAAACGGTCGAAGGGTAATTCCTTTCAGGGTAATTCAATGATATTGAAAACTAAAAAAAAAGACATGATCAGAAGCCTCAATCTCAAATCATTTAAGTATACCAAACCCAGTAACATTTAAAAATCATTATACCTCTACTATTTCTAACTTTGTTGTATAAAGTTGAACCATCGAAAAAGACATTAAAAAAGCCTTAAAAACTTTGAAGAAGGAAATGAAAAAAACTGTGACAATGGAGTACTATATACACGGCATTGATCCTAAGCATTTTTTTAAAAAACAACATGATCAACATCTCGATCTCTGATTATGTAAGAATATCAAACCAAAAAACATTTACCAATTATTGTATCTCTCTACTATAGCTAACTTGGTTGGATAAACTTGAAGCACCGAAAGGGACTTTAAAAGAAACACTAAAAACCATGAAGGGTGCAAAGAGAAAAACACCTCAAATAATTTAAAAGCAATAACATCAAGATGACCAAAAAAAAAAATACAACTTGGGGCAAAAATCCTGAATCTTAAGGAATGGGGTACCGATAATAAGAGAAGAAAGGGGTGTGGAGAAAATAGTAAAAATCTTAGGATGAAAGAAATAAAGACTTGAATTTACATTGGATGGAGGTTTATCCTCAAAAGAGACCCTGAACCAAAACTAAAAGCTTTAAGGATTTAAAGAACAAGAAGGAATCCAAAGGAACCACTAAAACGGTCGAAGGGTATTTCCTTTCCTGAGAAAATGGAATACTAAAACCACTGCAATGATATTGAAAACTAAAAAAAAAAGACATGATCAGAAGCCTCAATCTCAGATTATTTAAGTATACCAAACCCAGTAAAATTTAAAAATCATTATACCTCTACTATTTCTAACTTTGTTGTATAAAGTAGAACCAACGAAAAAGACATTAAAAAATCCTTAAAAACTTTGAAGAAGGAAATGAAAAAAACTGTGACAATGGAGTACTATATCCACAGCATTGATCCTAAACATTTTTTTAAAAAACAACATGATCAACATCTCGATCTCTGATTATGTAAGAATATCAAACCAAAAAAAATTTACCAATTATTGTACCTCTCTACTATATCTAACTTGTTTGGATAAACTTGAACCATTGAAAGAGACTTTAAAAGAAACCCTAAAAACGATGAAGGGTGCAAAGAGAAAAACACCTCAAAGAATTTAAAAGTAATTACATCAAGATGACAAAAAAAAAATACAACTTGGGGCAAAAATCCTGAATCTTAAGGAATGGGGTGCTGATAATAAAAGAAGAAAGGGGTGCGGAGAAAAGAGTAAAAATCTTAGGATGAAAAAAATGAAGACTTGAATTTACATTGTATGCAGGTTTATCTTCAAAAGAGACCCTGAACCAAAACTAAAAGCTTTAAGGATTTAAAGAGCAAGAAGGAATCCAAAGGAACCACTAAAACGGTCAAAGGGTAATTCCTTTCCTGAGAAAATGGAATACTTAAACCACAGCATTGATATTAAAAACTAAAAAAAAAAAGACATGATCAGAGGCTTCAATCTCAGATTACATGAGAATACCAAACCCAGTAACATTTAAAAGTGATTATACCTCTACTATTTCTAACTTTGTTGTATAAAGATGAACCCAAGAAAGAAACATTAAAAAAGCCTTAAAAAGTTTGAAGAAGGAAATGAAAAAAACTGTGACAATGGAGTACTATATCCACAGCATTGATCCTAAAATTTTTTTTAATAAAACACTATGATCAACATCTCGATCTCTGATTATGTAAGAATATCAAACCAAAAAACATTTACCAATTATTATACCTCTCTACTATATCTAACTTTCTTGGATAAACTCGAACCATTGAAAGAGACTTTAAAAGAAACACTAAAAACCATGAAGGGTGCAAAGAGAAAAACACCTCAAAGAATTTAAAAGTAATTACATCAAGATGACAAAAAAAAAATACAACTTGGGGTAAAAATCCTGAATCTTAAGGAATGGGGTGCTGATAATAAAAGAAGAAAGGGGTGCGGAGAAAAGAGTAAAAATCTTAGGATGAAAAAAATGAAGACTTGAATTTACATTGTATGCAGGTTTATCTTCAAAAGAGACCCTGAACCAAAACTAAAAAGTTTAAGCATTTAAAGAGCAAGAAGGAATCCAAAGGAACCACTAAAACGGTCAAAGGGTAATTCCTTTCCTGAGAAAATGGAATACTTAAACCACAGCATTGATATTAAAAACTAAAAAAAAAAGACATGATCAGAGGCCTCAATCTCAGATTATATGAGAATACCAAACCCAGTAACATTTAAAAGTGATTATACCTCTACTATTTCTAACTTTGTTGTATAAAGATGAACCCAAGAAAGAAACATTAAAAAAACCTTAAAAAGTTTGAAGAAGGAAATGAAAAAAACTGTGACAATGGAGTACTATATCCACAGCATTGATCCTAAAAAATTTTTTAATAAAACACTATGATCAACATCTCGATCTCTGATTATGTAAGAATATCAAACCAAAAAACATTAACCAATTATTATACCTCTCTACTATATCTAACTTTCTTGGATAAACTAGAAACATCGAAAGAGACTTTAAAAGAAACACTAAAAACCATGAAGGGTGCAAAGAGAAAAACACCTCAAATAATTTAAAAGCAACAACATCAAGATGACCAAAAAAAAAATACAACTTGGGGCAAAAATCCTCAATCTTAAAGAATGGGGTACCGATAATAAGAGAAGAAAGGGGTGGGAGAAAAGAGCAAAAATCTTAGGATGAAAGAAATAAAGACTTGAATTTACATTGGATGGAGGTTTATCTTCAAAAGAGACCCTGAACCAAAACTAAAAGCTTTAAGGATTTAAAGAGCAAGAAGGAATCCAAAGGAACCACTAAAACGGTCAAAGGGTAATTCCTTTCAGGGTAATTCAATGATATTAAAAACTAAAAAAAAAAGACATGATCAGAAGCCTCAATCTCAAATCATTTAAGTATACCAAACCCAGTAACATTTAAAAATCATTATACCTCTACTATTTCTAACTTTGTTGTATAAAGTTGAACCATCGAAAAAGACATTAAAAAAGCCTTAAAAACTTTGAAGAAGGAAATGAAAAAAACTGTGACAATGGAGTACTATATACACGGCATTGATCCTAAACATTTTTTTAATAAACGACATAATCGACATCTCGATCTCTGATTATGTGAGAATATCAAACCAAAAAAAATTTACCAATTATTGTACCTCTCTACTATATCTAACTTGTTTGGATAAACTTGAACCATTGAAAGAGACTTTAAAAGAAACCCTAAAAACGATGATGGGGGCAAAGAGAAAAACACCTCAAAGAATTTAAAAGTAATTACATCAAGATGACAAAAAAAAATACAACTTGGGGCAAAAATCCTGAATCTTAAGGAATGGGGTGCTGATAATAAAAGAAGAAAGGGGTGCGGAGAAAAGAGTAAAAATCTTAGGATGAAAAAAATGAAGACTTGAATTTTCATTGGATGGAGGTTTATCTTCAAAAGAGACCCTGAACCAAAACTAAAAGCTTTAAGGATTTAAAGAGCAAGAAGGAATCCAAAGGAACCACTAAAACGGTCAAAGGGTAATTCCTTTCCTGAGAAAATGGAATACTTAAACCACAGCATTGATATTAAAAACTAAAAAAAAAAGACATGATCAGAGGCCTCAATCTCAGATTATATGAGAATACCAAACCCAGTAACATTTAAAAGTGATTATACCTCTACTATTTCTAACTTTGTTGTATAAAGATGAACCCAAGAAAGAAACATTAAAAAAGCCTTAAAAAGTTTGAAGAAGGAAATGAAAAAAACTGTGACAATGGAGTACTATATCCACAGCATTGATCCTAAAATTTTTTTTAATAAAACACTATGATCAACATCTCGATCTCTGATTATGTAAGAATATCAAACCAAAAAACATTTACCAATTATTATACCTCTCTACTATATCTAACTTTCTTGGATAAACTAGAAACATCGAAAGAGACTTTAAAAGAAACACTAAAAACCATGAAGGGTGCAAAGAGAAAAACACCTCAAATAATTTAAAAGCAACAACATCAAGATGACCAAAAAAAAAATACAACTTGGGGTAAAAATCCTGAATCTTAAGGAATGGGGTGCTGATAATAAAAGAAGAAAGGGGTGGGAGAAAAGAGCAAAAATCTTAGGATGAAAGAAATAAAGACTTGAATTTACATTGGATGGAGGTTTATCTTCAAAAGAGACCCTGAACCAAAACTAAAAAGTTTAAGCATTTAAAGAGCAAGAAGGAATCCAAAGGAACCACTAAAACGGTCAAAGGGTAATTCCTTTCCTGAGAAAATGGAATACTTAAACCACAGCATTGATATTAAAAACTAAAAAAAAAAGACATGATCAGAGGCCTCAATCTCAGATTA
Organism: Arma custos; assembly: GCA_037127475.1. Taxonomy (NCBI): domain Eukaryota; kingdom Metazoa; phylum Arthropoda; class Insecta; order Hemiptera; family Pentatomidae; genus Arma; species Arma custos. The sequence continues at coordinate 59,328,555 of CM073761.1, forward strand.
TATGAGAATACCAAACCCAGTAACATTTAAAAGTGATTATACCTCTACTATTTCTAACTTTGTTGTATAAAGATGAACCCAAGAAAGAAACATTAAAAAAACATTAAAAAGTTTGAAGAAGGAAATGAAAAAAACTGTGACAATGGAGTACTATATCCACAGCATTGATCCTAAAATTTTTTTTAATAAAACACTATGATCAACATCTCGATCTCTGATTATGTAAGAATATCAAACCAAAAAACATTTACCAATTATTATACCTCTCTACTATATCTAACTTTCTTGGATAAACTCGAACCATTGAAAGAGACTTTAAAAGAAACACTAAAAACCATGAAGGGTGCAAAGAGAAAAACACCTCAAAGAATTTAAAAGTAATTACATCAAGATGACAAAAAAAAAATACAACTTGGGGTAAAAATCCCGAATCTTAAGGAATGGGGTGCTGATAATAAAAGAAGAAAGGGGTGCGGAGAAAAGAGTAAAAATCTTAGGATGAAAAAAATGAAGACTTGAATTTACATTGTATGCAGGTTTATCTTCAAAAGAGACCCTGAACCAAAACTAAAAAGTTTAAGCATTTAAAGAGCAAGAAGGAATCCAAAGGAACCACTAAAACGGTCAAAGGGTAATTCCTTTCCTGAGAAAATGGAATACTTAAACCACAGCATTGATATTAAAAACTAAAAAAAAAAGACATGATCAGAGGCCTCAATCTCAGATTATATGAGAATACCAAACCCAGTAACATTTAAAAGTGATTATACCTCTACTATTTCTAACTTTGTTGTATAAAGATGAACCCAAGAAAGAAACATTAAAAAAACCTTAAAAAGTTTGAAGAAGGAAATGAAAAAAACTGTGACAATGGAGTACTATATCCACAGCATTGATCCTAAAAAATTTTTTAATAAAACACTATGATCAACATCTCGATCTCTGATTATGTAAGAATATCAAACCAAAAAACATTTACCAATTATTATACCTCTCTACTATATCTAACTTTCTTGGATAAACTAGAAACATAGAAAGAGACTTTAAAAGAAACATTAAAAACCATGAAGGGTGCAAAGAGAAAAACACCTCAAATAATTTAAAAGCAACAACATCAAGATGACCAAAAAAAAAATACAACTTGGGGCAAAAATCCTCCATCTTAAGGAATGGGGTACCGATAATAAGAGAAGAAAGGGGTGGGAGAAAAGAGCAAAAATCTTAGGATGAAAGAAATAAAGACTTGAATTTACATTGGATGGAGGTTTATCTTCAAAAGAGACCCTGAACCAAAACTAAAAGCTTTAAGGATTTAAAGAGCAAGAAGGAATCCAAAGGAACCACTAAAACGGTCAAAGGGTAATTCCTTTCAGGGTAATTCAATGATATTAAAAACTAAAAAAAAAAGACATGATCAGAAGCCTCAATCTCAAATCATTTAAGTATACCAAACCCAGTAACATTTAAAAATCATTATACCTCTACTATTTCTAACTTTGTTGTATAAAGTTGAACCATCGAAAAAGACATTAAAAAAGCCTTAAAAACTTTGAAGAAGGAAATGAAAAAAACTGTGACAATGGAGTACTATATACACGGCATTGATCCTAAACATTTTTTTAATAAACGACATAATCGACATCTCGATCTCTGATTATGTGAGAATATCAAACCAAAAAAAATTTACCAATTATTGTACCTCTCTACTATATCTAACTTGTTTGGATAAACTTGAACCATTGAAAGAGACTTTAAAAGAAACCCTAAAAACGATGATGGGGGCAAAGAGAAAAACACCTCAAAGAATTTAAAAGTAATTACATCAAGATGACAAAAAAAAATACAACTTGGGGCAAAAATCCTGAATCTTAAGGAATGGGGTGCTGATAATAAAAGAAGAAAGGGGTGCGGAGAAAAGAGTAAAAATCTTAGGATGAAAAAAATGAAGACTTGAATTTACATTGTATGCAGGTTTATCTTCAAAAGAGACCCTGAACCAAAACTAAAAAGTTTAAGCATTTAAAGAGCAAGAAGGAATCCAAAGGAACCACTAAAACGGTCAAAGGGTAATTCCTTTCCTGAGAAAATGGAATACTTAAACCACAGCATTGATATTAAAAACTAAAAAAAAAAAGACATGATCAGAGGCCTCAATCTCAGATTATATGAGAATACCAAACCCAGTAACATTTAAAAGTGATTATACCTCTACTATTTCTAACTTTGTTTTATAAAGATGAACCCAAGAAAGAAACATTAAAAAAGCCTTAAAAAGTTTGAAGAAGGAAATGAAAAAAACTGTGACAATGGAGTACTATATCCACAGCATTGATCCTAAAAATTTTTTTAATAAAACACTATGATCAACATCTCGATCTCTGATTATGTAAGAATATCAAACAAAAAAACATTTACCAATTATTATACCTCTCTACTATATCTAACTTTCTTAGATAAACTAGAAACATCGAAAGAGACTTTAAAAGAAACACTAAAAACCATGAAGGGTGCAAAGAGAAAAACACCTCAAATAATTTAAAAGCAATAACATCAAGATGACCAAAAAAAAAATACAACTTGGGGCAAAAATCCTCAATCTTAAGGAATGGGGTACCGATAATAAGAGAAGAAAGGGGTGGGAGAAAAGAGCAAAAATCTTAGGATGAAAGAAATAAAGACTTGAATTTACATTGGATGGAGGTTTATCTTCAAAAGAGACCCTGAACCAAAACTAAAAGCTTTAAGGATTTAAAGAGCAAGAAGGAATCCAAAGGAACCACTAAAACGGTCGAAGGGTAATTCCTTTCAGGGTAATTCAATGATATTGAAAACTAAAAAAAAAAGACATGATCAGAAGCCTCAATCTCAAATCATTTAAGTATACCAAACCCAGTAACATTTAAAAATCATTATACCTCTACTATTTCTAACTTTGTTGTATAAAGTTGAACCATCGAAAAAGAAATTAAAAAAGCCTTAAAAACTTTGAAGAAGGAAATGAAAAAAACTGTGACAATGGAGTACTATATATACGGCATTGATCCTAAGCATTTTTTTAATAAACGACATAATCGACATCTCGATCTCTGATTATGTAAGAATATCAAACTAAAAAACATTTACCAATTATTGTATCTCTCTACTATACCTAACTTGGTTGGATAAACTTGAACCATTGAAAGAGACTTTAAAAGAAACCCTAAAAACGATGAAGGGTGCAAAGAGAAAAACACCTCAAAGAATTTAAAAGTAATTACATCAAGATGACAAAAAAAAAATACAACTTGGGGTAAAAATCCTGAATCTTAAGGAATGGGGTGCTGATAATAAAAGAAGAAAGGGGTGCGGAGAAAAGAGTAAAAATCTTAGGATGAAAAAAATGAAGACTTGAATTTACATTGTATGCAGGTTTATCTTCAAAAGAGACCCTGAACCAAAACTAAAAAGTTTAAGCATTTAAAGAGCAAGAAGGAATCCAAAGGAACCACTAAAACGGTCAAAGGGTAATTCCTTTCCTGAGAAAATGGAATACTTAAACCACAGCATTGATATTAAAAACTAAAAAAAAAAGACATGATCAGAGGCCTCAATCTCAGATTATATGAGAATACCAAACCCAGTAACATTTAAAAGTGATTATACCTCTACTATTTCTAACTTTGTTGTATAAAGATGAACCCAAGAAAGAAACATTAAAAAAACATTAAAAAGTTTGAAGAAGGAAATGAAAAAAACTGTGACAATGGAGTACTATATCCACAGCATTGATCCTAAAAAATTTTTTAATAAAACACTATGATCAACATCTCGATCTCTGATTATGTAAGAATATCAAACCAAAAAACATTTACCAATTATTATACCTCTCTACTATATCTAACTTTCTTGGATAAACTAGAAACATAGAAAGAGACTTTAAAAGAAACATTAAAAACCATGAAGGGTGCAAAGAGAAAAACACCTCAAATAATTTAAAAGCAACAACATCAAGATGACCAAAAAAAAAATACAACTTGGGGCAAAAATCCTCCATCTTAAGGAATGGGGTACCGATAATAAGAGAAGAAAGGGGTGGGAGAAAAGAGCAAAAATCTTAGGATGAAAGAAATAAAGACTTGAATTTACATTGGATGGAGGTTTATCTTCAAAAGAGACCCTGAACCAAAACTAAAAGCTTTAAGGATTTAAAGAGCAAGAAGGAATCCAAAGGAACCACTAAAACGGTTGAAGGGTAATTCCTTTCAGGGTAATTCAATGATATTGAAAACTAAAAAAAAAAGACATGATCAGAAGCCTCAATCTCAAATCATTTAAGTATACCAAACCCAGTAACATTTAAAAATCATTATACCTCTACTATTTCTAACTTTGTTGTATAAAGTTGAACCATCTAAAAAGACATTAAAAAAGCCTTAAAAACTTTGAAGAAGGAAATGAAAAAAACTGTGACAATGGAGTACTATATACACGGCATTGATCCTAAACATTTTTTTAATAAACGACATAATCGACATCTCGATCTCTGATTATGTAAGAATATCAAACTAAAAAACATTCACCAATTATTGTATCTCTCTACTATAGCTAACTTGGTTGGATAAACTTCTCTCTCCTTCTAGTCTCCGTTTCATAGTTTAAAAATAAGTTAACCGCTCTCTCTATTTTCATGAATTTCCTTACTTAAAAAATAATTATGGCTCCTAATCCTTTGACTTATATCAATATTATATCAAACCTATATATTCTGGCAGTTTACTTAACTAACTTTCCATCTGCTTTATCTAAAAAATCAATGTAGCTAGGAATGTAATGAATTTTTATGGTTGTTTGTCCATTTCGCAGTGTCATTATCATTTAATTTCTTACATTAACCGTTGTTCCAAAACAAAAGTCTTTTTTTAAAGTTTTAAAAGTCTGATTTTAGTATCGATTTCAAAACACCTTGATCTGAACACTGTCAGTCATAAAATTGAAATTTATATTATCTCCCAATATAGGCTCCTAGCAGCCTCATCTCCGGTTCATAGTAGAAAAATAAATGTACTATTTTCTTTATTTTCATGAACTTCCTAACTTAAAAAATAATGATGGCACCTAATCCTTGTTAATGAAATAGATATGGGATAAAGTGGTTATTTGGTTTCTTGATCTATATTGACTCTCATATCAGATAACCATCTGGGCTTAGTAGTAAATAGTATCAACTGACAGTGCTTTTTGATAGAATTTTATTATTTATATATTGATAGAAATGTTTGTACTTATTTTGATCTATCATCTGACCATTTTCTACTCCGTGAAATTAAAATTTTCAATCAATAATTATTCAATATTATGATCTAAATAAGCTAAATATTAAACGAACATTAATTAACTAAGCAGTTGATCACTAAAAATGTTTAAGACTTTTATAGATTGATAATTATGCTGGCTAATTGCAAACTATTGTATATTGGCCCAATTTTTTAAAATGGAGCTTTTATTTTTCTAGTAGTTTTAAAATTTCTAGTAAAAAATATTTTTTATACTAAAAATAATGAGAGAATTGTGCTTAACAGAATATGGCTGCTAATAGAATCTATTCTCTCACTAGAAGGGGAATGCAGATCAAATTTTTAAGTGCCTTAATTGAATTTAAATTGTACTAATAGAGGATTGAGCCACATAGGGAAGGTAATAAATATAATTAATTTATGTTTCGTTTTTTCCACCATTTGATTTAGTGAAATATGCTTTCACTCCATTGATCCGTGTTTTTTTTCAATTAGGAAATAGTAATTCCGTTCGCGGCTATTAATAAATTAAGCTGTGTGCGATAATACACAGAATGTAATAACGATCATAAGCCCCATAAAGTAATAAACAAGTAAATAAAAACAAACTAATAATGAAAAATATATATTTTCTTAACTTACCACTTGAACGTCTAATCCGAACTACTATACCGGGTTTAAGCTGCTTGGCGCCTTCCATACTCGTAATTGATAACTTCTTGAATAAACTCAAACAAAATATAACTAGATCACTAGGAATTTTTTGTAGATGTGTTATACTACCTTCCAATATGAAGAAAAGAATAACACTGGGCTATAAAATAAAAGGCTAACGATCAGCTGGTATAACAAATAACTATTACGTTCAGTAGCTCTGGCTGTTAAAAACAATAAAATTATAAATAATAGGTACTTCCTTGTCACAATACTTATTTTAGCTTTGTATCATTCTTGAATCGTCTATAAATCTTAAACGATTTATTTAATTTAAAATTAAATGTACAATTAATTCAGCAATATTAAACTTTGCCTCGGTATAGTAATACAACATTATAATTCAGATAAGTGTTGTCAAAAACCAACTAAAAAAAACTATGCTTTTATTCCTATTTATTAAAAATTGATGAAAGGGAAAACTGAATATTAAGCGTGGAAATGATTTCTGTAAGAAAAACAAATAAGATAAAATCTGCAGAGGACTAAATATTGCGATTTCAACGGGATCTAAGATTTAATCAATTAAAAACTTTTATTAATGCCAATTATACAGTAGCGTTGGGCACAAAGAGAATAAACTAATAGAAAAAGAATATGTATATATAAAATCCGAACAAACTATCCAATTGGAAGCATTGGCGGATTTCATGCTCCCCCCCCCCTAGAGTTCTCATTAGTTTAAATCGACCTGAATTTTAATTGGTTTTCAACAAGAAAAAAACACGTTTTACACACCAAATTTATTCATTGTATCCAATGTTTTCTCAATGGGTGCATCCAAAATCGGCGATTCCGAACCTTTTTATGTTTTTCATTCACATATAGATAGCCTACGGCTATGATCAAGCTTATTTTATCCATGTTATTGTTTTCTGGCCTCAGTTCTCTTTAATTAAAAATTGATATTTTATGTATCTTCATTCATATATGGATCGTATACATTGATAACAAATTCACATTGACCCATGGACCCCTCCCCTCCTGAAAATTCTCCTAGATCCGCCAGTGATTGTAAGTGTCTACAACGTCGTAATAATGCCTGTATAGAGAAAAAAAATTAATAACAATTAGAATGATCAGAAGCCTCAATCTGAGACTATTTAAGTATACCAAACCCAGGAACATTTAAAAATGATTATACCTCTCACCTATTTCTAACTTTGTTGTATAAAGTTGAACCATCGAAAGAGACATTAAAAAATCCTTAAAAACTTTGAAGAAGGAAATGAAAAAAACTGTGACAATGGAGTACTATATCTACAGAATTGTCCTAAACATTTTTTTTAAAAAACGACATGTTCAACATCTCGATCTCTGAATATTTAAGATTATCAAACCAAGAAACATTTACCAATTATTGTACCTCTCTACTATATCTAACTTGGTTGGATAAACTTGAACCATCAAAACAGACTTTAAAAGAAACCCTAATAACCATGAAGGGTGCAAAAGAGACAAACACCTCAAAGAATTTAAAAGTAATTACATCAAGATGACAAAAAAAAAATACAACTTGGGGCAAAAATCCTGAATCTTAAGGAATGGGGTACCGATAATGAGAGAAGAAAGGGGTGCGGAGAAAAGAGTAAAAATCTTAGGATGAAAAAAATGAAGACTTGAATTTACATTCGATGGAGAGTTATCTTCAAAAGAGACCCTGAACCAAAACTAAAAGCTTGAAGGATTTAAAGAGCAAGAAGGAGCCCAAAGGAACCACTAAAACGGTCGAAGGGTAATTCCTTTCCTGAGAAAATAGATTACTTAAACCACAGCATTGAAATTAAAAACTAAAAAAAAAAGACATGATCAGAAGCCTCAATCTCCGATTATTTAAGTATACCAAACCCAGTAACATTTAAAAATGATTATACCTCTACTATTTCTAACTTTGTTGTATAAAGATGAACCCAAGAAAGAAACATTAAAAAAGCCTTAAAAACTTTGAAGAAGAAAATGAGAAAAACTGTGACAATGGAGTACTATATCCACAGCATTGATCCTAAAAAATTTTTTTAAAAAACACCATGATCAACATCTCGATCTCTGATTATGTAAGAATATCAAACCAAAAAACATTTACCAATTATTATACCTCTCTACTATATCTAACTTTCTTGGATAAACTAGAAACATCAAAAGAGACTTTAAAAGAAACCCTAAAAACGATGAAGGGTGCAAAGAGAAAAACACCTCAAAGAATTTAAAAGTAATTACATCAAGATGACAAAAATAAAATACAACTTGGGGCAAAAATCAAATTTTAATACCTCTCTACTATTTCTAACTTGGTTGTATAAAATTGAACCATCGAAAGAGACATTAAAAAAACCTTAAAAGCTTTGATGAAGGAAATGAAAAAAACTGTGACAATGGAGTACTATATCCACAGCATTGATCCTAAACATTTTTTTAAAAAACGACATGATCAATATCTCGATCTCTGATTATTTAAGAATATCAAACCAAGAAACATTTACCAATTATTGTACCTCTCTACTATATCTAAGTTTGGTTGGATAAACTTCTCTCTCCTTCTAGTCTCCGTTTCATAGTTTAAAAATAAGTTAACCGCTCTCTCTATTTTCATGAATTTCCTTACTTAAAAAATAATTATGGCTCCTAATCCTTTGACTTATATCAATATTATATCAAACCTTTATATTCTGGCAGTTTACTTAACTAACTTTCCATCTGCTTTATCTAAAAAATCAATGTAGCTAGGAATGTAATGAATTTTTATGTTTGTTTGTCCATTTCGCAGTGTCATTATCATTTAATTTCTTACATTAACCGTTGTTCCAAAACAAAAGTCTTTTTTTAAAGTTTTAAAAGTCTGATTTTAGTATCGATTTCAAAACACCTTGATCTGAACACTGTCAGTCATAAAATTGAAATTTATATTATCTCCCAATATAGGCTCCTAGCAGCCTCATCTCCGGTTCATAGTAGAAAAATAAATGTACTATTTTCTTTATTTTCATGAACTTCCTAACTTAAAAAATAATGATGGCACCTAATCCTTGTTAATGAAATAGATATGGGATAAAGTGGTTAATTGGTTTCTTGATCTATATTGACTCTCATATCAGATAACCATCTGGGCTTAGTAGTAAATAGTATCAAATGACAGTGCTTTTTGATAGAATTTTATTATTTATATATTGATAGAAATGTTTGTACTTATTTTGATCTATCATCTGACCATTTTCTACTCCGTGAAATTAAAATTTTCAATCAATAATTATTCAATATTATGATCTAAATAAGCTAAATATTAAACGAACATTAATTAACTAAGCAGTTGATCACTAAAAATGTTTAAGACTTTTATAGATTGATAATTATGCTGGCTAATTGCAAACTATTGTATATTGGCCCAATTTTTTAAAATGGAGCTTTTATTTTTCTAGTAGTTTTAAAATTTCTAGTAAAAAATATTTTTTATACTAAAAATAATGAGAGAATTGTGCTTAACAGAATATGGCTGCTAATAGAATCTATTCTCTCACTAGAAGGGGAATGCAGATCAAATTTTTAAGTGCCTTAATTGAATTTAAATTGTACTAATAGAGGATTGAGCCACATAGGGAAGGTAATAAATATAATTAATTTATGTTTCGTTTTTTCCACCATTTGATTTAGTGAAATATGCTTTCACTCCATTGATCCGTGTTTTTTTTCAATTAGGAAATAGTAATTCCGTTCGCGGCTATTAATAAATTAAGCTGTGTGCGATAATACACAGAATGTAATAACGATCATAAGCCCCATAAAGTAATAAACAAGTAAATAAAAACAAACTAATAATGAAAAATATATATTTTCTTAACTTACCACTTGAACGTCTAATCCGAACTACTATACCGGGTTTAAGCTGCTTGGCGCCTTCCATACTCGTAATTGATAACTTCTTGAATAAACTCAAACAAAATATAACTAGATCACTAGGAATTTTTTGTAGATGTGTTATACTACCTTCCAATATGAAGAAAAGAATAACACTGGGCTATAAAATAAAAGGCTAACGATCAGCTGGTATAACAAATAACTATTACTGTTAGAGAAGAGTTGGTCGACTGTATCTTCTAATTCAAGGAAGAAATAGTTGGGGGTGCAGTCATTGACTGCACCCCCAACTATTTCTTCCTTAAATAACTATTACGTTCAGTAGCTCTGGCTGTTAAAAACAATAAAATTATAAATAATAGGTACTTCCTTGTCACAATACTTATTTTAGCTTTGTATCATTCTTGAATCGTCTATAAATCTTAAACGATTTATTTAATTTAAAATTAAATGTACAATTAATTCAGCAATATTAAACTTTGCCTCGGTATAGTAATACAACATTATAATTCAGATAAGTGTTGTCAAAAACCAACTAAAAAAAACTATGCTTTTATTCCTATTTATTAAAAATTGATGAAAGGGAAAACTGAATATTAAGCGTGGAAATGATTTCTGTAAGAAAAACAAATAAGATAAAATCTGCAGAGGACTAAATATTGCGATTTCAACGGGATCTAAGATTTAATCAATTAAAAACTTTTATTAATGCCAATTATACAGTAGCGTTGGGCACAAAGAGAATAAACTAATAGAAAAAGAATATGTATATATAAAATCCGAACAAACTATCCAATTGGAAGCATTGGCGGATTTCATGCTCCCCCCCCCCCTAGAGTTCTCATTAGTTTAAATCGACCTGAATTTTAATTGGTTTTCAACAAGAAAAAAACACGTTTTACACACCAAATTTATTCATTGTATCCAATGTTTTCTCAATGGGTGCATCCAAAATCGGCGATTCCGAACCTTTTTATGTTTTTCATTCACATATAGATAGCCTACGGCTATGATCAAGCTTATTTTATCCATGTTATTGTTTTCTGGCCTCAGTTCTCTTTAATTAAAAATTGATATTTTATGTATCTTCATTCATATATGGATCGTATACATTGATAACAAATTCACATTGACCCATGGACCCCTCCCCTCCTGAAAATTCTCCTAGATCCGCCAGTGATTGTAAGTGTCTACAACGTCGTAATAATGCCTGTATGGAGAAAAAAATTAATAACAATTAGAATGATCAGAAGCCTCAATCTGAGACTATTTAAGTATACCAAACCCAGGAACATTTAAAAATGATTATACCTCTCACCTATTTCTAACTTTGTTGTATAAAGTTGAACCATCGAAAGAGACATTAAAAAATCCTTAAAAACTTTGAAGAAGGAAATGAAAAAAACTGTGACAATGGAGTACTATATCTACAGAATTGTCCTAAACATTTTTTTTAAAAAACGACATGTTCAACATCTCGATCTCTGAATATTTAAGATTATCAAACCAAGAAACATTTACCAATTATTGTACCTCTCTACTATATCTAACTTGGTTGGATAAACTTGAACCATCAAAACAGACTTTAAAAGAAACCCTAATAACCATGAAGGGTGCAAAAGAGACAAACATCTCAAAGAATTTAAAAGTAATTACATCAAGATGACAAAAAAAAAATACAACTTGGGGCAAAAATCCTGAATCTTAAGGAATGGGGTACCGATAATGAGAGAAGAAAGGGGTGCGGAGAAAAGAGTAAAAATCTTAGGATGAAAAAAATGAAGACTTGAATTTACATTGGATGGAGGTTTATCTTCAAAAGAGACCCTGAACCAAAACTAAAAGCTTTAAGCATTTAAAGAGCAAGAAGGAATCCAAAGGAACCACGAAAACGGTCGAAGGGTAATTCCTTTCCTGAGAAAATGGAATACTTAAACCACAGCATTGAAATTAAAAACTAAAAAAAAAAGACATGATCAGAAGCCTCAATCTCAGATTATTTAAGTATACCAAACCCAGTAACATTTAAAAATCATTAAAGCTCTACTATTTCTAACTTTGTTATATAAAGATGAACCCAAGAAAGAAACATTAAAAAAGCCTTAAAAACTTTGAAGAAGGAAATGAAAAAACCTGTGACAATGGAGTACTATATCCACAGCATTGGTCCTAAACATTTTTTTAAAAAACGACATGATCAATATCTCGATCTCTGATTATTTAAGAATATCAAACCAAGAAACATTTACCAATTATTGTACCTCTCTACTATATCTAAGTTGGTTGGAGAAACTTCTCTCTCCTTCTAGTCTCCGTTTCATAGTTTAAAAATAAGTTAACCGCTCTCTCTATTTTCATGAATTTCCTTACTTAAAAAATAATTATGGCTCCTAATCCTTTGACTTATATCAATATTATATCAAACCTATATATTCTGGCAGTTTACTTAACTAACTTTCCATCTGCTTTATCTAAAAAATCAATGTAGCTAAGAATGTAATGAATTTTTATGTTTGTTTGTCCATTTCGCAGTGTCATTATCATTTAATTTCTTACATTAACCGTTGTTCCAAAACAAAAGTCTTTTTTTAAAGTTTTAAAAGTCTGATTTTAGTATCGATTTCAAAACACCTTGATCTGAACACTGTCAGTCATAAAATTGAAATTTATATTATCTCCCAATATAGGCTCCTAGCAGCCTCATCTCCGGTTCATAGTAGAAAAATAAATGTACTATTTTCTTTATTTTCATGAACTTCCTAACTTAAAAAATAATGATGGCACCTAATCCTTGTTAATGAAATAGATATGGGATAAAGTGGTTAATTGGTTTCTTGATCTATATTGACTCTCATATCAGATAACCATCTGGGCTTAATAGTAAATAGTATCAACTGACAGTGCTTTTTGATAGAATTTTATTATTTATATATTGATAGAAATGTTTGTACTTATTTTGATCTATCATCTGCCCATTTTCTACTCCGTGAAATTAAAATTTTCAATCAATAATTATTCAATATTATGATCTAAATAAGCTAAATATTAAACGAACATTAATTAACTAAGCAGTTGATCACTAAAAATGTTTAAGACTTTTATAGATTGATAATTATGCTGGCTAATTGCAAACTATTGTATATTGGCCCAATGTTTAAAATGGAGCTTTTATTTTTCTAGTAGTTCTAAAATTTCTAGTAAAAAATATTTTTTATACTAAAAATAATGAGAGAATTGTGCTTAACAGAATATGGCTGCTAATAGAATCTATTCTCTCACTAGAAGGGGAATGCAGATCAAATTTTTAAGTGCCTTAATTGAATTTAAATTGTACTAATAGAGGATTGAGCCACATAGGGAAGCTAATAAACATAATTAATTTATGTTTCGTTTTTTCCACCATTTGATTTAGTGAAATATGCTTTCACTCCCTTGATCGGTGTTTTTTTTTTCAATTAGGAAATAGTAATTCCGTTCGCGGCTATTAATAAAATAAGCTGTGTGCGATAATACACAGAATGTAATAACGATCATAAGCCCCATAAAGTAATAAACAAGTAAATAAAAACAAACTAATAATGAAAAATATATATTTTCTTAACTTACCACTTGAACGTCTAATCCGAACTACTATACCGGGTTTAAGCTGCTTGGCGCCTTCCATACTCGTAATTGATAACTTCTTGAATAAACTCAAACAAAATATAACTAGATCACTAGGAATTTTTTGTAGATGTGTTATACTACCTTCCAATATGAAGAAAAGAATAACACTGGGTTATAAAATAAAATGCTAACGATCAGCTGGTATAACAAATAACTATTACGTTCAGTAGCTCTGGCTGTTAAAAACAATAAAATTATAAATAATAGGTACTTCCTTGTCACAATACTTATTTTAGCTTTGTATCATTCTTGAATCGTCTATAAATCTTAAACGATTTATTTAATTTAAAATTAAATGTACAATTAATTCAGCAATATTAAACTTTGCCTCGGTATAGTAATTATTAAATTATTATACCTCTACTATTTCTAACATTGTTATATAAAGATGAACCCAAGAAAGAAACATTAAAAAAGCCTTAAAAACACTGAAGAAGGAAATGAAAAAACCTGTGACAATGGAGTACTATATACACGGCATTGATCCTAAACATATTTTTAAAAAACAACATGATCGACATCTCGATCTCTGATTATGTAAGAATATCAAACCAAGAAACATTTACCAAATATTGTACCTCTCTACTATATCTAACTAAAATGAAGCTTTTATTTTTCTAGTAGTTTTAAAATTTCTAGTAAAAAATATTTTTTATACTAAAAATAATGAGAGAATTGTGCTTAACAGAATATGGCTGCTAATAGAATCTATTCTCTCACTAGAAGGGGAATGCAGATCAAATTTTTAAGTGCCTTAATTGAATTTAAATTGTACTAATAGAGGATTGAACCATCGAAAGAGACTTTAAAAGAAACCCTAATAACCATGAAGGGTGCAAAGAGAAAAACACCTCAAAGAATTTAAAAGTAATTACATCAAGATGACAAAAATAAAATACAACTTGGGGCAAAAATCAAATTTTAATACCTCTCTACTATTTCTAACTTGGTTGTATAAAATTGAACCATCGAAAGAGACTTTAAAAGAAACCCTAAAAACGATGAAGGGTGTGAAGAGAAAAACACCTCAAAGAATTTAAAAGTAATAACATCAAGATGACCAAAACAAAAAATACAACTTGGGGAAAAAATCCTGAATCTTAAAGAACCGATAATGAGAGAAGAAATGGGTGCGGAGAAAAGAGTAAAAATCTTAGGATGAAAAAAATGAAGACTTGAATTTACATTGGATGGAGAGTTATCTTCAAAAGAGACCCTGAACCAAAACTAAAAGCTTGAAGGATTTAAAGAGCAAGAAAGAATCCAAAGGAACCACTAAAACGGTCTAAGGGTAATTCCTTTCCTGAGAAAATGGAATACTTAAACCACAGCATTGATATTAAAAACTAAAAAAAAAGACATGATGAGAGGCCTCAATCTCAGATTATATAAGTATACCAAACCCAGTAACATTTAAAAATTATTATACCTCTACTATTTCTAACGTTGTTATATAAAGATGAACCCAAGAAAGAAACATTAAAAAAGCCTTAAAAACTTTGAAGAAGGAAATGAAAAAACCTGTGACAATGGAGAACTATATACACGGCATTGATCCTAAACATATTTTTAAAAAACAACATGATCGACATCTCGATCTCTGATTATGTAAGAATATCAAACCAAGAAACATTTACCAAATATTGTACCTCTCTACTATATCTAACTTGGTTGGATAAACTTGAACCATCAAAACAGACTTTAAAAGAAACCCTAATAACCTAATAAAAAAATTGAAATGTAACATGAGCGAAAAGGAAAAAACAAATTAAATAAAAATAAACTTGCTCCGAAAAGGAAAAGGAATCCAAAATTAAGGAAAAAAAGAATTAGAATGAGGGAGTGAGACAATGAAAATGATAATATTTGAAATAAAATACAACTTGGGAAAAAAATAATGAATGTTAAGGATACAGTACCAATAAAAAGAAAAGAAATGGGGGGGGGAAGAGACTGAAATTGTGATGATTGAAAATAAGAGGACAGGAATTTACATAAGAATTGGGGAATCTGTGATAGAGATCCTAAACGAAAACTAAAAACTTGAAGGAATCAAAAGGCACCACTATAAGTGTAAACATTTTTAAATCTCTCTACTATTTCTAACTTGGTTGGATATACTTCAACCATCAGAAGATACTCTGAACAAAGCCTAAAAACCATGAAGGATAAGAGAAAAACACCTCATAGAATTGAAAAGTAATGAGAACAAGATGATATAAAAAAACAACAACCGGGGGGGGGGGGGATAAAATCCTGAATCGTAAGGATGGGGTACCGATAAAAAGAGAAGAAAGGGGTGGGAGGAAGAGAAAAAAATTTTTGGATTATAAAAAATGAAATGTATTTACATTGGAAGGAAGGGAACCTTCGATAGATAAAAAAATAAATAAAAACTTCAAAGAGGGAATGAGTAAGAAACAATCCAAAAGTGCCACTAAAACTGCTGAAGGGTAATTCCTTTCCTTAGAAAATGGAGTACTAAAACCACAGTATCGTTACTAAAAATAAATACGACATGTTCGGAAGCCCCAATCATTTAAACCAGATTATTTAAGTATACCAAACCAAGTATCATTTAAAAATGATTATACATCTCTACTATTTTTAACTTGGTTGGATATACTTAAAAATATCGAAAGAGAATCTGAAAAAACTTGGGGAAAAATCCTGAATCGTAAGGAATTATTTAATAAAATATCAATATTGTGGCTCCAAACTATGAAATAAACAATCAAATAAATACATTTCCAATGATCGTACGATGGACCAAACACTGGATTTTTAATAAAGAAACCGCAAAATAGTTTTTATAGATGAGTGTAGAGATGGACTGTTGTATTTACGATACCTATAATAAGTTAATAACGCTGCTAAGCCTCATAAAACAATAAACAAATAATTAAAACCTAACAAATGAAAAAAATATCGGGTTTAAGCTGCTAGGCACCTTCCATTCTATGGTATGAGATACGTAACATTGTAAAATACTGAATGCACCAACTAATTTATTTTAATAATAACGCTAATTTGTTTTAATAATGATCGTCCGATGAACCCAACAGTCGATTTTACCAATGAATAAAAAAAGGCAAGATAGTTTCTATCGATGAGCTTCATTAGACCTAGTTTCACATGCATTATCTGCTGGAAGCTTTTCAGTAGACATCTCCAGTAAATACAGTCTTTGTACAGGCATTTGCCGGGTGTACACGTGCCGGGTTACTGTAGCACATCTAGCTTGCCTATTATTTCCAGAAAACGTTTCAGTTACCATTTATACCTTTCTACTCCACATCATCAACATTTACGACCTCTTCCTTCTCAAATGGAGGAACACTCTGTCTTGAGCCCTCTTTTACAAGTTGTCAAAAATACTCTCTGCGAAAACTATGATTGAACTGCCAATTCAATGAAGCAATTGCACACCAATAAAAGGTTTAGCTCTAATGATACATAAAAAAAACTCCACGTTTTCATAAAAGAAAACCAAGCACAATATATCTTTTATACAGTATATATTTACGTGAAAATACCTTTATAACAAAAAACTAAGCACACCAAAATAAAAGGGATATTCCTACAGTAAAATGGTTCCAGATAGTTGACTAGCTTCAGCACTATCACGAGCAATTATCTAGCTTGTTTAACCTTACCAAGATGCACTCACTTCTGTGGTTCCAAACAATGCCTGAGCTTCTAGCATTTACCATCCCCGACCACATCTCATCTCTATTCCAGTAACAATGAAAATTTCATGATTCATCATCCATTTTATGATGATTTATAATCCATAGGTAATGTCATATTTTGGGAGAACCTGAATTAATTACATAAAAGAGAATGTTATAACTATCTTCAGCCCCACAAAGAAATAAAGAAATAATTTAACAGTAATGGATGCATAATATGAATGTAATGAAGTATAAATGTTATACAAAATTACCACTAGAAATCAGAACTCTCCAACAAACTTTAAGCTGTTTTACAAATACCATTCTCTCAGCTCTCTAAATAACAATAATACTAAGAACAAGTAATTTATGATTGTAAACAAGTAATGAAAATAGTAATGGTAAAAGAAATAAACAGATAAACAACTGTAGGAATATATTTATTCTAACAACTTAGTAAAACAAAGTATAACAAAGAAATATTAACAAAAATTAAAACAAAATAAAATAAAAAATCATTTTAGTCACTAAGTTGATGTTTATCACTTTTCTAATCACCAAACCTTATGTCTTTTTTTTTATCGAATATCTTAAATTAACAAAAGGGTTTTCATCACACTTAGTAAAATGACAATTTTTAAAATCACACTTTGGCTTTGTCAAACAAATAGTTCACAGAAATATATTGTAGGTACAGTAGAACCTCACATATTTACCGTGGTTGGGTTCAACTTTGTGAGAAAAGCAGGAGAACCAGCTAATCCAGAGGGAGACAAAAAAAAACCTGATAATAAATAAGGTTATACCAAAATTAATCTTTATGTCATATGTGTAATAATACACAATGAAGTAAAATTTATTATTATTATAATACAACCTCAGAATCAAATGAAGTGCTGAGGAAGAAAAAAAAACTTTTCAGGAAAAGTAAAAACCATTGAAGAAACAAAGCTTAAGAATGAACAAGGAAGTTTTTTCAGGGTTTAAAAACCTACTCTACCTAACTAGGCTATTTAATGAGATTGCTTCCTGGAGAGTTTCTTAAATAAGATGAAAGTTGTTTCTCAAATGAAATCTGTACATTCGAGAATAAGAATAACTACCAAAAGAATAAGGATAGGTTAGTCGAGGAAAGGAGGGAGGTATTGTAGGCCTTCATCAGAAATAATAAAACAAAAATAACAAACAACCTTTAAAGCATTGTGTTTTAGTAGACTAAGAAGATGTAATGAAAACTTTGTAAAGATTGATTCTGTGTTACTGCAATAGACAGTAATAAAAAAAACAGTCATTTTATATTATAGTATGAAGATGTGTTATCGTGACAAAACAAACATTACAACATAACTATTTAAAAATGTATATAGAATAAAAAAAAAATTGTCTGATCCCCACCCTCCTGAAAGTAGGGGTTTTACCCACCCAAACCCTATAGCTCTGTATAATAGTGATAAAATTCTCATTCCTCACTCATCCGCTCGTTCTCAATCTCCCCTCCATTTCCCACCCCTCTCCTAAATTTAATTCATCATTTACCATCAGTAAATCCAAGGGGCCAGTAAAGTGAAGTTCTACTGTACTTAACAGTCTTATAAAAAGGCCCCACAGGGTTGATTATTAAGAAGATTACCAAAAGTCTTTTAACTGATAAATAAAACTATGCCAAAACTAACAGCAGGGCCTTCACTTTTTGATTGGCGAGCGATTTGAGCATGCTGACATGAGATTTTGTCACTGCCTCCAGTTAAAATTACTTCAACAGTTAATGTTTTTTCAGGAGAAAGTCGTAAACAATTCAATTCAGTACCTGAAAAATATTTCATTTAATTGAACAACATATTTATGAATTTTGAAACACAAAAAAACGTAAAAAAACTATATATATATATATATACATATATATATATATATATATATATATATATATATATATATATATATATATATATATATATAAATACATTGCAATGATAAAATTTATAACATGATATATCATTGAGCATAATAATTATGGTGAAAAAGTAAAATATTCTACAAATCTTAATTTCATGACATATATAGGATCATTAGTTCCTTATAAGAAGAAGCAAAAGATGATTTTGAGTATAATGAAGTTACACTTCACTTTAAAAAAAAATGTATAATATTTAAATTGATGATAATTGTTGACCTATGATAATTTATGTTGAAGAAATTGGTCCGGGCAGAGGTCACTGAATGAAATTCTCAAGTAATTTCAGAAGATATTTATTATAGCCAACGTTTCGACCTACGCTGTAGGTCTTCTTCAGGGCTATATGCAAAATACAGACAATTTAAGAAAACGGTACGAATATTAAAACATTTTAAATATAGATAAACTAAAAGAAGGTGAATACAGGCAAAAAAGTTTAGTTTATCTATATTTAAAATGTTTAATATTCGTACCGTTTTCTTAAATTGTCTGTATTTTGCATATAGCCCTGAAGAAGACCTACAGCGTAGGTCGAAACGTTGGCTATCAATAAATATCTTCTGAAATTACTTGAGAATTTCATTCAGTGACCTCTACCCGGACCAATTTCTTCAACATATAATATTTAAAGTATAACATTAGTTTTTTTTTTAAAAACCTGCTTGTTACCATAGCTCAAGAGTAACAAAACGGATCCTTTTCAGTCAAAATCAGGCCCAAGTGCCACAAGGGGTAACTGTTGCAAGCAGTTGCCTGGGGAGTAGCGTCTCTAGAGCTTCCTGAGCTCAATAAACCATGCACAATCAGAACAGTACATCCACACTCACACTATAGGTAAACACACACTCACGCACAACATACACAATGGATTAGTCATCACTAATAAAAAGTTCCCCCACAAGGAGGCACACAAATATACTACAGAAGAACCTAGTAATTCCATTATCGCCATATGCTGGCAAAAAAAGAAAGATTAAAAGATGTCCTAGACGTAAGAATGAATAGAGGCTTTTAAAAAGGAAAAAAAAAAAACACTATTTACTAAAAATGGATAAAATATGGAGGGGAGAAAAATCAATTAACCACAAAGAAAAGAAACAAAGCTAAGGAATCTATAAAATCTATAAAAGAAATGGCCTCTTATTTCCAGTAAGAGATAGAGAAGGGTAAGAGATCCGGAATATCTATGGGAAACTGATGACATAGAAACCAACTGGAAATATTTTAAGAGGATGCTGTTGGAAGCTGCTGCCTTAGTTTGTGGAAGGAGTAAAACAGTATCTGGAAATGAAAGAACAGCCTGGGGTCTGAAGAAAAAGAGTTATTCATGAAAATAAACTACAATAGGAAAATATCTTGAAAACAGATCCCAAGAAAACTATGAGCAATACAAGATGAAAAGAATTGAAGTAAAACGAATGGTGACGTATACTAAAAAGAAAGGTTGGGAAGATTTTGGCTACAAGATAAAAACTGATTTTAAGGGAAACCAGAAATTGTTTTTTAATGTGATGAAAGGACTGAGGAAAGAAAGAGCTCCATTGATGGAGCACATAAAAGACGAAGAAGGAAATATTCTACGAAGGAGTGATGAAATTATGGAAAGATGTCGAGAATATTTCAGAGAATTGTTGGAAGAAGATGGCTATGTCGGAAGTGAATGTAGAGAGGAAAGTATGGAAGAAGTGTGGGAAGAGGACGACTATATAGATGAGGAGAAATTGGAGAAGGCTCTGTCAGATATGAAAAGGAATAAAAATATCTCCTGAGATGTTGAGAAACATGGGCCATAAGTAAGGACAAGAAGTAATGCAACACTTATTTAACTTGGTGTGGAAACAGGAAAAAGTACCCAAAGAATGGGAAATAGAAGTCATAGTTTCAATCTCTAAAAAGGGAGACAACAGGGATTACAGTGATCATTGAGGCATTTCCCTTTTAAGTGTACCAAGTAAAATTTACTCCAAGATCCTTGAAAAGAGAATCAGAAGGATGGTTGAAAATAAGCTGGAGGAAGAACAGTAAGGATTCCATGCACTCAGGATCTCATTTTCACCATGAGAAAAATTCAAGAAAAGGTAGTAAAGAAATGGAATGAAGTATCTATTTCTTTCATAGATCCAACCAAAGCATTCAATAAGATCGAGGAAAAAAGTATCTCTACTTCAGAGAAAAGGTTGTGGTCCCTGTGACCATATTGGCCAATATGTGCCCTGTGCCATGAAAGAGGGCTTCTTGAACTGTTGTGATGTGGAAAAAAAGACAAAGATGGTTGTCTACAAGTCTACCTTTATTCCAACCTTGACATATTCCTCGGAGTCATGGAACCTGACAACCAAGTATAAATCAAGGCTTTAGGCTGCTGAAATGAGGTTTCTTAGGAAGGTGGAAGGGAAGACGAGAAGATACTGAGTGTGTAATAAAGCAATATGGAGATATCTCGATACAATTCCAGTAGGTAACTGAATTAATAGAGCGGAGCTGGCTCAGATGGTTTGGACATCTGTTATGTATGGAGCCAAGCCGCCCCACAAAATGTGCCTGCAATGCTAGAGTGGAGAGAAAAACACTAACTAAAGTGGGGGTGGGGTGAAGGAAGCTTTTAGGAAAAGAGGGTTAAATTGGAAAACAAAAAAATAGCTTGTACAGGACAGAGATAGCAGGGTCAAGCTCAACAAAGAGTATCCTCACACTGCTTAAGCCATAGATGAGGATAAAAGATTATGATGATGATGATGATGATCAGGCCTTAATTATAATTATTTTAAGTACAATTTCCTTAAGTCCATTCATATATTTAATATCCAAATTAAGCAGTTATAATATTATTATTCTGATGAATACATACTTTACAATTTAATACAAAGCAGTTAGTTTCATGAAGATACTACCATCAATCAATAATGCAATAATTTTCTGGGTTTGCACCTGAATTTTTTAAATAATCATTTAAGATATGATTATTTTTTAAAATTATGTTGATTACCTTTTCAAATATTCACACCAATAAAATTATCCAAATTTCCCAATGGATCCAAACACAAATAAGAAAAAGATGGGTCACCAAATATCCTCATAACCTCATAGCAACAAGACCCCTACCACAGATTAAACAGAAAACAGCAAATTATCACCAAATTTAGATTCAAAACTAACTACAAAAGACTGAATGCACATCTTAACGAAAATCTTAACGAAAAACGACTTGAAATTATCCCCATGAGTAAATATGGATGAAAGGAGCAAATAACCGACCGCATTCTTCAGTATTGTAACCTTCTTCATGAAGCCAGAAGGCAGACTTTTTTTAAGCTCAACTCACTGGAAAACCAAACTACAGAGCACTGGAGGGCCATAATATACATGAGAGTCCTTGATTAAGCACATTTGTCTGAGTAAGGACTGGTCTAATAAATGTTTTATATAGCCTTGGTCTTGGTGCATCCTGACAAAATATGGCTTTTAAATAATTTTACTTTTGTACAATATGCTCTGTTGGCTGTCATGATTCTTCTACAAAGTTTAGTCATTCAGTTCTATTATTAGTAAATTATGATTCTTGTATCATACTTGGAAGTATTTAAGAAAACTGTCGAATAGCTGATAAGAAAATAAGATAAGTCCGTAAGCAGATTTTATCTGCAGAAATAAGAACGGGAGTATTTCTAGATTTTCCTTTCAAATATATTTTGCTTATACCATTGTTGATTGTTGATTAGTTCAAATAATAGCAAAATATCACATAATTCCTTTGCACAGGTATCAACTCAATAGCTATAGAGTGTTTCACCAGAGAATTACTTGGAATAGAGCATTCATTTATGAAATTGAGCAAAATCTTCCTACTTCTATGAAGCCCTATCATCAGTTCCTGATTCTAATATAAAATTATCTACTCCTTCCCAAAATTTCCCTTTATGAATCTTTCAGATTTCCTTCCCAGTTTCACCAAAAGATTTAAATTTACAATTTATATCTATTTCCACTGTCATTTCTCCACCTCCTCCTGCTTTTCTCCTGGGATACCAATAAATGATGACAATGTATAGTTTTCCTATATGTAATATATACAGGGTGTTCCGAATTTAAATGGCAAAACTTCAGGAACTTATAGGGGACTGAAAAACTAAGACAAAAAGTCCTTTAGAGATTTGCTCGTTTTTGCTTAGTTTTAGAGAAAATGGCAAAAAAAGAAACAATACAAAAATGTTACAGGTAGCATTATCACCTTTCAATGTTCGTCAGGCTAGGCAGTGAGATATGTAAACACTTAATGTTATCATTTACATTCTTTTATTTGTTTACATTTTGGCTTCCTTCTAGGATTGTAATTCCTAAATCAGTCTTCAGTCAGTTACTCAGATATTTTTGTGTGAATAGCATCAGCCACAATGCCGCATACATATTCTAATGTTGAATACGCTGATATGATTTTTGTGTATGGTAATGCTTTAGAAGCGGTGCGGGAGTATGCACACCGATTTTCAAATAGAAGAGTGCCTAATCGAGGAGTCTTTTCGTTAACTTTTAATAGACTACGAGAGACTGGGTCATTCTTAATAAAAAATGAAGGCGACCAATTCCAGGCAGCAGTAAGAGCAGATTATCGGAGAAGAAATTGTGTCCAACGCCACTTCGATAACAATCCTGAGACTAGCATCCGAAGAGCATCTGCTGCATTAGCAATATCGCGGCAAGCAATATGGCGAACTTTGAAAGGTAATAATCGCTACCCATACCATCTTCAAAAAGTTCAGAATTTATTACCTCAAGATTATGTCAAGAGATTGAATTTTAGTAACTGGTTTCTTGAAAAAAATCGCGATGATAATTTATTTCCATTAAAAATTATAAGGACCGATGAAGCTACCTTTACAAGAGAAGGAATTGTTAGTCAAACAAATTACCATGCATGGGCTCTTGAAAATCCCAGAGCTATTAGAGAGAATAGGTTTCAGCATGAATTTGCTATTAACGTTTGGCTTGGAATTTGGAACAGATTACTGGTAGGACCATCCTTTTTACCTGGAAGATTGAATGGTATCACATTTACACATTTTTTGGAGAAGAACTTTTCTAATTATTTAGATGACATTACCTTACAACAGCGGATTGAAATGTGGTTCCAACTCGATGGATGTCCAGCTCATTATAGCAGAGTTGCTCGAGCTTGGCTGGATATAAATTATCCACAACGATGGATTGGACGTGGAGGAGTAGTACCTTGGCCACCCAGATTACCTGATATGACACCCATGGATTTCTTCGTATGGGGAACCTTGAAGCAGAAAGTTTATTCGGTGTCAATCAACTCAAGAAAGCAATTAAGAGGCCGAATCATAGATGCAGTGCACCAAATATCATCAGAACAATGTTTAGCTGCAATTTATCAAGTGAGTGCTAGATGTAATGCTTGCATTGGTGCAAGAGGACAACATTTTGAGCAATATTTACATTAAAAAGAACATAACATAAATATAAATGTAAATAAATAAGTATAAAAATGAAAACTTGTTTTGTTTCTTTTTTTGCGATTTTCTCTTAAACTAAGCGAAAACGAGCAAATCTCTGAAGGACTTTTTGTCTTAGTTTTTCGGTCCCCTATAAGTTCCTGAAGTTTTGCCATTTAAATTCGGGACACCCTGTATACTTTGTATTCAAAGTAATAAAATCACATAACAC
Organism: Arma custos; assembly: GCA_037127475.1. Classification (NCBI taxonomy): domain Eukaryota; kingdom Metazoa; phylum Arthropoda; class Insecta; order Hemiptera; family Pentatomidae; genus Arma; species Arma custos. Next base: position 59,353,367 of record CM073761.1, read on the forward strand.
ATTATGTATTCATAATGTTTGTCTTTATGTTTGCTACTCATTCACTCAACAACTACTGAACGGATTTGGATGAAACCTATTGAGTAAAATAGGTTATGCATCATAGGCTACAGCAAGGGCAGATTTATGTGGGGACACGGGGGCATGTGCCCTCCCCGTTATATTACATAATTAAAGGCAAATCAGGAAATCGGTTTTGATGTTAGACATCAGAAATTTTGGATGTACGAGTAACCTATATTTTTAAAAAATAATTAAATTATTTATTTAAAATGATCTTTCATGAAACTTTATGTGGTCTAAACTGAGGTAGTCATTAATACAAATGATACAAGTACATTCAGCTTGTAATGGAAAATGTAAATAGTCCACAATAGAAATCACATACCTGCCATTAAAAATAAATTACAGTAGTTAACTTTAAAATAAATATTTTAATTAACTAATTTCATTAACATACCATTTTTAAATGAAATTTTATTTTCATTGTTGTATGCTTTAAATTCAATAAGCCCATTTTCAACATGGAAAGAATTCATCTTTACAGATAGACCATCAATGTTTAAATCTGTATTTGTTAAATCAAATTTCCATATAATACTGCCAGATTTTCCACCAGCTGAAATTAAATGCAGATAAGAAATATCTATTTCAATCAAATAAATCCATTGTAAACCTAATATATCTTTGAAAATAAAAGCAACAACACTTATAATAGGTTTTATGAACAAGAAAAAATAAACAAATAATTTACAGACTTACATAAAATGCATTTTAAGGATAATTTAAAAATTATATTGTTAATTCAATGATTAATTAATATTTTCTATCATATTTAAACACAAATAAAAATTACTTTATCAGATTAGGTATTTTACCATATGTATAGTTTGGTTCTAAAAGAGTTAAAGAATATTTCTTTACCTGTTTTCTATTCTTAATATAAAAAATTTCCATTTAGTAAATCTATTATTTTAATAAGTGAAATGTCAAACAGAAAGAGGTTTGACATTCCCCTTGTCAGAGTTGGCATTTCCAGAACTAACAATTTGGACACTTAATCTTTTAGACCCAAGATCAAACGATATTTGGATATTGGATAGCAAAGTAATGAACATTTTTATTTTATTTTTGTAAAATGAAACACATAAATATCGCAAAAAATAACAGTGAAACCTTCAAAGAGAAAGCAAATGTAGATCGATTCAAGTGGTCCAAGATGACCCATTAATTTAATAATAATTAAACACATAAATGGCCAAAAATCAAATTTATAATCAATAAAAGAAAATTAATACATCTATCTATATACATATATATATATATATATATATATATATATATATATATATATATATATATAATAGTAACTTCATTTAAAAAATATCAATTTTCTTGTCTGAATATTAATATCTACTTACTTTCACGAGCTAAGTAAGACTGATTCCAATCGAGTTCTTCTTTTCTAATAATATTTTTAAATGAATATGTACAACTTTTCCATCCTCTTTGAAAATGACTGGTTCCTCCATTGCAATAAAATGCATAAGTATCACAATTAGAACTGTACCACATGCAATAATATTTTGGCTCATCCTAAAGTAAGAAACGAAACATGTGGAAATTATTAAACATATACTCCATTTTAATTTTAATTAAAGAACAATTATGTTCATTCATTGATATTTGAAGAGGTCTTGAATCATTCAATTAAGCCAATAAATTATATATCTACACTTATGATTAGCCTTTATTGCAAAAACCAAAACCAAGAAGTTAAACAAGCTAAGTTCATCTTGAATAATATTGGTTTTAAAGAGAGTTTATATACAGTGGCTCACAGTGAAATAGATACACCCTGTAGAAAAAAGAAAAAAAAAATTATATGGTTACAGGGGGGAGGAGGAACACAGACATTAGGGCCATTTTCCCGATCTTTCACATCTGTATCAACACATCTTTTGTTTGGGTTATCGATAGCAGCGTTCAGACCTCCCCCCCTGTAACTCATCTTCCAGGATTGAAGCAAGTAACTAATAATTTTACAACTCTGTTACATTACAGTTGACAAAATACTTCAAGAAATTACTGAATTTAATAATAAAAGAAATCAGGAATATGGTGCAGAACAATGAAGACCTCGTGACTAAAAAAAACAAAACATGGACATAATAAAAGCCCTAATATTTCAGTGTTTGCTTGAGATCTTCACAAAAAATTTTGTGGAACTGACTTTGAAAAGAACCTAATACTTCAGATACAAGAGTTTAACTAAAGAAAAATAATCCATTCATCAGATGTTCTTCTATTTTCGACCGTGTAGTAACATTCTTTGCCAATACTTCGCTGGCCATACTGCAAGCTTCCTCAGGGCTTAATCTGAGACTGTCTCAAACAAAGATATTGAAAAAAACATAACTTTATCATTTTCACTATGAGATTGGTAATCATAAACAAAAGTTTTATTTTTAGTATTAAATCCTTGTTTATTTTTAAATTTTTATTCACAAAGATCATAAAATTAGGAAGTTTAGTGATTACAATAAATTATTGTTATTAATGTAATATAAGTTGAACTATCTATTAATTCAGAGTAAAAATGAGGTTACAGCAATTAACTTTTGTAGGAGATAGAATATAATATTAATTTCATTAACCCTATTAAATTCATTGGAAAATATTGCAATGTGGTAGGTACTATACAATCATTGGATTTTCAATTTTAAAAAAATACAGAACAGACAAATACCGAGAAATACACATTTTACCTTTATTTCCTTACGGTGTAATTTAAAAATAAACCCAGTTTGAAAAGTTGGAACTTCTATTTCTCCTCTTTCTTCACGCCACTCCAATGGCCCAGATACACGGCCAGAGTACACCTCTGTTGGTTTTGGTTCTGTTAAAAATTCAGCTAACTCTCCGACCATTCTTTTGAATATGTAACACTTCTTGAGAGAAGAGCATTTGTCAAGTCTAGATAGAAATAAATTTAAAAACAAAATTATTTAATTATTTCTTCCAAATTTAAAATACTTTAATGAAATAGATACTAAGAATATCCACTGCTCATTTAATTTTCAATTTGTACAGGAAGTTTGTATAATTTGTATAAATTATCATTTTATTAACATTAGTGGTTCTTACATAGCAAAATAGGAAACTATGGTACGATTAACGATTGTTGAGGCGATAAAGCGTTTTGACAATAAAGTGTTTTCAAAATCTCCATCAGATTAATTTCTTTGATTAAGATAGCAATCTGCAAGATAGTAAACTTCAATAACTCGAAAATGTTTTCAAAATATTCAATACATATGGTGAAAGTACTATCCTTATCACAAAAGATTAGGTAAGATTAGGTTTCTAGGCCTGTGGGCATAGAAACTAACCTCAAAGAGACTGGAACCAATCATTGTCACTGCTATAAATGAATTATAAGAGTATTGAGTGAGGAAATGTAAAGAAGCCAATCCACTGTTTCAGAGAGTCTATACCAGTGGTTCCCAACCTTTTTCGTCCAACGCCCCCCTCCCTTTTCAAATGAAAACCTTCCACGCCCCCAGTTCAATTGAAATTCTGCCTACACACCTGCACAATAAATTGTATGGGCAAATGAAAAAAACAAAACAATAAGTATTACAAAACATTTAGTTTTACCATCACCAGAAACAACATTATAAGTTTCAATTTAAGGTAAAGAAGTACTGGTAAGAGAGAAATCACTAAAATTATGTCAGAATTGTTTTTTTTTATTTTCAACTGGTCTCGCACCCCCCCCCGACTTGTACTTACACCCCCTTGGGAGGATGCTCCCCAGGTTGGGAATCACTGGTCTATACCCTTAACTCATACTATTGCAGTGAATATAGCAGACTATGTAACCATGTACAGACAACTCAGATGGCCTCTGACATGTTAAATTGAGTATGGATGTGGATTTTGATGCAGAACAAATGGAGAGTACAAGGGCGTGGAGATACACCAATCCAAAATAGAAGTTGGTGTTGCAATAAATGAAATTCTGCAAAATAATAAGTACAGCTTAAGACTGTCTGCCAACATTTCAGCCATCAAGTCAAACTATATTAACAGTGCAGTACTTAAGACAGTAATGAACTAGTTAATAAAATAAAATAAATGAATGGAATGATAAAATAACAAGAGAAAAAGAATGATAATGAGATACCTATGAAGATAATAAAATATGAAAATAAAATTATTATAATGCAATTGGGAAAAACCACAATGCAAAGCCTTATGTTTCAAAAATACACCTACTTACCAGTCGACGTTTTGCCTATTCAGGCATTATCAAGACACCAAAATCAAAAAGGGGTTATGTGAATCGCATCTCGAAGAAAAAGGTGCAATACATCCCAACGATCAACAGCCCACACAGGCTCCAAACATGAGACAGCACACCACCACCAAGACGTTCAACATACAACTGAACGAAAGTAATACGACACCAGCTGGGAAGGTTATAGAATCAGCTGATCCACAAAACATATCCAGTAATATTAGCCAATAAAAATTTTTTTTATACATATTAGCAAAGTTAGCCAAATTTTTCTTTTAAAACATTCAACGTTTCCGAATAATATTGGTTCAAATTTCTGCAATCTGTTTTATAATTTACCGAAATGTCTATCTTTTGTGCAATCTGCATGGCCTCGAACAACTTCCTTCTAGAGCCATCACTCTCTTTGTAAATAACTTTAGCATTCTCAAAATCAAATTGATGCTTACAAGTTTTGGTATGCTGGGCCAATGCTGTGTTAGGTTCCTTGCCACCAATATTTTTACAATCATATTGATGCTGATACATTCTTTTGTGCAACAATTGTGATGTTTCACCAATGTATATTTTAGGGCATTGCAAACAGCTAATCTCATACACTACATCTGATTGTTGCTGTGTAAGTATTTTATCTTTCAATGGAGTGTAAAATTTACTCATCTTGTTTGTAATCTTATTCGCAAGCCTAATCTCGTTAACGTCATACTCTTTAAATATATCTCTAACACATTCTGACAGGCCCTTAATATAAGTGCACACAAAAAAGACATCATTCATATTATTTCTCTCGGCACCACCACTATATGACAATGCAAGATCCCCACCACTAGAAGTACAGTTCATATTATTGTGAATCTTGTTATAGTTCAAATTCCAATATTTTTTAATGAGGAATGAAGGGTACAAGTTAATTTCGAACATCGTGCAGATGGTCAATAATTTCTTCAAGATGCGATTCACATAACCCCTTTTTGATTTTGGTGTCTTAATAATGCCTGAATAGGCGAAACGTCGACTGGTAAGTAGGTGTATTTTTGAAACATAAGGCTTTGCATTGTGGTTTTTCCCAATTGCATTATAATAAATAATAGTGTTTCTTTTTGAGTTTTTGGCTCTATTTTAGTAAAATAAAATTATATGTAAAATAATAATAATAATTATATATATATATATATATATATATATATATATATATATATATATATATATAAAATTATTTAATTAATGCACTTTCTAAAGTTAGATATAATTTGAGCGTTTTCTTTAAACACTGCAATTCATTATGTTCGCTTTTTTATTTGTAACAAAAATATTGCTTTTTATGTAATAAACAATATCAGAAGCACTAGTTGCATGATGTATCATTCTCTGGTCATAAGACGTTGTGTCATAGGGAATAAGGACAGCACGAGTCTAATAACACTAAGCATAGAGTCATAATGCAATATTTAGTGAGATTTCAGATATACCACAATCATGCTGGTTGTGTCAAAATTGCACTCATTCTCCTACATGCTTATCTCTAGCATCCCATCACCATTTCGATAATATAAGTTGACTATTGGACATTCTTCTTCACCTATGGTAAAGCATTTATTAATTTTCGCAGTTCCATCTCTCAATGGAATTAAACACATTGGAATTTGAGTTATCTATCCATCATATGGAGTTTTACCTAATACATCACAAAAAAAATGTATCATCTCAATATATGTATAAGAATTTTTTTATATATAGAGATTAGTATATAGACTGTCATTTGGGTTTATTTTTACCAATATTTTATTACTTTTTTTTTAAATATTCACTAAGGAATGAATAAATCAATTCATTGACAAAGTATATTTCAAGATTTATTTCCCACGTAAAGATCATGTGTCTTTTTTATTTTCACAATAACTAAGTTAATTTTTTTTCTTTACTCAAAATAAATTTGTAAAGATTCTGGAAGAGGAGTACACTTATTTATTTCTTTTCCTTATTAATGTCTAAACCAACTTTTTAAAAGAATTTTATGTGTAATCATTTTTGACATGTTCTAATACTATAGGTTATTTCTTCTTAATATAATTAATTGATTTTAAAACTTACGGTTTTTTCTTTTTGTAATATCTTCATCAGGGAAGAAAATAGTGTTCAATTGTGAAAAGCTCCTAACCCTCCCCCTCCCCCAACAGTCTACATTTTATAGATCTAATTCTTATTTTAAATTCAATAAATGAGACTTTTAAAACAATTCTTAAAAAGGGAATTGTATAAGTGTTCCCCTATAGGGCAATGTAACAATCTATAAAGAACTGAATAACCTAAATAAAGTAAGAATACCATGAATAAAAAATTTCCATAAAATGAAATTTCTTATAATCGAAAGATCTTATAAACAAAATTTTTCCAAAAAAAAACTTAAACATAAAATTAAAGTACAATAGTTATAAAATAAAATATTACACAATCTTATTGTGCTTTGAAACGAAAAACAGAAGTAAATCATTTGTATCTGCTTCACGTCTATTCAGAACTCCTTTATGATCTTGACTATATCTCCAAGTGACATCTTGTATTTCCATGGTAGGGCTGAAAGACATTATTAATTTTGGCTTCTTTCCCCATCCTAATTCATACATAAGAGGCTTGTCAATAACACCCTCAGACGGATCACAATGGATCCATCTACCTTGAAGATGGGAATATACCTAAAATTAAAATCATCATAATTGTACAATTTATTATTATGAATAAATTTTTTTTGTTAAGAAAAAGTTTTATAAAAGAAACATGATTTAGAAAGAATTACAGCATATAGAGAACAATAAGAGGATTTATTGTTTGTTTCTTATAAAGAAGTATACTTCAAACTAAATAATTGTTAAACAAATTAAATCAAGCATTACTTCATATATGATTTCACTGGTTTTCAATATAAAATATGACAAAGTATTTTAAAAAACATTAATAAATTACCCTAATACGGTGTATAAAAAAAAGACCATTTTTTCAAATTCAAGATTTCAAAGGAAGTATCAAATGTCATGGCCGCATACACAGATCACCGTTACTAACCCTTTGCATTTGTTACTATTTATACATGAAAAATTGAACAGCTACAACTGAAAGTGTGTAGGAATATAGTTTATTAACAACATGAACCTATATTATTCAAGGATTGTGAGGTGAGTGACTATTATAAATAGACATTTATTGACTGGTGGGCGTTTGCTAAGGAAGCAATGTGGCAACTAATCCTTACAGGACTTATCATAGTCGCCATAACAAGTTCAAGGCCAAGGCTTGGTACGTGGCCTTTCCGATCCTCCGATCGAATCCCACGAGAGACAATACTTTTTTTTTACTTTAATTTAATTAAGTTTAGTATGGATATAATTTAGGGTTAAGATCTTATTTTTAATTATTTATAAATATCATATATATATATATATATATATATATATACATACATATATTTTTTTCCTTTTATTATTATTAATTAATAGACAATGGATATTGACAATACGTGTAGTGATGTGCCAGAGGAACTGACTCCTTTCTCTGAAATAAGTAAGACGGACTCACAGTACTTAAAAAGACGAAGCCTACAGAAGAGAGAGAGAAAGTCTGCACCGGACTCGGGTGGGAACTTTCCCAATAAAAAAAAAACAAAAAACAAGACAACTTTAAAAAAGACACTCACACAAAACAATGAGGTATCAGCGCGTCCTAAAACTCGCTTTAAAACTACTGTAGCCAAAAAATCAACTAACAGCCTGGAAAATAAATCACCAACAGCCTCAACTAGCAGTAATTCTACTTCAAATAATCCAGCTCCTAAACAGGAAACCATAAACCAGGGATTCGTTGTCCCGAAGCCACCACCAATCTACATTTTAAAAATAAATAATTTCTATGCCTTCGGCCAAGAAATTGCTGAATTGATTGGCCAGACAAACTTTAGTTGTTATTCCAGAGTGAATGACATCAAAATAAATATTCAAAACAAAGACATTTACAAAACTTCATCTACCATTACGGGTCAAATTGCCGCCGCAACAAAAAAATCCGGTCCCATCCAGTCAGAACCCTCAAACAAATTCCCTAAATCAAAATAGAACAAAAATAAATCCAGCTTCACACATTCAACTCCCAGCCAACCCTCCTTTCCAGATAAATTATCCACCCCAACCTCCAGATATATATCCAGTCCACCATCCAACAGACATAAACTTTATCCTTTCTTCCTTCCTGAGAGATCTTCAGGACACCATTAAACCACTCATCGTCCTACTCACAAGACTTCCTACCGAAGTTCCACTTAATCTCCCACGATGAGTATAAAGCCCTTAACTATCCTTTTGTGGAATGCAAATGGCCTACTCAATCACCATGACGAACTAGACATATTTCTTCATGACAAACAAATAGATATATCTTTGCTGACTGAAACTCACTTCACTCAACGTACACATTTCTACATACGGGACTACATTACTTATAGATCAGACCACCCAGACAACATTTCACATGCTGGATCCTGCATTCTCACTCACAAAACTATCTCATTCCCTTGTTCCTTCCACTCCAACTGATGCTATTCAATCAACATCAGCATCCATAACATCACGCCATTTCCATATCACATTTCAGCTGTATACTGTTCTCCCGGTAGTTCCATCTCTCATAACCTTTTAGATTCCCAATTCCGATCTTTTGGACCGCGTTTCATTGCTGGAGGAGACTACAATGCTAAACACCAACAATGGGGTTGTCGAACATCCAACTCCCGCGGAAATATCCTACCTTCTCAATCAATCAAAGAGCTACTCAATCCTTGCCCCAAAAAATCCTACCTATTGGCCTACATCCCTAAAAAAACGTCCCGATATCCTTGATATATTTGTTATATCCCAGATTTCCCCCGCACAGCCAATATTGAATCCTTGGATGACCTTTCATCAGATCATAGTCCAGTCCTCCTTTTCTTGCACTCAAGTTTCGCTCCCAAGCCTTCCCCTCTCACATTGATTACAGGATGTGTCAACTGGGACGATTTCTGTTATGACTTGGAGGACAAACTGGACTTAAAAATTTTACTTGAGACAAAACAAGACATTGATACAGCCATAGAAAAACTTACAACATCAATCAGAAGCAGTTTACATGATAACATCACAAATCATACAATTAATAACTATCAACAAACTGATTTGCCACAGCATATTCGTATCTTATTAAGAGAAAAACGCAGAGCAAGATCGAAGTGGCATAGAACTCGATATCCAGCAGATAAAACTATCTATACAAAATTAACTACCAAACTAAAAGCAGAAATCAAGAAGTTCAAAATTCAAAATTAAATTACATGGACTAAAAATCTTACAACCACCGACAAAACATTATGAATGACCACCAAAAAACTCCTAAACTTCAAAGAATTTAATCATCCACTCCTTACTGAATCAAATAACTGGACAAGATCTGACGGAGAAAAATCACAGTTATGTGGTCAATACCTTTCCAAAATCTTTCATCCACATCCTGATATCATTAACCCAACTCACACTGAATATATAAAAGAAGCATTAGATGTTCCCCTCCAAATGTCCTTTCCACCCAAAGCATTCCATCTTTCAGAAATATCCAACATTATTCACAGATTACCTTCCCGCAAAGCTCCTGGGCACGACCTCATCACAATTCATATTTTAAAACACCTTCCTAGAAAAGCCATTCTATTCCTTACCTATATATATATATATAATGCTGTACTCCGCTCCACATATTTTCCTGACCTCTGGAAATTATCCATTGTAAAAATGATACCCAAACCTAAAAAAAAAAAACAGAATACCCATCCTCTTAGCGTCCTATCTCTCTTTTACCTTGCATGGGTAAAATTCTAGAAAAACTCCAAAAAAAAAACCATCCTTGATGAAAATCACATAATACCAGATCACCAGTTTGGATTCCGAGCATCCCACTCCACCATTCAGCAATGCCATAGTGTGGTGGATGTAGTCTCCTCTGCATTAGAATATGGATCATATTGATCAGGAGTCTTTCTTGACGTGGAATAGGCTTTTGACCCAGTCTGGTATCAGGACTTGCTCTACAAACTCCGTAAATTCCTACCCCCTACATACTTTATCATCCTTCAATCCTATCTCACAAATAGAACTTTCCAAATAAACCATAATAATGTCTATTCATCCCTCTTTTCCCAATCTGCTGGTGTTCCTCAAGATAGTATCCTTGGTCTAATCATTTATACAGTTTATACAGCTGACATCACAACTCATCCTAATACTATCCTTACCACGTATGCTGATGATGCATGTGTATTATCAGTCAACACCAATCCAGTTATTGCATCCCAAAGCCTCCAATCCCATATCACTGATCTTGAAGTATGGTGTTAAAACTGGAGAATTAAAATAAATTCTCAAAAATCGCATCAAATCACTTTTACCTTACGTTGTAAACCAATGACTTCCTGCCCTTCAGTATCCTTTAATAATATCCCACTGGTGCCTGTAGAACAGATCCGATACTTAGGGTTGCACCTCGACAAACAATTAACCTGGAATCCTCATACAAGACTGAAAAGACAAGAAACCGCTCGACGTTTCAGGCTACTTCAACACTTACTAGACAAACGCTCTAAGCTCCTAATTAACTACAAAAGACTCATCTACATGACCATCATACGACCTATTTGGACTTACGGGGCTCCACTAAGCCATCGAATTCCTCTCGTATCCAACCCTTACAATCCAAAATCCTTCGTAAAATCCTCAATGCTCCTTATTTTGTTAAGAATAAAGTCACCCATAATGATCTTAATGTCCCTTTTGTTGCTGATTTGGCCCGAACCCGGTATCTATCCTTTCATAACAAACTTCATTACCACTCAAATTCTTTAGTTTCAAACTTAGCTTCCTCTTCAATTCCCAACAATCCTCCGCGGCGTCTGTAAAGAAGATGGCCAGGTGACCTTCTTAGTTGAACTTTGATTTGAGAACTATCAGAGGGTAGTTTCTCTACTTGTCATTATCATGTCATTATGTATTAATTATCCTATTTACTTGTTGTATTATTGTAATACAGTTGTAAATATCAATAAATAAATTTTTAAAAAATATATATTTCAAAGGACCGTAAATATTTTAATCCTATTTAATACTTACCAATACTTAGTAATCCCTTTATAGCATTTTCTAAGCTTGTTTAATCCCATTAGACTTCTTCAAAAAAAAAAGCCTCAGTTTATTATTTTTTTAAAAGAAGGAACTTGACAGTGTCCTACGAAATTCTTGTAATTTTGAGGCATTACTAGAAGTAAAATTTCACCGCCACTGAAGCAACTCGTGAAATTATTGAATATGAAGGAGAAAGTGTCCTTGGCCAGCGCACACATAGCGTTGCTTTGAAAAATTTAGTAGTGGATATACAACGTTGGAAAGGAAGAAGGGGTCCAGGTGATCAATAATGGATATTGATGGGGTTCTGCAGGAAGCTATTGATTCAAACCCATCCTTAAGTACTCACGAACTTCTTGTGATCGAAAGATACTGTTAGTCGCCATCTACGCTCTATTGGGATGGTGAAAAATATCATACCTCACGAACATACTCCTCAGCAATCAGATAACAGGTTAGAAATTTGTGAAAATTTATTGAAAACCCCTTCTGAAATGAGAAAAGGTGACAAATCTTCTGGTAAAACCTGTGATGAAAAATGGGTTTACTGGCGAAATCTGAATACCCATGAGAAATGGCTAGATCGTGGTCAAACTACTTTTCTGAATCCTGCAAGGGGGGGATTTGAAAAAAAAATCAATGCTTTGCATTTTTTTTTATTATGAATGTGTTATCCTTCATCAATTTGTTCCTGATGGGTGGGTGCTCTATGAATTCTGAGCTCTACTGTGAACAACTGGAAACATTATATGTGAAGTTGTCAGAGCGTTATCCTGCTTTGATCAACCGAAAAAGAGTTTTATTCCAACAAGATAATGCTCGTCCTCACATTTCCTGTCGAACCAAAGAAAGGTTTACAGAACTTCATGAGTTCAAACTCCCGCCTCATTATCCACCATATAGTCCACACCTCCCACCGTTGGATTACTACTTGTGTCGATCTATGGCCTATTTCCTTCAAGGGAAAAAATTTGATAATTTTGCGGAAGTTGAAATTGCGGTTCAAGAGTTCTTTGACAGCCATCCCAAGGAATGTTATCAGCATAGGATCGAGAAACTAGCAAGCAGATGGCTAATGATGGTAGATAACAATGGACTATACTTTGAATATTAATTGTATTTTATATCAAAGAAATAATAATACAACTCTAGGATTAGGATCAGGTTGTGGGGTGATAAATAGCGGGGTTATTACTCCCCTGCTTTCGAAGTAATACAACCCTATTATTTTAGGTTATATTTTTTACTTTCACTGTATGTATACGGTGTAGCATCACAATTAAAATTGAAAATATGAACAACAAAGGAGTATCAAATGGAAATAATAATAAATAAAAATAAAATTTTAATTAAGATCTTGAGATTTACCAATACCTGAGAGGTTATTCCTCCCTGGCTAGTTCTATAACCAATGTTGAATAGTCATTGTACTAATTTAGCGTTTGTATAAGAAGAAAACCATTCTTCAATCTATTGAATCATGTAATAGACTTCATTACATAATAGTTATAAAGAATAACATAATTATGTAAGTTAGAGAAGAATTGGTTGACTGTAACTTCTAATATAAGGAAGAAATAGTTGGGGGTGCAGTCAATAAAAACACCTTAATAAGTGTAACTTATTTATTGTGTGCCGACGTTTCGGCCTACAATGTAGGCCATCTTCAGGGCTAAGAGAGAGAAACAAACAGAAAAACATATAAAAAACGTTGCAGTAACAAGAATATGGTGACAAGTAATGTAGTAATGTGGTACAAGTGTGGAAATTAAAATAGTGACTAGATATGATGAAATAGTGAATAGATATGATAATTAAAGATAATGAACATAAAAGTGGTTATAGAATATAATAAAATTAAAATAGTGACAGATAATAATAAAATTATAGATGAATAGAAATTAAAATAGTGACAGATATAATAATTAAAGAATACAAATATAAAATACAGAAAATAAATGTTCAGAAAGGATAAAATGTAAACATAATATAAAGGGAAAGAAAAATGAGGAGGTAAACGGAAAGATACAAAATGAGAAGATTAAAATATAGAAAAAGGGGGTGGAATATGAAGGATTTAGAAAAAACTAGTTTAATTATAGATATAAATGGATTTGATACCAGACTTCTAGAGGTTACATAAGTAAAATGTAATAATACAAGCATATGTAGAAAGAAAAGATTGATAAATTTCAAAAATTAAAAATTGAAAATAATGTTTATAAATATGAACTCTAAAGTATGAAAAGAAAATAGAAAATATAAGTAAGGGAAGTTAATATTATAACTGTATACAGTTAGAAAGAAGTAGTATTAATATAAAATATGATGTGAATATAACATAAACATATAGAAACTAGGTACAGAAATTCAGTAGATGTAAAAATATGAGGCTAAATAATAATGAACTCTATGCTATTAACATATGATGGATGCCAAAAATTGGTGTGAGAAACAGGTGCGAAGAAAGGTGAAGGTGGAAAGGATGGAGATAAGATAAAGATTAAGATGTGTACTAACCGAATATACCACGCGGCGGCAAGGCGATCAGCGGCCCAACTGAAAATACGTTAGGACTGTCGGAAGCGCTAACCGCGATCTCTGACAGCCAAAAAAAAAAACTAAGAAGGGGGAAGGGGAAATGCAGATGCAGTGAATATAAGTGACACATAAATAATGTTTAGAGGTAATGAACATCCCCGCAAAATTGATTTGCCTTGTGAAGTTAACGATGAGTGAGGTAAGGTGCCAGGTCCGGATACAATCTGAGTGTTCCCGGGAGTTTCCATCTGATACGGGATTAAGGCAAGGAGATGGACTTGCCTGTCTTCTCTTTAATTTAGCATTAGAGAAAGTAGTAAGGGATTCAGGAATCCAAACTCAAGGAACGATATTTTCCCAACAAGTGCAGGTTCTTGGTTTTGCCGATGACCTAGATATAGTAGCCAGGTCCAGATCAGCTTTAGTCGAAGCCACCACAAACCTCATCAGGGCAGCGTCATCTATGGGACTTTCAATTAACCAGACTAAGTCCCAGTACATGTACACCGGAGCTAGTGATAACAGTCCTTTAATAGTGGGATCCTACAAATTCCAGCAGGTTAAGGAATTTACCTACCTAGGATCACTTGTTACTTCGGGAAATGATATGGCTGCTGAGATTAAGAAGTGCCTCACTGCAGCCAACAGATGCTATTTTGGCCTTCTCAAGATCTTTCACAGTAGGTTCATCAGCAGGCAAACCAAGATGATTATTTATAAGACTCTTGTCCGGCCTGTACTAACTTATGCCTCGCAGACCTGGATCATTTCCAAGCACGACGAAAAGGATCTGATGATCTTTGAAAGGAAAGTTCTACATCGTATTATTGGACCAGTCAGGGATGCGGCTGAATGGAGAATAAGGAAGAGCAAGGAGCTATATCTCATTTACGGTGAACCGGATGTGGCTGAGTTTGTGAAGTTAGGAAGGCTTGGTTGGGCAGGCCATTTGACCAGAATGAATGAACAAGAAATCCTGAGGAGGGTACTTGAGGAGACACTACATCGAACCCGAAGAGCTGGAAGGCCCAGGCTGAGGTGGGCCGATGGAGTGGCAGCTGATGCTCGAAGCCTACTTGGGATCAGGAACTGGAAGGCGGTCGCACAAGATAGAGCCGAATGGTGGCGGCTCGTTGAGGAGGCCAAAACCACCCAGGGTTGTAGTGCAAAAAAAAACAACGTAAATAATGTAAAAAAAATTGTAAAAAAAATTAAAAACAAGGTGAAGAAAGAAAACCAAGAGAAATAAGAACTAAATTAATGGGGAATGGTGGAAAGATAAAAAATAAAATAAAATCAATGGTCAAAATGTGTATATATAGGTGAGATGATAGGAGAACAATATGGTAATAGATAATGGAAAATAAAATATGAATATACATAATATGATAATGGAAAATAGGTGATAAATGTGTATATAGGAGATGATATATAGACATGTAAGGATTCTAGAATAATTTAAGAATGTAAGGTTATTTTAGTAAATTAAAAATTTGGGAGTAGGTTAAGGATAGGTGATGGGAGTCGGTCTTGGCATTTATTAATTAACCAAAATTCTTAACTAGTCATCTTAACCAGGACCAAATGAATAGCCTCTCCACCCTTATTTCATCTACCTTCACCACAACCAGGTCACGCAAAAAACTCCACCTTATCTCCAAATTCAATTCCCTTTACCAAAAATCACTTACCTCCAAAATCTACCCAAAAGGAGATGAAAACTGGGTACTCAACATCATTTCCACCAACATCCCCACCCATGTCAATAACATTCTTTCCTTAGGACCCAATTTTGCGGCACCCTCCTCTTCTTTCAAAAAAATTATTCCTGAATTTTTTGACCGACTTAGAATACATTCATAATGACCCCCTGCTCCACCGTTCTCATGTTTCACCAGATCTATCACGTGTCTCCCTAGCGAATGTCATTACCAATTTCCTTCAACATCCCCATTCCGCACCCTCTAATTTCTCCCCACAGTTTTTCAAGGACCTTTCTCGCACACGCTCTTTCCTTAAATCCCAAGACGACTTGATTGTCACAAAAACTGACAAAGGCAACTTCACAGTAATTATGAATCGTTCGGAATACAACCAAAAAATGATTTCTCTTCTTTCGGGTACCTCCACCTACAAACCTATACCCCGAGACCCTACCTCTTCTCTCCAAAAACAAATCAACCTCCACCTTAAAAGCCTTTTCAATTCTAAATTAATTACATATCCTGTTTACAGAAACCTTATTTCCTACAATTCCGTAGCCCCTCGTTTTTATGGCCTTCCCAAAATTCACAAATCCAACAACCCCCTCCGTCCTATTACATCAAACATTAATTCACCAGCATCCAAACTTAGCAAATTCTTACTTCCATCCTTACAAGTCCTAAGCCGTAATAACCCATATGACATCCAAAACTCATTTCACCTACGTGATTTATTAGCATCCCTCACCATACCTGATCATCAAGTTCTCACCTCCTTCGATGTAGAAAGCCTATTTACCAACATACCTTTAGATACAGCCCTCCTCATATTAGATAACAACTGGGCTCTCATAGAACCTCATACTACTCTCAACCGGTCCTCATACCTCCAATCCCTAAAACTCTGTTGCGAATCTGGCTACCTTACCTTCCATGGACAGTTCTTTAACCAAATTTCTGGACTGGCCATGGGAAATCCCCTCGCTCCTGACCTCTCCAATATTGTCCTAAATGACCTTCTTGACTCCATCCTACCCCAGTTCCGTGACGATGTCATTTTCATTAAAACATATGTGGACGACCTCCTCCTTATCCTAAATCCTAACATTATTCCAGGTTTATTATCATCCTTCAACGCATACCATCCCCGCCTACATTTCACTGTTGAACTAGAACATAATAAATCACTACCTTTCCTTAACCTCCGTATCATTAGAAATCCCGACCACACCTTATCCACTGATTGGTATACGAAACCCACCTATTCTGGCAACCTCCTCAATTATTACTCCCAACATCCGCACCACCAAATAATCAATGTCGCCAAAAATATCATCCACCGTGGCCTATCCCTCTCCAACTCCTGCTTCCATAACACCAACACCCACCGCATCAAAGAAATCCTATTAAAAAACAATTTTCCTTCCCACGTTATCAATAAACTCATCCATCACCATTATAACCCACCCACCCACACCCGGTCTCCACGTCCGCCATCTATCCCTATATACAGATCCATGCCATAGATACCCTCCCTCTCTAATAACATTCAAAAATCCTTACGTTCCTCGATCCCCAATTTACGTATCGCCTTCAAATCCCAAAACAAACTCTCCAATATTTATACCCGAGTTAAAGATCCCATTCCCCTAAAACAACGCTCTCAGATCGTCTATCGTATTTCTTGCTCTACTCCTAACTGCAACTCTTCCTACATCGGCGAAACCAAAAACCTCCTTAAAGACCGCATTACCCAACACAAATACTCCATTTCCTCCCATAACCCAACCGCTTCAAAACTCTCCGAACATGCCCTATCTTTTAACCACATTTTTGACTTCGAAAATACGTCTATCCTAGCCCCTGTTCCTAATTATAATAAACGCATCCTCTCGGAAACCATTCACATCAATTTAGATTCCTCCACTGTTAATGCCAAGACCGACTCCCATCACCTATCCTTAACCTACTCCCAAATTTTTAATTTACTTAAGGAAATCTGGCAACATCTATTTTTCAACCCTTTAGGATTGTCTAAACACAATTCAGAAGAGATATGGTTGTGCCCTATTTTTTCACACATCCTTGAAGCACCGAATCTAGTAGTTATATTTTCTAACAAAATAATACAATATTTATTATTGTATAAGTTGAATTATTAATATAAATTTAAGTAAACAAAAAATTATTAATAAAACTTACTTCTGTCCAGGCATGGTCATTGGTGTCATAAATAAATCTTGCTTCATACCCTACAGCAAAACACATAACAGTAAACACTTGCGAGAATTCAGAACACCTCCCTTGACGGGTTTTGAGCAGTATGTATGGGTCATTGAACCGTTGAAAATTAAACGTGATTTTGCACATTGTACATTCATAAACCTGTAAAGAAATAATTAGCAGAGATGAAAGAATTCATTTAAAAATGCAATTATATTTAATTGTAAATAAAATTGTAATTATACCTAAAAATTATTTAGTTCAGGATTATCTTTTTTTTACCTGCAACTCTTAATGTAAGGTATCTCATAATTAGAATGTAAAGTAACTCATAATTAAATCAGCCCTTTAATATCTTTCCTACTAAAGGATTGTATTTATACTTCATCTGGGGAATTAAAATAAGTACAGTTTAAATCAATCTACCCATATAATCGATAACATTTTATGAAGTTTTTTTCAAAGCAATAACAACAAAGAGCTTTTTAATGATGAATAATGTATGGTATTTATAATTAAAATGTGAACAGAGAACAATTTAAACCACACTAAATTTATTTTTGAAATAAACTGAAAGGAGATAAGTTTCAAACTTGGAAAAATGAGATCCATAGCCTACAGGAATCTCTAAATAATATTTTTAAAGTGGGTTTGTAAAGTTTCGAATCACCTATTCAGTTTTAACCAAAATGGTGAAACCGTAAGAATGCACGGTACTCCAGGATACCTATGTTATGTTGAAAAAACGGACTAGATATGTTTTTAGTACTTCATTGAACTAGATCATGTTTTTAGTATTTTATTGAACTAGATCATGTTTTTAGCATTATGTAGCTATTCACTAAATCTTGAATTATTCTCAATCATTTAAAATGTATTACTTTACATATAATAATCTCTTATTTTAACATCCTTCAGAGTGTCTAAAAAAATAAGTAAAGTAATAGCTGGTAACAGTTTATAATTTCATAAATCAACAAATACTTAATACATTTTACAAACAATGTAATATTTTTTTTGGTATTTTTTGTTTTAAATATGTCCTATTAAAATACCTTAGATGATAATAATTATTGAGAACGTTTAATTACACTCATTGACTATAGAACATAGAACCCAAACCTGTGGAAGTTTTAAATAAACCTGTTAATCAACCGAGAATAAAGCTTAGCGAACCCAATGATACTCTACTATATACTACCAATCTCTCCTAACACAATTCTGTCAGATTACCGCTGGAACCTAAATTCCCTTGATTAACCTTAACACAATCCTCCAACCAGCGACTCAGTCTACCCCTCAAATGTTTACCAGTCGGCTCAGCCCTTATTGCCTTTTAAGAAATTCATTTGTTACAAAACCCAACAACTTTATAAGCCCATCTCAACCTTCCAGTCCTATCATTTTAGTTATATTAACTAGATCCTTGTTCTGACATTCTGCATTGTTTGTATCTCATAAATTCAAAAAATATTGCGATAAAAAACTGATAATACTCCCAATAATAATGCAATTAAAAATAATTATATAAACAAAATATTATTTATTAACCTCTGTATTGCTCCTAGATTGTCCTGAAGAAACGGGGTAATACCTGACCATTTCACAAACTTTACCACACTTCTTGCATTTGGATTCATACCATTTAAAAAACTCATTTTTAAACCATGAAATGAAGTTTTCTAGAAACAATTTCTCAAGTAATACTGACTCATCACCAGAAATTCTAGAGGGATAAAGTTGAGTTTCTCTAAAGGATGCACAGGTATCTGACCATATTCTTGAAACAGGTATTAACTCAATTGCTTTATCTAATAATATTTTATCTTTATATTTAGATGTTATATCCAAAATATGAAATATTGTTTCTTCAAGAGTCATTTTAATTTAAAGTTGGTTTAAACTTTTTGGTCCATATAGAACGACTAGCTCAAAATATATGAGTTAATTCTTGAACGCAATATTAAAACAAAAAACTTTCTAATTCTTTTCTAGGTATGGTCATTGAAGAAAAACACAAATATGAACAAAGGCGTAGATAGGATTTTTATTATCTGTTTCTTAATGTATATTTCCAAGGGTAAATATACCACAGGTTGTCGCTTCGAGTAGAGTCACAAGTTGTAACTGTTCATTCCTATCCCTTTTAATATTTTCCAAAGTCGATTTATACAAGTTATCGTGAGTTTTAGTATGGAAATAAGAAGGTAATTATGGGAAATGCGTGTACTTCGGTAATCATTTCATCTAGAAAAGAACGTTTCAACAAACATATATCATCTATACTTCGAAATGTTCGTTACTCATTACTCATAATTACATTCTCTTTTCCATACTAAAATTCACGACAACTTGTATTTTTGGAAAATATTAAAAAGGAAACGATTAAAATTAAAGTTAAAACCTGTTGTAACTCAACTCGAAGCGACAATCTGCGGAACAGATAAAAAAAATAATGGATTTTTCAGAGTTCTTAAAATACGTACTGGGTAAAGGATTCAGCACCCATCAAAACAGTACAATTCACTCGTCTAGGATATTTGGCAACTCATACAGAAGTGGTTATAAGTAGGTATAAAGCACAGTCTGGTCGTTGTGAGTTAGAGTGTCAGCGTAAAATGGTGCTTATGGTTCTTTGTGGTGTATGAACATATAACTCAGAGAGATCAGGACCTTATTACACAAAAATTGTGACAGACTATAAACCTGTTGAAGTGTAATAAGTTGCCTGCTTTCCATTTGACACTGAAAACCATGACACTCTCTAACAATATCGAGGACGAAGATACTCCAATTGATAATATTAAAATTTTTCTTAAATTATTATTTTTCGTAAATCAATCGAACCAATTGATGGAGGTATAAACTTAAATGGTTAGTGTGTAGATAATGTGAGATACATAGATGGTAAAGCTCTGGTGCCTACACTTTTTCAGACATTTAATTCTTACTCCAAGAAGTTAATGATGAATAGTTTCATGGATTAAAAATAAATGCACAAAAAAAATTAAAGGCTTTCGGGATGTGGCTCAATGGTAGAGCGCTTAGTTACCAGTTACCGAAAGTCCTGGGGTCTAATCCAGGACTTTTATATAATCTTTTAGCGGCCGGAGATGAATCCTATGGGATCTAGGACATTGTGGGGCTCACTCAGACTACATAAAGTGGGTACCCAAAATATGAGGGATAAATCTGGGGATTGAGCGTGATGCAGGACAAATCACCTCCCTGCACAATAATTGTCCACGAAACAGTACATGGGTTTTAGTGGTACAAGTTCGTTTTTTTTGAGATGTGACTGCTGCATAGAATGCAAAGAATCTCCTGAACAAGTAGAACACCCAAGGAGGCAATGCTTATTATGATTCATATGACAAGACAATTATTAAGGTGCACGTACCAAGGAGTTTCAGTTATTTTGGCCATATTATTAGAAATTGAATGAGAGCGAGTAGCTCAGAAGTAGAGTCCTGAGTTACCATGCCAATGGTTCTGGATTTAAAAAGTTAATTTATTTAATAAGTTAACAGTCGGGAATTGACCCTGTGGGATCTGGAGACCCTCTTGGGGCTCGCCCAGCCTCTATAAAATAGGTATACTAAATTGGGAGGAAAAGCTGGCAGTTCAGCGTTATCTAGGATAAATCACCTTCCTGCACAACTGTGGTGCAAGAAACAGTACAGTCTCTCTATGTACTGAACCCAAGATCCTTCATGGGTTGTAGTGGTACGTTTTTTTTAATAAAGAAATAAAAAATATGAGTTAATTTTGAAGTGGAAAGAATAGGTAAACCTGGTGTGAGAAGAAAATAGTTTCTCTTGGCTAATGAATATTAGAGACTGGCTTGGTGTTGATAGACCGATAAAGGTAATGTAATAAGCTTAAGACCGCAAAGATTCAGCCATGTGATAGCAACATCCTGTAGGGAGAAGGCATGTCAATAAAGATAGAGTGGAGGACATTTATTTTACTGCAGTTTGATGATCAAGCTATCAAATCTGATAATGGTTTTAATAGTGTTTTCCATAGATATCCTCATTCAGGCTTAGGTGGGGTTTTAAGGTTCAAATACTTCTATATACACTGATGGATATGGTTAATCCTGGAAGGTGGGTCTATAGATTGGTTCCCCATGGTTGAATATACAATAACTACTATGTACCTCACCCAATTTATAACAAAATATTAGGGTATTTTTTAGGGCATTCCAGCATTAAATCAAGGTGGACAATGTGTGCCTACTCATGATTATTCATTTCTGTTCTTCTTCTAATAATCGAGGACTTTGAATAAATCGAAGATCTAAGACTTTAGACCAACATGTTTCAATAATACATCCACAAATGTTCCAAGTGGAGGACTCACTTATGCTACAGGTTCTCCCCTCTGAAACCTCACATTCCCTAGAAACTTTAAAATATTAAATGCTTCGTTAAAGGTTAAAAATCCACATTATTCAATGATTGGTGCAAACCCCCTTCTGGATTAGTCAAGAAGGGGTTCTGCACCCATAGCCCTCAGGTTGTAACCCACTAGTTAGTGGTTTACAACCTGAGGGGGTAATGACAATTCAGGGGGGGGCCAGATCAGTAGAAAATAAAACATTCTCACTTAGTTTTGGTTATTTTCCCTCTAAAGTACTTCTTTATCTTAAATTGAAAGTTTAATGTTTGTATGTTGTGATAGTAAAACTAATTTTTTTTTTTTTGTATGCCCATTCACATTTTGAACAGGGGGGTGGAAGGAAGACTTTCATTTGGACAAGGGGGGCATGGTATAAAAAAGGTTGGGAATCACTGCTTTAATATCTTAATCAATATAGGGAGAAGATAGGCTTTAATTATGTAGCAAGTTGCTAATTTTTATGACCTCCCTTGAAGAAGAGTCTGACATTGGCAATTTTTGAGTTTCCTATAAAGTAAAATTATTACATACTAAAATAAACATTAAACAAGGTTTCATAAAAATAATAATGCAAACAAATACATTTATTTACAAAAAATACTACATTTCAGTGATCATTGCTTAGAAGTATTTATAGGCAGTTATACATTAATATTTAAATGTAATACAGTTTTTATTCCATTATTGAATAAAGAAAACTAATGTAAAGTTAATAACAATTATGTTATGAATCTTACATATATCAAGAGAAGTGTTGAAAATTTCACAATAAATTTGTCAAAAGTTTATTGAGTTTAGTCAATAAGTTTTGTACAAAATAAGTACAACTTTTTTCATTTTTGCTCAATGTTTTGGCCTAATTTTTAGGCCATCATCAAGGATCAGAATAAAACAAAATAGAATAACTATATCAACAGAGCAGTTTCCAAAGAAAATATAGAAGGCTATATAAAAAGAAATGATAGGATCACTTATTTTATAATTCAATCTTTTGCTCACTTTATTTCATTCTAGTCATTCCCATCACTTCTGTTTATATGACCAGCTATATTTTCTTTGACACTGCACTGTTAATATTATTTTTCGGTTTTGTTTTATTCTCAACCATGATGATGACCTAAAAATTAGGCCCAAACTTAGGGAAAAATAAAAAAAGATGTAGTGGAGAACAGAGATAGTTGGGGGGTGCAGTAAAGAAAACACCAAATAAGTACCAGACTTATATTTAATTAGTGCCGACGTTTCGACCTACAATGTAAGCCATCTTCAGGGCAACTGGGAGAGGCAGCTGGGTGAACCGGTTAACCAACCATCATAAAAAAAAAATGTACTTATTTTGTGTAAAATTTATTGACTGCACCCCTTATACTTTAAACATCAATAGCTTCATAAATAACTATTATTTTTCGCCATTCACTGCGGCAGATTAACAACTCATAGAAGGGAAAGTTATAAATTATCTGGTATAAAACGTAATTTATAGTGGGTAAAACTATCAGATCTTTTATTCTCTTTTGTCTCCCTGTGGAAGAACAAGGTCTGACATTGCATACTTCCATGTCCATGCTCTAGCGATATTAGAAAAAGCGGTTTTGTTTTCCTTATATAACTTTCCAACCATTGGTTCCATGCATACCTATAAAAAAAAAGTTAGTATAACATATTAAACCATTGAATATTCAATAATTAAGTAGGAGCCTAAGGATTTTAATCAAAAATAGGTAATTCAGTACATATTTACAGTAAAAAAAAATCAATTTCATACATCCAACCATTAATATCCACTGAACTTTAATTGTGTAAATTTATACACACAGTGCATATGCATGTGCGTGTGTGTGTGGATACACATATGTCATACATAAACAAACATGTTGTGTATGTGGGTGTATATATACATCTTAACTAATTACATCATTAAATATGTTTCTGTATTTGATAACCTACAAATCCAGAACAGAGATCTCAAATAACTGAAAATCCTGTACAAGTTATTTTTGTGCCTACAAAGACTTTTTATCAGAATGACAAAAACTGAAAAATGTTTTTATGTTCATCTGATATACTTGATGTAAGCTGTCCAGAAGCCCTAAATTGAAATGATTAAGTGATGGCTTCTGGAAGATTGTGTGCGCGAGTGTATTCCTCTGTTTGGGATAAATAAATGAATAATATGAAAATACAATAAATACTTACATCACAATATGGATCAGTAAGCAAGCTCTGAACAGAAATTAAAATTTTTGGAATAGTAAGAGCTAAGCTCCAATTATGTTGAATTGAATCGATTCCAACATCACCATGCCTAGAAACATTTGGATGAAAAACTTTTGTCAAAAATCTCACCACAGGAGGCTTCATAGGATAACTAAAACAAACAAAAAGTAATAAAATGTATTATTTATACATTCCAATAATTAACAAATAACAGTTTATCACAATTGAGCATTAAAATAATAGTGCTAAATCTCAAAAATAATATAAAATACAACTTTTAAACAATTAAAATGCAAGATTACATTACATTATTGGCGCGACAGACTCATAAAGAGGTCCTTGGCCTGCTCAACAGCTCTTCCCCAATCGTCCCGATCGCCTGCTCGAGTGATGGAGACCTTGCTCAGCCTCAGATCCTCACAGACGGCATCCTTCCATCTAGCTTTGGGCCTTCCTCGAAGTCTTACTCCATCCGGATTTCCTGTATACAGCTTTTTAGCTGTCCTTTCTTCCTCCATCCTATATACGTGGTCCAGCCACTTAATGCGTTGAATCCTGATGAAGCTCGATATCGTTAGGTCTCCATATAACTCACTCAGCTCCTTGTTCCTTCTGATCCAGAGTTGGTCGTTATCTCGCACTGGGCCGAATATTTGCCGTAGGACTCTTCTTTCGAATCTATTCAGCTTTTCCACTCTGGATTTATTCAGTGTGAGGGTTTCACCAGCGTATGTCGCTACTGGCCTAATGATGGTTCTATATATCATCAGCTTGGACTTTAGGCTAAGGAGCTCACTTCTCAGGAGCTTTGAGATCCCAAAACATGCTTTATTAGCTGATACTATCCTGGCTCTAACTTCTTCCTCCTCATCCAAATTCTCATTTATACGACTTCCTAAATACTGGAAACTTGACACGCGTTGGAAAGTGTATTTTCCAAAAGCGTAGCTATGAGGTGGTCGGTTTTGTTTTCTATTCTTTATTACCATGACCTTGGTTTTCTCCTCATTCACATGTAGCCCCATTTTTCCAGCTTCCACTTCCAGCCTCTCAAAAGCTTCTTTTAGGAGAATCAGCGATCTTCCTACTAATACAAGGTCATCAGCATATGCAAGAATACCCAGATTACGGTTAAAGATGGTTCCCTCCATCAGTAATCCTGCCCTTTTAATGACACTTTGCATTACAATATTGAAGAGTAGAGGTGCCAGCGAGTCTCCTTGCCTAAGTCCTGTACTAATCTTAAATTTTTCTGTGGTTGAGCCATTTACCCTTACGCTGCAAACTGTGTATTCCATCGTACTCATTACCAAGCGCACCAGTTTGGATGGAATTTTCATTTCGCTCATAGCTCTGAAGAGTTCACACCTGGATATTGTATCATAAGCCGTCCTGAAATCTATGAACAGCATCCACATTGCATTGTTAAACTCCTTCATTTTTTCGCACATCTGCTTGAGGGAAAAAATCTGATCTATAGTAGATCTGTTAGGTCTAAAGCCTCCTTGGTATTCTCCAAGATTTCTCTCAACATAGGACAGTAGGCGGTTATACAGAGTTATCGAGAATATCTTATAGGCAGTATTCAGTAGGCTTATCCCTCTGTAATTTGTACATTCTGTAGAGTCTCCTTTCTTCTAGTAGATAGGCACTATAATAGACTCTTTCCATTCTCTCGGGATTTGCTCCTCTTCCGATATTTGAGCAATTAGTTCCTGCAGCTCTTAAGTTGGAGCATTGCCAGCTGCCTTCAGGAACTCAGCAGGGATACCATCTGATCCTGGTGACTTGTCATTTCTCAGCTTCATAACAATATCATTTATATCCTCTCCATCCGGTGGTACTGCTTCGTCTTGGCTGTCATACGAGTCACATTTCAATATACTTATTGGTTCTTCTGTCTGGGTTAGTAGTCCTTGGAAATAATTCCTCCATCTCACTTGGACGTCCGTCTCCAGCACCAGTAGTCGCCCCTCCTCATTTTTTACCATGCTCCTTCTAGAGCAGTAACTGGTTTTACACAACTCCACTTCTTTAAAGAATTTTTTGGTATCGCTACTTCTTCTGGAGTTTTCGATATCTTTAACCTTATTGTATAGAGCTTTCCTTTTCTTCCCTTTCAAGATCTTCTTTGCTTCTCTTCTTGCTTCCTGGTACTCTTTCTTGCTATTTCTCGTGCTCATACTCAGGTATTTTAATCTTTTCTCATTCCGTTTTTGGATTTCCTCTTTACATTCTTCATCAAACCATATATTTCGTGATGGTTTCTTGTCTGTTTTGCAGTATTCGCTCGTGGTCCCCGTTATAATTTCTTTAATATGACTCCAATGTGCATTCACTTCCCATCCATCTTCTACTACCGGTGTATTTCTGATTCCTTCCTCTACTCTAAGGGAAAAACATCGTTGTATTTGCTCATCTTTGATTGATTCCTTGGACCATTTGTTGACCTTAGGTTTGGTCTTTCCGTTTTTGAAGGGAGACGTTTTGAGCATTATTTTCATGATAACGAGGAAGTGGTCAGAGTTGACATCCGGGCCTCTAAAAGATCTCACATCTTGGATATTATTGAAGTAAGAATTATCCACAAGGATATGATCAATTTGAGTAAAAGCACCATTGGGGGAATGCCATGTCTGCTTGTGTTTGTCTTTATGCGGGAATACTGTGCTCATAACTACTAGTGAGTTCGATATTGCGAAGTTGATCATTCTTTCTCCATTGTCATTTGATTTGTTATGGAGACTATTAATCCCAATTGTTGGTATGAACTTTACCTACTTGGGCATTAAAATCTCCCATAACAATCTTCACATCACCAGATGGGCAACTTCTCATGATTCTGTCCAGATCTTCATGGAAAACTTCTTTTTCTTCGTCGTTCTTTTCTTCTGTTGGGGCATGTATATTTATCACTGAAATATGTCCGGTCCTTCCTCTCAATCTCAGGGTGCATAATCTTCCACTGATTGGTTGAAAATCAACTACGGCTGATTGTAATCTCTTACCAACAAGAAATGCTGTCCCGAACTCATGTCTTTCTTTACTCCCACTATAGTAGAGTTGCTTCTTTTCTTTTGAGAGCACCGGCACCAGTCCAACGTACCTCTTGGATTGTAGCGAGGTCAACTTTCATTCGGGTCAATTGTTCTACCAACTCTTGCCTAGCTCCAGGTCTAAAAAGGGTTCTCACATTCCATGTTCCAAATCTATATGCCGTGTTCCATTTTCCAGGTCTTTTCCGTAAATCAGTCCGATATCCGAGGCTCAGCTGTTGAGTTCTTTTAACCAGGTTATTTTTTGACAAAAGGGGAGTGGTCGGCCCCTCCTTTCAACCCTCCTGCTTTATCCGGGCTTGGGACCGGCAATGGAGTCTAGTTAACTAACCCCACAGGCGCAGTTAAAAATGCAAGAGGTTTGCGCTAACACAAGTCAAATCGACTATTGAGGAATTGCCATTTCTTGAGAACGTTGGGGTAGAGCCGGTGTTGAGGAGAACAACACCAAAAGCAGCGAACGTGTCAAGACATTCGCCTCTCCTGTTGGTATATCTGCTACCCCATGTAGTAGCCCATGCGTTGAAATCTCCGGCTTTGATAAAAAGATGCCGACGTCGCGGTTCATGCTCAATGCCTTCAAGTAGAGCCTCAAATTCTTCTAGTGGTGCACTAGGTAATGCGTAGACACTACAGATGTAGATGTCTCTCACCTTATATCCATACAAATCCTTTTCTTCGAATCGGTTGGACTACGTGTACGAAGTGGTCCTTACTGACCCAAACAGCCGCTCGGTCACTAAGATCCTTCATCCATTGCCCACTGTTGCCTCTATAATTCTCGCATGGTACAGCAACGTCTATGTCCTTCTCATTAATAGTTTGCCAGCAGAGGTCCTGGGCAGCTTCGCAGTGTTTAAGGTTTAGCTGTAAAAACCTCATTTCCGTCGCTTGGCAACTGCTTCCACCGCGCGCTGGTAGACTGGGCAGCTAAAGCTGCCTGTCAGATGGCTGTGGTTTCTTTCGTTAGGACATAGAAGGCAGAGGGCTTCGGCAGTACACTCTTTTGCTGGATGACCCTCTTCACCACATCGAAAACTTAGTTTTGTTCTATCGGGTCCCTTACAATATTTTTTCTCTAACCCCGTTGCTTATCCATCCAAGCCGGATACTCACTCCCCTTTTCGATCGCTTTTCTTGCTAGTTCCGTTGGCATCATGACTACCGTTGTTTGTTGTCACCGTAAGGCTTGCTAAGAGACTTTACAGCGGAAATATCAATATTTTACGCACCATCAATTTGAGTTCGAAGGGCATTAAGGACTTCTTCAGGCATGGTCAGTTCATCGAGGTCCTTTAATTCGAATGCAACAGAGTTTCTCTTGCACTTTACCTCCATTTTGTCCGCCATTTTCTCTGCTATCGCAGTACGAATTTGCTCCGTCTTTTGTTGAGCTTTGCTATCCAATACCATAAGGATACAATCCGTGTGCAAAAAAATGCAAGATTAACGAGTTAAAATAACAACACACAGTGATTATCATATAAAATGAAACTGAAGTGGTTTGTCGGTTTTAGTCGAAATAATAATTTTTCAACTTAAAACCAATTTACAGAGAGTATTCTACTTTTCTACAAATGGAATTGTAAGTGCCTATGTCGACAAATAGTAAAAACAACAGAATCTTTGTAATTTAAAAAAGCAAAAACTAAATTAAGAAAAAGTGAAATAAAATATATGTTCAGTCAACTAAAATGTATGTAATTTTTAAATATTTTTAATTTCCAGAGAGAGAAAAGATTTATTAAGATTGTATGTATATGTCAATGAACATTCTTCCTCTTGTATACATTGCAAACTGCGAGAGTGCGGGGATGTGGTTCGGTGAAGAGAATGGATTTGTCTGACCGAGGTACGAGCCAGGCTAGCTCAGGGGCAGAGCACCACAACGGATATGTGGGAGACCCGGGTTCGAATCCCGGCCCTGGACAAATCTTTTCTCTTCAAAATAAAAATATTTAAAAATTATAACAATTAATAAAAAATAAATTAAAATGTGTGTAATGACTCTGATTTCATACAACATGAATCAATTTTCAACCAGTGCATGACTGTTATTTAAGTAGGTATTGGAATAGACTACATGGGATATATTTCACATATATTTAAGTGGAAGTAAAATTTAAAAAACAGTAATAATAAATAGGAAAAATGTTCCTTAATTAAATATAAAGTATATGGTAAGACTGACCTGAATGGAACTTGTAAATACAAATAAAAAATTCCTCCTTCATAGGGGCTCCCAACTGGTCCAGTAATTGATGCTTGCCAATGACAACATTTTGCATCTAATGGGATAGCAAATATTCCTTGAGGACGGTCTGCCCTTAGACCTAAAATACATATAATTATTATACCCTGCCATGATAGTATATAACTATTATACCTACTGACAAATAAATGGTACGTTTTAATGGATGGAGTTGCAAAATAAGACCAATGACATTTTCAAACATTATGGTGGAGCAATGGACGAGGGTTTTAGGAAAAAAAAGTTTTCAAAATTATCATTAGCCCTTATGGGAGATGTTCTAATGGTTTTTTATAAGCATGTTTAGAATAATGTTTTATGGGCAAAACTTTTACCTTAGAACATAGAAGAGAACAACCATTTGTTAGCATGGGTTTACAAGTGAATATCATATAATATTCACATTGATGCGAATATATAATTAAAATAATTATATACTTTAATTTAATTATTAACATATATGATATTTTTATATTACTATGACTTGGTTATTTTTCAAAAAAAATTATAAATAATACGTGTGTTGTTTGGTTGGTATATATTAATAGTAAGTAAAGTGTAAGTTATAAGAAAATATATTTTTTTTTTAAGCATTGAATTATTAATAACGGGAATTCATTTCATAGCTAAACAGAAAATGTGTACATTATCTACATTATAAATGATAGAAAATATAGGAAACATTAAAATGGGGTAAAAAAAAAAATAATATAAGAGAACAATTATGCGAATTAGTATGACAAAGAGAAAAAAAAAAAGTGATACTTCTAATATGACAAAAAATTTATACTAAAAAATTAAAAATACCTTAAACCAACATAAGTATACAATGAGAAAAGAAAACCATAAAATAGATCTAATCTAATAAGTTTATAACTGCTAATTAAAATTTAAAAAACAAAACATTGGGACATATAAGAAGACAAGTCATCTTCAATATGTTTTAATGAACATAACCTTTCAGTTCACTTCTAAGCCTATTACGTCGCCAAGAATTTTCTTCACCAGGTGGCTCACTTTGTTTGGACATTTGTAATAAGCAAGCACGACAAGGGCAGCAATTCATTCTAGAACAATCAAAATATAATTTTAGTGTAAATAAGAATGAGAGTTACACAGCATACAGTTATAATTATATCACAATTTGGTAGGATCAGAAGGATAATTACATGCAGCAAGGCTAACAATACATCAGTCACTCAACTACATTTTTAGGATTTAAATTAGTAATATAGTTAAATAAATAACTGGTGAATTACAAGTAGTTGAGGAAATGTAAATATAAACTGTAAAAATCCTTCTTAATAATTTAATACTATAGTCTTGTTTGGCAATACATAGGCTGATGGCTGATCCTTAACATTTCTTAAGCTTTATTAATAACTTTGTCCTTAGTCTGGGGAGTGATTTAATAAAAACATTATGTCAGATCAAAATGGGAACATAGGTTTGACCAGAGGCCATGTGTGAGTAATGTCATGCTACAGCAGTCACAAGACATTTTAAAACTACAGTATTGCAGAAAATTAGATATAAATAAAACTTTTTTATTTACTTCAAAACAGACATTAAATCCTTTGAATAGAGAAATTTCATTATTTATTTTACGAGTTATAAGAGAAAAATCAAATGAAAGATTGAAAAATTTCTCGCTTATTATTTTTGTTTTAATTTACTTTAAAACAGTCATAAAATCGTTTGAACAGTGAAAATCTATTCATCCGTTAAAGAGTTAAAAGAGAAAGTGCCCATGAAAAGTTGGTAAATTTTTACATTCAATTTTTTCTTTTCATCTACCTTTAAATGGGTGGAAAATCATTAGAATAGTGGAAATCCATACATTTCTTGTAAGAAGAAAAGTCAGTTTTTCACACTATATACATATTTTTTTTAATTTATCTCAAAACAGAGGTAAAATTCTTTGAATAGCAAAAATTCATTTATTTGTTTACCAGATATCACAGGAAAAGCTAATAATAATTTCTGAATTATTCAATCTTTTTATTGCAGAACAAATTGAATAATAAATAAAAAAAATATTTTGAATAACAAACAACCTATGCCTTATAGAACAAAAATGTGTCATAAAGAATAATATTCAATAATTTAAGGAAATATAAAAAAAAAAACAATAAATTAAAACTTTTAATTGAGCATTTCTTTTTTCTTTTTCCTCTTTATTTTTATTAAATTAAATTTTTATTAGAGTTAATGTTAGAATGGAAAATTATAATTAAATCTGTTGCAAATAAGTTTTCAAGGGGTAATTATGTTATAAAAAATGTGCATTTTACTTTAAAGTTAATTATATAAACAGAGATATTGTAGTATAAAAAACAAATAACACAATATCCATTCAATCGCACTACCTTGAAAATAGATACTATAATTATTTATTGTTTGAGCAATGCTAAAAATATTTTAATAAATAATAAGAAACATTCACTATCTCTTGAAATTGTTAATTCAAAATTTAACTAGCAGTAAATGATTCGCATTATTTAAAAAAATAGTAAAATACAATAAAACAGTTATTTATGCACTATGAACTTACAATTTTTCATATACTTTGAACCAGTAATTAACGGCACACAATGGTTTATAAATAGGAAACCTCTTTTGAGTATACTCCTTCCAAATATCATCAGAAATATGGGTAATCAAGAGATTGCGCCATCTTCTACATACACTCCCAACACTCCACAAAGATATATCATCCAAGTATGAAAACACTACAAGGAGAACTGAAAAGAATAAATATCATGTCAGCTTAACAATAAAACTAATTTAATTCTGAAGTTATTTACCTCAGTCTTATTTCACAAAATTGTCTGAGATTTAAAGCTTGGCCAGAAAGAGTGTGATGTATCACAGCGATCGAATCTATATTAAGCTAGCCAGTAATCCATTTAAATCTAGGTTAGCGACATAGCTTCTTCCATTATTATTTCCCCTTTGTTTAAATTAGGTTTTAATTATTAAATATGAATTTCATTTAGAGTATCTATAATATGTAGTTCTATAGTTTATTTATCTCTTAAAAATTTTCATTTTCTGTATTTTTCATGTTAAAAATTTCATTTAATATAGGATTTAAATTAAATAAATAAAATGATTATTTTATGCAACTAAGTTCATTGATAATCAATTCCTATATCATTATTTTATATTCAACCAATGTATGTAGTTAAAATTTTTATTTTTATCAGGATCACTATCAAATTCGATTAATATCTTACAAATGCACATATTTTCTCACATTTTCCATGAAACTTGATTTCTTTTCTTGTTGTACAATCAGATTGCTCAACAGCACAATCATTCTGTAAATTTTTACAACCTTGTTTCCTGCCAAAATCTAAACTGGGTTGCTGCAATAGATCATGCATGCCCTGAGTGACATGTCTATTGGAATAAGTAGTGATACAAAAAATATCAACTCATAGCAGAGATAGAGGTCCCAGAATACTGTGGCAGATTGCCATCTGTGCAACTGTGATTTTGTACAATGTGATCTGCAGCTCTCAGCACCAGAGATTAGAGATTGTCAGCTCTACAAAGAAACCACTCTTTTGATCTTAAGATCTCTTTAGTTCATAGATTCCCGGTGAAGAACAAAGTCCTAAATCAACCCACAGCTACCTAGTATCCAATGTGCTAAATAATAAGTAGGTAATCTATAAAATTCTTCTAGTAACCCACTAGTCATAAAATCTTGATAAAAGTGTAACAATCATCTCTCTCCACTTTCACACATACAATAAGGTTTTCTATTTTTTTCAAAAATTCCAATCTTTGATGCTTCATTCTCTGTTTATGTTCCATCTCTTATCCAACAGTGCCAAGTTGCCTCAGCATTGAACTGTTCCAGTTTTTTTTAGCCGATATATATTTTTTATAGATATGCCCTATTTGTATTTTTTAACAAAAACACCCTCTACCACCAGCGTAATCGCACACTATTAGTAAGAAGTTACGGTGTGATCTTGGTTAAAAAGAGATTAACATTTATACCTAGAAGAAGTTGTGCAAAGAGACAGATAAGAACATATCGGAAAGACCTAACAAAACCCATGACTGATTAGTAGTTACACTAAACAAGTCAAACCTTTTGAGTTTAATTGTATAAAAAAAAATCTGATAAAATACATTACTTTTATTCATCTCTGCTTTACACACCCATTTTTAAATATTTTACATTGCAACTAATGAAACATAGCAATTTCGTTTTAAAAATTAATTTAGAACTCGATACCTAGATAAATCTATCTATACTAAATTGACTAACAAACTAAAAGCAGGAATCAGAAAATTCAAAATTTAACTGAAAATCTTATGACTACCAACAAAACATTAAGAATGACCACCGACAAAACATTAAGGATGACCACCGACAAAACATTAAGGATGACCACCAAAAAGTTCCTTCATTTGAAAAATCTTTGAAGATTTTAATCATCCACTCCTTAATCAATCCAATGGCTAGCCAAAATCTGACGATGAAAAAGCTCAGTTATTCGGCCAAAAACTGACAAAGAAACAGCTCAGTTATTCGGCCAAAAACTGCCAGAGAAAAAGCTGAGTTATTCGGCCAACACCTCTTTAAAACTTTTCATCCACATCCTAATATTATGAATCAAACTCACGTTGCATAAATTAATGCAGAGTTAAAAGTTTCCCTCCAAATGACCCTTCCTCCCAAAGCATTCCATCCTTCAGAAATCTCCAATATTATTCACAGATTACCTTCTCGCAAAGTTTCTGGACACCACTCCATCTCAAAACATTTTCCTTGTAATACCATTATATTCCTCACCTACATATATAATGCTGTACTCCATACTACATATTTTCCTAACCTCTGGAAATTATCCGTCATAAAAATGACACATAAACCTAAAAAAAAAACAACGGAATACCCTTTCTCTTACCTCCTATCTCACTTTTACCATGCATGGGTAAAATCCTGGAAAAGCTCATCCTGAAAAGACTGTACCCCATCCTTAATGCAAACCGCATCAAACCAGCTCACCAGTTTGGATTCCGAACATCCTACTCCACCCTCCAGCAATGTCATTGTGTGGTGGACGTTTCCTCTGCACTGAAACGTAGATTATTTTGTTCGGTGGTCTTCCTTGTTGTTTAACAGGCTTTTGACTGGCACCCAGGGATGCTTTACAAACTCTGTAAATTCCTCCCTCTTACATAGTTACATTTTTTCCAATCCTATCTCACTAACAGGTCATTCAAGGTAAACCATAGTAATGTATATTCATTACCTCTTGTCTCAATCTATTATTGTACCTCAAGGCAGTATTTTCGGCCCAACCCATCCTAATACTATCCTTACCACCTATGCTGTTGATACATGGGTTATCAGTCAATGCTAATCCAGTTATAGCATCTCATACTCTTCAATCCCATATCAGTGATCTTGAAAAATGGTGTTAAAACTGGAGGATTATAATAAATTAAATAAATTTCCACAAATCACCTTTACCCTCCGTCGTAAACAATGACTTCCTCTTGTCATCTATTGTTTAATAACATCCCACT
The DNA here is from genome assembly GCA_037127475.1 of Arma custos. Taxonomy (NCBI): domain Eukaryota; kingdom Metazoa; phylum Arthropoda; class Insecta; order Hemiptera; family Pentatomidae; genus Arma; species Arma custos. Next base: position 59,388,811 of record CM073761.1, read on the forward strand.
GATTCCAGTACTCAGGACTATACCTTGACAAATGTTTAACTTGGAATACTCATACGAGTATTGGACTGAAATAACAAGAAACAGCTAGCACTTTCAGGCTACTTCAACATTTACTAGACAAACACTCTAAGCTCTCAATCAATTACAAAAGAATCATATACATGACAATCAAAAGTCCCATCTGGACTTACGGAGTAGAGCTTTAGGGCTCCACTAAGCCGTAAAATCCTTAATGCTGCTTACTATTTTTATGAACAAATTCATCTGCAATGGCCTTAATGTCCTATTTATTACTGTTTTGGCCCGAATCTGATATCAATCTTTTCATGAAAAACTTTATTTCAACTCAAATCCACTATTTTCAAACCTAGCAACCTCTTCAATTCCTGATAATCTTCTGAGCGTCTGAAAAGAAGATGCTATTCGAGTACTACCAGAGGGTAGTTTATCTGCTTGTCTTTATTTCATGCCGTTATATATATTTCATTCTATTTACTTGATGCATCATTATTATACAGTGGTAAACTTCAATAAATACATTTTTTTTTAAATAATTCTATATTTATTTCATTATAATTATAAGATTTCAAGAAAAATAAAAACTGAGAAAAATATTTACTTTTTTTCCCTGCCTTCTCACAATAATAATTTGTTTGTTTTTTGTAACCCTGTTAACATTTATCAGTTAGTTCCCTCTTGTGTAAGTTAATGACCTTTTAGTTTGAATAATTATAATGATATTATAATTATTTAAATATTTTATAGTCAACGCTGTAAAAAAAAATGTAATTAATTATGTTTTCTTTTTACCGCCAATTAATTTGAGAAACTGATTAAGCAGGGTTCTAGTGCAGTCTTTGACAATCTTCAGCAGCTAGACCAGGACCAAGTTCCACAACTTATACAGGGATATCTTGACCTAACCTGAAACAAAATAGGAAATTCCAAAGCACCAGGCCTGTTAAAGGAAAAAGGACAATCCAAGTCCTATGACCCTGCATCTTATCGGCCAGAGGATTGAATGTGCAGAATGATCAACTCCCAATAAAGTTAACAATTTTATTGAAAATAAAAAAAAGGAAGGTAGTCTGAAAATGCCTCATGTGTGTAATAAAGAATTAGACACAATCTTGAGTATGAACAGGTTCTATATCAAAACTTACTTTATCCATCTACATATGAAATCTGAAACCCATATGTAGTGCATATGGGAGTTTTCCAAAGAAATAGAAGGGAACAGAGAAATAATATATCTCCCACAAACAAAACGAATCAGGGGAAGAAACTCCTCTGTGAGTGACAAAACATTTCCATATCTAATAGTGATTTCTCTCCTTTTATCTTTTCATTTTCAAACAATTTTTATTCTAAATAAAACTCCTTCCAGTCTTTTCCTCCTTGCATATGATGTCCCTCAGAGGTCTTTAACTATCTACAACTTTTTCCTAATTTACAGCAAAAATGTTCCTAATTCCATCAACTACACACTATATTAGTTATATGCAGATGATTACCAAATTTACATATACTTCAATCATGATGACATGCTGAGGGTGATCCAAAAGGTACATAATAATTACAAGAGCTATGGCCAATAAATTGGAGCTGCTAGATAAATCCAAGATCTGTTCGGTTCTCATTGGTTTCCAGCAGCTGTTTCATTATCTTCCTTTATATCGTTAATTTCATTAACCAACCAATAGACTTAGACAGAGTTAAAATTCTTAGAATCATTTTCGATGAAACTTGTAAGTTTCAGTTGTTTAAACAGTTCTTAAGATTCTTATTCTCCTACCTTATTTTCTCTTACATTGAACATGGTTGCTTGGTGTACAATGGGCTGTCTGGTAAGCTTAAGATGAGATTAATCTTTGGGATTCCCAAGTGCTCTCTCTTCTATGTTAGTAAACTAAGTTCAAGTGCCTTATCTTCTAGAAGATGCTGTGAAAATTCTTAACTCTTTTTCCAATCATCCTCTACAGGATTTGTAAAAGATTACTAATTTCTTCAAGGTCGCGTGTTCAAACCCGCTGCTGGCAGATTTTATTTAGTCTGTTAATGGCCCAGCCAAGGATGAATCCTATGGGATCTAGAACCCCTCTGGGGCTCACCAAGCCGCTATAAAGTGGGTACCAAAATAGGGGGAAAAATCTGGTGGTTGAGCGTGATCTAGGACAAATCACCTTCCTGCACAGCCATTGCCAAAAAACAGTATAGTCTCTACCACGCCCAGAACCCAATACCCTCCACGGGTTGTAATGGTAGATTTTTTTTTAAACTATTTTTTTCACCTACTGCACTTATTAATGTATTGCACTCAGATAAAAAAAATATTCATTTATTTAAACATAGATCTACAACAAATTTGTACTTCAAAAGTCTTAATTGACTTTGAACAGATTCTAAAACTAATAATTTTATTCTTTAGAAAAATACCTTCTGGTGGCAGCTGGTCAATAGTGCATACTGGTCTAGTATTGGCCTCTTCATTTGCATTTGCATTCATATGCATTATTTGCAATTGTCGAGCACGAGACGAAAGGACATGTTCTTCACTATTACCAGGGGCACCATAATTATCGACAGGTTCATCATTTCCTGAATCCCCATCATCACCACTCTGGAAGAGTTACTTTGATTGATACACACAAAAACTCCTCATTATACTATATTTCATAATTAGTTGGCAGGCAACTAATAAATAAATTAAGTTATTTTGAACTTAATCTCATAATGTTATACAGCCAGAGAGGAATATAAATTGGGAAGAAACTGGTAAGGCTCAAAATATCTAAAATAATTGTAATATAGGATATGAGCACACTATATTTCTAGTTTCACTTTGCCTTCATAGGATAGTGAGATCATTATTATTCAAGAGAGAATTTTCCTTTTTTTAAAAAGGTCTTAAAAGGTTCATGATTAATTGTTATATTCAGGCCCACACTTTAATTGCGTCCATTTTAGTGAGAATAATAATTTAATAAAGAAGTACTCAATTTTACTCATATTAAGAGGTAAGAGCATACAAGGTATATGAAAAAGTGTTATTCAAGCAGTAGTGGTTATGCGGCAACAAATAGTTTCTCTCTGGAGGAGTATTCTACTGATGTAATGATTGAAAAGTTTAACCAAATCAGAAATTCATATTTTTAACATTCAGCAATGGTGTTCGGATAATGTACATTTGGATTACGTCATGAGAGATAATAGTGTTAAGATGATAATACAGAGATCTTAATTTCAGGCCAGCATTGTCAACAAAAAATCATTATATTAATATCAAATGAAAATCACTTCTTGCAACCACAGATAAAATGGTTTCAAAGTATAACTTAGACTGCCCAACAAGAGATACGCTTGTACTCTACTCTTTCTAGAATCTGCCTTTGTAAACTGCAGATTGCAACCTGGGTAGCAACCATTTCCAACATAAAAAATATCATTACATCAACAAAAAAACATAAGCACAGAGCTATCACTATTATGATAGAAATAAATTATGCAAGGTCCCAGTGTTTACTTATCTACACTAATGGATCTAGGGAATAAGAATAGCTGATATAGGAAAAACAATAGGAAGGGTTAGTTCAGGATATTGGTCTCCAGAGTGTTATCTAAGAAAAGCAGGACTCCCAGGTAAAGTTTAAATACAAAAATTCTATCTCCTTCAAATAGTTTTTAAATACTGCCATAAACACAAGAATAAGAATAAGATATCACTATTTTATAAATAACTTGTTAAGAAACAGGCTGCTATTGGTGAAATATAGTTAGAAAGTGATAAATAAATCATGATTTCTAGTAATGTAGAATGATTATTTTGTTTAAAATGGAATATAATTTTGTAAATATTCAGCATTTATATAGGACTAAATCTCAAGATTTGTTTAAAAAACAAAGATATAAGCTATGCAACAAAAAATATAGCCTACCTCTGTGAAATTTGTTTCATTTGTGCAACACCAAGGTTCAGGAAACAAAAATGTATGGCAAGTTGTACAAACCGGCTCTTCAAAACAAGGTCCATAGAATCCATTACAAATGTAACACGATAGATTCTGTAAATGTAAACAAATTATTATTTACTGCTTACATCAGTTGTCAGGTGCCATATTAAATAAGTCTGTAAAATTGAACAGCTTCAAAAAAACATGCTCTGAATTCCAAAAAGTAGTTTAAATAAAAAAAACTGGTCCACGTTCATATATACAAAGAACACAAATTTTTCCCTATCAGATCCATTAATATTTCAAATAAACCCATCCTTCTAACTTTTGTTACTTTATACAAAAAAACTTTCATAAAATAAACAATTTAAAATAAAAATCAACAAAGAAACAATTAAATAAAAAATATAATTACATTATTAATATGCACAAATTAATATTAAATATTTACAATAATTCAATCTTAAGAAATTTAAATATAATGATGGATTGAATTGGTCAGGGGGTGCAGTCAAAGATGGACCAATTCAATCCATCATTAGAATTATCCAGTCAACTATTTTCCACTCAAAATTAAATATAACTAATTTAATTTGAAATAGTCAGTCTAGCACAAAAATACATTTATTTATGAAAATTATTTTTTTATCGTATCCTTGTTTGAAAGCAGTCACAGGTTTTTGCTGGACATGAAAGCAGACAAAAGTTTGTGTCTGTACCTTACCCATTTGGCACATGGTCATTTTAGCACATTCTGTAAACAAAAAATGGCGATATATTTGTTCATTTTGTATGTCAAATTTACAAACAAATAGTATAAATCTGAAAAAACAGACTGTCTTTTCCATACAGTCTAAATTCAGTTAAAAATTGGGGTTGTAAGATAATTTTTAAAGTTTTGATTTACCATCTACTATTTATTTGAACTCATAAATATGTTTGCTTTTTGTTATTGCCCATTTTGGGTTCGACACCTGTATAGTTATCATTTTCAAGAAATGTTTAACTGATGTTGGGGAACTGTGGCTCTGCCAAATCTACTTCATCCGTCAGCTTATTCACTAGGACACAAGAATATATTTTAACCCATTTAAAAGAAATATTTATGCTCCAAAGTAGCAAAAGATGCTTTCAAATTTCATAAATAAGATTTTCATTTATGTGAATGGTTTTCAATTTATACATTATGATTGGCTGTCAATGTGAATAAAATGATCAGTCTAATTGTAATGTAATTTTTTAAAATAAACAATATTTTCTGCAAGATGGCATTCAATTCTGCTAGATTTATTGAGCAATAAGGCTCTTGCTTAAATTGCTCTGAATGCAACAACCTGTCCTCTTTGGAATCTTACAAAGGCAGCCCCCACTTTGTCTTGGCTTTAAATGCTATCTCTGAAAATATTGACTCAAGAGTACCATTCAATTTATTTTTCTTCAGGTATTGTAAGTCATTTACTGTTAATACATTATTTTTAAGATATTATTAAATCATTTTCATTAATTGAAACAATTATAAGATGTTTGTTTTATGTTTAACAATAAACAACACACAATAGATTAGTATAATATTTACAAATATGCAAGACGGATCAAAGAAAAACAAGTTATTTTTCAGAAATTATTAAGATATTTAATGCTAATTTATAATTTAAAAAAATATATACAGTGGCTCAGAGTGAAAATGATACACCTTCATATTGATGGGAATCTTTGAATAAATAAACTTTAAAATTTATATTACATTAAAAACAATTTACTGCAATTACTAAACATCCTACTGAGATGTTCTTTGTGTATATGCATATACAAATAAACAATGATTAAATAAAAACAATAAAACACATTTGTAAATGATTACCAATCTCACAGTGGAAGCGATACACCTTTGTTTTTCCCAATATTTCTTTACCTTAAACTATTTCTTTAGTTAAACTCTTGTGCCGAAAGTGTTAGGTTCTTTTCAATGATACACCTTTATTTCCCCCAATATTTGCTTACCTTAATCTATTTTCTTTTAGTTAAACTCACATGTTGAAGGTGTTAAGTTATTTTCAAAGTCAGTTTCACAAAATCTACCACCTATTTGATGAACTTTTATTAATAATGGAAGTGCACAAAGTGATTAAAGAACATGAATTGGACATTCAACAATTTAAGAATGGGAAATCTCTGAATGAAATAGTGGAAACTATTTGAAAAGCTGTTCAACTGTCCAACATATTAAGATTAAAAAAGGAAAACCTCATTGCCAGAAAAAAAAGTTAAAAGTACAAGAAAAATTTTAAGTGAAAGGGATGAGACTTTAATCGTCAGAGAAAAAAAACAAAATCCACGTATTTAGTGGATCCCAAAATTTACAATCCACAAAGTATTGAACTAAATTAATATTAAACTAAGTAAAACTTTATAACTTAATAGAACTCATAAGTTAAGAAGAAGTGAGGTGTTTCATTTTGCCTTGGCAGTGAAATTATTTATTCATTTTTAGTTTGTTAATTTTTTAAAAATAATCATAGTTGAATATTTTTAATTTAATTGCCAGTAAATACTTTAATTGATATTATAATTAAATGTGTTGAAGAGGTTCCAGTTTTGTTTCCTGTAACCATTTAAATTTTTCTCCAGAGTGTGTATTGATTTCACTATGAGCCACTGCAGTTCGAAATAATAGTAAATAGAATTTCTGTTTCCAGTCATTAGGAGATAATATGATTATAAGCTATATTTTAATCATATTCATCTATATCTAACTTGTGAATATCTCAAAAATTTATTTTATTCAATACTTTATTTTTTTCATGGAACCAAGAAGAACTTTAAAATGACAAATTAATCTTTATCTGGGACACTTATCCCCCTAAGAATAATATAAATAAACATTTCAAACAATATTCACCTTGCTGCTTCATTTGAATTCAACAAATCTTTATTTAACAGAGATAGTTAGAGCTGTAATGGTTAATACTGAGGAACAAACGTCTTAAAGAATTTGAAAACATGAAACATGAAAATGCAACACTTTGCATAGAATATTCGGTCCAATAAAGGAAAACACTGGAGAATTTAAGAGATTGGACAACATGGAATCGTGGAGCATGCACCCGGTTAATTTTATTGAAGTAATAGCGTCACAAAGATTATGATGGGCTTAGTAACAAACAAATTCAAAAAAAGTTAATAATCACAGTACCAGGGGTAGACCAAGGAGTAGGTGAGAGGATTGCGTTAAGAGTGATCTGGCAGCTTTAGGTGTCGGCAGTGGTCTGTGGACAGACATTGGTAAAATCGGCATCGAGCCTTCGGGTTCACTAAGCCTTTTTATTATTATTATTTAACAGAGAAATGTAGAATAATGATGTAAACAAAATAAAAATTTATTTCTAGAACATATTCAGAAGATTTGACATTGATGGGATGCAGACTTGATGATACGAGTAAGAGACGAGTAAGAAATTCCTAAATGAGGGAGATATATTCACTCCACACGATGTTTTTCAAGCATTTTGGACATTTGATAAAGATGTTTGCACCCCAATGCAAAGTTTTCTTATGTACCCTTCCTCCCTTTCCGAAAAACATCAAACTTGATTCTTACTCCCTTGCTTGATCCCACAACATTTTTCAAACTATTTCTTATACAGAACATAATTATTTAGATAAATCATTTTAATGGTTGTAAATTAACCATATATTTGCAAGGAAATTATATCATGTGTTATACACAGAATAAAAAATAACAAAAGGCTTGGAGAACTCAAATGTTTAATGGGTACTTGTGTATTAACGCAGCCAAAGTTATTTTTGCCTACTTGTTCGCATGCGCGAGCAGTTATATTTTTAACAGTTATCTTCAATAAAGTTTTTAAATCTATTTATTGGGGTTAGAATTTTAAATTTTTTAAATAATCATCAACAATTATAAATCAAAATAATTTATTTAAAAATGGAATATATCATGAACAATTAAAATAATGCATAATATATAATTAAATAATGGAATATATCATGAACAATCAAAATAATGAAAAATAAATAAGTAACACCAACAACAAATGTAATAATAATTAAATAAATAAATAAAATAATGGCAACCAAAAATCTAGAACATATTAGCAAACAAACAATAAATCAGCAACAAAGAAAACTCAGCAAACAAGAACAAATATAGAACAAATCAGCTGTTAGAAATATAACTGTTACAAAATATAACTTCTAGCGCATGCGAACAAGTAGGCAAAAATAATTGTGGCTGCGTCAATACACAAGTATCATTTAATGCTACCACTACCAACCTTGTTTACAAACCTCTGTTGACTCATCAACATCTGAAACCAAACCATAAGATTATCCCTAATGTATCCTCACCCTTACCTGGTCTCTACCTCTTCAATATTTATCAGCCCGCTTTGCACTTGATAAATTTTTGTGGGATTATTTCATTACCAATCCCTTTATAAATTTATAAATATCAATAGCTAAAATGGATTGAGTAAAATTCTTTTAAATTATTATGCATTTAATGCTCTCTCAATAACTCCATCGGAATGAGAGTGTCAGTAAAGACTGAAAACAATTTCTTTATTATTAGGGTTGTGGTGGTTTGGATCAGAATGATAAGTAGGGGTGGAAACAGATAAGAGCATTGTTTTATAAAGAAGAGAAGTGTAATTTGGAGAGGAAATTGGTTTTGAAGAGTCAAAGGCTATGAAAAATTCAAAATTCAAATAGGAAGAGGATCATGCTTTTCTATTGAGAAATAAAAGTCTTCAGTATATATAAATATACATATGACCACATTGCTTGGCCAAACATGGTGTATAGCGCCAGCCAAAAAAAAAAAAATATATATATGTGTGTGTGTGTGTGTGTGTGTGTGTGTGTGTGTGTGTGTGTGTGTGTGTGTGTGTGTGTGTGTGTGTGTGTGTGTGTGTGTGTGTGTGTGTGTGTGTGTGTGTGTGTGTGTGTGTGTGTGTGTGTGTGTATGTGTATATATATATAATTATTTATTTTCAGGAAAAATATAAAACAACAAATTGCGGAAATATTACTCCTTGCACAAAAAAAAGTAAATTTGACAAGGTTTTATAAATATTCACAACCAATATTATTACTGCTAACAATAAATGATAAATAAGAGTAATAAAACATTAGATATATTATATTACCCACAATTAGCTGCAATAAAACATAAATTACTACCAAAACATGTAATTAAAAAAGAAAATAATTAAGCCATAGATACCTCAATATCACCATAGTCTTCGCTTTCATCTATAACCATTTTATAGAATACATCCTCTTTAGGTTCTGGATCCATTACTGAAAATTAAGTATAACTTTAAAATTCCATAACTATCTCAAATATTTTGTTTTATAACTAGCTAAAGAAGAAGGTTATAAACAATGCCCACGAGCAAGGAACAAAATACAGACTGCAGGTCCAGGCTAGAGTAATAAAAAGTTAGTTAACGTTATAAATGTTTTTCGAATGGGATAATAATTTTAGCTTTCAAAGGGCTCTAAATATAAAATTTTGACTAAAGCTTTCGGTCATGAGAACAGCAGCAAATAGTCGAGCAAACAAAATCAGCTTAGGTGGGTCCTATATTTAGGAACTCCAAGTGTTAGTTTCGGAAACTGATAATGAAAGGGAAGATAGAAGGTAAAAATGGCATCGTGAGAAAGAAATATTCCTGGCTTATAGATTAGGTTATAGTTAAATGTGGGCATGTTCAAGAAATCAGTCAGGCTAACAAAAAAGATCCTATTGAAGATTGTCTTTTGAGTTTAACTGGGAAATTAACTGTCCGAGGAATTTAAAGCGAACTTTGGCTTGAGACAGAGAAAACCTCTAACTCCTCTCCTCTTTAATTTATCCCTGGAAGCAGCCATCTATACTATCACAAATCTGTGATACAAATCCAGGAGGAACAATTTTCGGTCGCATGCCCCTCCATCTGACATATGCTTATAATGCCATCACCGCTAGAACTTAAGCAGCACAATCAGGATCATTCCAACAACTGAAGAGACAACCGTTAAACAGGGTCTTAAGGTAGACTAGTATAAGCCTGTGTACATGAATAGCTAAAGGCTAGAAAAGGAGGTGAATGGAGAAGTGAGTTTCAGAGAGCTTAGTTTTAGAGCTGTAACCCACGTCAAGTTCCTGGAAAGTGTAGCTACAGTTGACAACAAAGTAGAGGGGAAATACAAGCCAGGATAACAGCAGGAAAAAGATCCTATTTCTCATTGCAAAGAGTATTCTAGTTTAGATCGCTCTAAAAAATAATTCAACTCCAAATTAGTAAGCCAAATAATAAAAGGGATGACTGTGGGAAAAGACTATTTAGGTCAGAGCCTGTTCTGACAGTTTGGAGGTGGGTTGGTTTTAGAAAGAAATAGAGGATTTATGTAGGACTAATTCTACGTTTTAGATGGTTCTTCGTTTCATCAATATATGAAGAATTACAATTGGGAGTAGCGCAAGGAATACGGTTCACTATGTTGAAGATGTTTTTGGTGGGAATAGGATCTTTTGAGTCAGTGAACAGGCGGGAAAGTTTGTTGCATGGTTTTCGACCAAGGCGTAGATTTGGATAAAAAGTTCCTAGAACTTTGTTGACATTATCAGATAGACTGGGGATTTATGAAAGGGATCTGTAGGCAAAGGGCTGGAAGTTGGTTGTGTAGAATCTGGGGAAGGATAACTACCATGAATATGATTTTGAAGAGAGACTAAAAGTTTTTGGATGATGTAGGATGGGAATTTGTTGGAAAACAAAATATGTTTAATCCATTGGAAGTTGGTTTGTTGGAATAATTATATGCTATAATAGTTTTACAACTCAATAAAATCTTTTGGTTTAAATAGTACATCTTTGTTAAGGTCCTTAAGTCCTTTGTTAAGGAATTAAGGAAAGACGGAAAGGACCGTCGGAAAGAATGGGAAGAAAGAAGGAAGGAGAGAAGGGGAATGAAAATAAGCAATAAATAATGATATCAGCGGGGTCTCTAAGGCCTTGCCGTGAAAAAAAAAATCATAACAGAAAATCTCCGTTTTCTTATCATTACACATTTTGGAGTTGTACCGGTCTTCTTTTTTTTTCATAAAAAATTCCTAACGTAAACCTTTGGTTTAATTTTCATTTTATTTATTTCAAAATTATAGTATTATAGTATTAAATATTTATTTTTAAATGTTAATACACTATGACACAATTCTTACTCTCTACTTTCACATACGATACTTTCTCCATTAAACCTAAATACTTCATATTTTGATAAAGAAAATTTAAATAAATAAACAAACGTTTACAAAAAAAATGTTTATCTCTAAATAAATAAAATAAACATTATAATACGGTAATTAGACCAATAATGTTATATGCCAACGAAACCTTAATACTTAACAGATAAGAAAAATCTACAGAAAAAGGAAAGGAAAAAAAAAATTGGAAACTTTTTGGACCAAGATGACCGAAGAAGGGTATAGATTACAGAAAACATAAAAAATTGAAGAATATTCTAACATAGAGATAGGCATGAGGAAAATGCGTCTTAAATTCTATGGCTACAAAATGAGGCCATCAAAGACTTACACAAAGAATAGTAAAATACGTAGCTTCCCTTCTCAATGGAGGGGAATGGATCCAAAATATTAAGAAAGTGGAATTAGGTAAAAGTACTAATGAAGACATAAACACAAGAAACAATTTTAAACTTAAAGTTGAAAGATGGTTGGTTAAGCCAGTAACAGAAGCTCCAAGAAATAGAACAAAACGGAGCGAAGAAAGAAAAGTTGAATTCTCGCAAAGAATGAAAACCTGGTGGGCAAATAAGAAGAACAAGAAGCTTTACGACAAATAATAATGATAATAAATAAATAAAAGTCTTACGTAAATTTTAATGTATTATATGAAAGATAAATAAAGATATTTACTTTAATACTGTGATTTTTAAAGGTTTAATTAATTAGAATTTCATTGTATTTTAGGTTATTGTGAAAATTAGTAACTCATGTTTGGGTTAAAAAAAAAAGAAGTTAAAATCCGTTAAAAAAATCCAAATAAATTTTTATGCGAAGGTCCACGGCTTAAGGAATATTTTATTTTATTTAGCAATATGTGCGTGTGTTTTAGAATTAAAAAAAAAATCAACTAATGTTCTTCGTTTGTTTACGTTATTTTAAGGCTAGGTTAGGTTATATACTTATACCACCACCTGTGTGACGAAAATATGTCCAAGATGTATGGTTACAAACTTACGGGTGACCAAAAATCTGTGACCCTCACCGGATTTGCGGACGACCAGGCTGTTTCGGCATGCGACAAGGGTGTCGCAGAAAGAATCATTAACAGCGTCCAAAGGATGCTTGCGGAGATTGATTTGGCTGTCAACCCAAGCAAGAGTGTGGGTATCTTGATTGAAAAAGGAGAGTTGCGGACGACTACGCTCTCCCTAGAGAATGGAGATGTCATCCATACATGTAAGGCTGAAGAGCGAATAAAATAGTTAGGACGTGCATTCTCGATATAGCTTGTATTCGATGAGGAAGCGGATGCTAAATTAAGTGATAATTTAGAAAAAATAGTGAGCTCTTGTCTGTTCAAACCGGAGCAAAAGATCAACGTTGTCAATCAGTACCTGTTCCCGGGACTTGCCTATCCTCTCCAAACCTTTTTTTTACCTCTCTTCCCTGCCTGTGAGGCATACAGGGTTTTACATCTCACGGGCTCATCACTGCAGGTACTATTTCATGGATTTTATTCTGTTTTTTTTTCGTTTATTTAAATTTTAAAGAACTCTCTTGAACTATGGTGTAGCCCGGTGCATGCTTATGCACCTTAGAGCTACACCTTATCCTTAGCCCTCGTCTTCTTCCTTTGGTTATTATCCTTAGTCTTCGTCTTCTTCCTTCACAGAGTCCTCCAAAGGCTTGTCCGGTGGTCTTTCTGTTGCCGGTCCTCTCCTGGTTATCGTGAAATGGGCCGGACCTACAGCCTCCTTCCATCCACATATGAATTCCCTGAAGCTTGCGTAGTTCTCATACTTCACAAACTCAGGGAATACGTCCTCTATTATTCTATACATTACGGTTTTCCTAGACAACCTCGCGCGCAGGGCGTCATATGCGGTGGATGATGCTACTGTATGCTCTGTAGTTTCCGGAACTCCACAGCTGGGACAGTTAGGGCCAGAACGTACCCATGCTGGCTTAGCTTCCATTGGAAGCCCGCATGCCCCGTGAGGATCTGTGACATCCAGTAGTCAGGGAGGACCCACTTGGCTTCTATTCTTGCGTCAACGGTGGGGAAGTACTTCCTCAATGTACTCCCTTTCTCGCTTGTCACCCACCGCGCGGCTGCTCCTGCCGCATCCACTGGCACTTTAATTCCGTCCATTAGTTCGCCTTGATTTGTGGCCTGTGATTCTTCCACTACTGGTCTTTCCACTTCCTAGACCACCGGTTGACTAATCTGTTTTTCTTCTCCTGCACTATTCATTTTTTTACGTAATATTAAAAAAAAATGTTTTTAATTTTTCTTATTAAAGTTTTTTAATCAATTAAATAATGAAACTACTGTCCGTGGAGGGCTCCAAATCGCACAAGTGTCCCTCGGGCCTCAACCACCATTCAAGAAACTGTACCTGTCCAAGAAACTGTAGTTAACTAGTATCACTGGGCTAATTTAAAACACCTCTTACCTGCTCGGTGTCTGAGCGCCTACTGATAGCTGTTGGGCCGGTGGTAGGGTGGGTATAATCCTCGAGAGCCAAGTTAACGTGTCTCCGCTTCCTTGGACTGCCGGAGCGCTACTCATTCGAACGCTTCACGATTTTGCGTGTCATCCTTGCGCAGGGGCCATGCTAATCTTCTCTGTATCGTTCCAATTTTAGTATATATACCGCCGAAGCCTCTTCAAATCGCACCCCTTACAAAGATACGTCCTGCGGTGCTAGAAGGCATTGATATAAATATCCGAAGAAGTATCAAGGTCATTATCGGGCTTCCAGCAAACACCTCTACGGCCATGATGTACGCACCAAGGAGGTATCGAGGCCTGGGACTGATCCGCTGTCAATGGGAGGCTCCACTTCAGCATTGGTCAATTGCCCAGCGACTGTCTAATGTCCCGGATGCCCTGTTACAGTCTATATTTAATTATGAAACTGAAGCAGCTCAATGTCTTGAAAGACTGGGAGTTGATCAGGGCTTCCGAAGTGTGAGAGCTCTACGACCGTCGCTGCGAGAGAATTATTACGAAGAATGGGCTTATTGCAGATGGCAGGGCGTTGAAGCCCGTCATTTCAAGGAGAACCGAAAGCCAACAGATATATATGCGAGAAACAGATACTTTCGGGGTCGGAGTGAACAACGCCCTAAAACTGAATATCAACTATGCGCCTCTGCGTGGAGTCCTAGGAGCCAGCGGACAGGCGAGAGAAGTTGGGTCTCTCTGTTGCAAATGCGGCAGAGAGTCAGAAACATCAGCCCATGTGCTGGGAAAATGCCACATCAACTCCCTCTTCGTAACACGCCGACACCATAGGGTCAAATACGAATTAATGAGGCTCCTTAAGGAAAAATATTTCGCCTGCTTTGACGATCGCTATTGTATCGACACCGAGGGATATACAAGATATTGTCGCATTTCCGAAGACCGGAAAGATAGCGTGGGTGTTGGATCCGACGGTGAGATTTGAAAATAATGACCTTGACCAGGTGGGTGAAGTGGAAAGGGAAAAGAAGGAAATATATGATAAGTGCATCCCTTTTCTGAAGGAGAAATTCCGTGAGACCTTTGGAGTGAGAGAGAATTCACCGTGAGAGGTCTCTGGTTTGGGTCTCGCGGAACGATTCCGAAAAGAACATGGAGCTTCCTCGATGACCTGGGTATCAATGGCAGGGATGTGGCAGTGCTCGCCGAAAATATTATTCATGACTCTCTGGGGATAATTCACCATCATATATATATAGTAGCTGATACCCCACACGCTAATATATCTAATATGTATATGTTTTTTTTTTTATTTTCATAGTATTTATTTCTCTTCATAAGTTGCATGGTAATATATGTGTGCTTAGTTTTATTTGGTTTGTATTTTCTTTATCTTCTTATATATAATAAAAAAATAAAAGAGAGTAAGAAGAATTAGGAATTGTACGGGAGTTTTTAAGTATCTATTTAAGACAAACAAATTGTAATGTACAGTATGTCCAATATGGATTGATAAGTATGCTGTGTATTATGGCAATCCAATGTAGTTGGACAGCACTGCTGAAAAAATAAAGCATTTATCTCTCTCTTATACACGCACAACATCCATGGTCATCAGCACGTTATTTTAATATTTTCTGTGTCATTTTTCAAAATAAAATTTTTTTCAAAATTCATCTTCATAGACAGTCTAAAAACAGTCATTCATCCATTTTTATTCGCATCAAGTAATCGAAAGATATGAACAAATATATATAAATATAGGTTCGAATCCCGGCCAAGACATAATCTTTTCTCTTCAAAATTTAAATATATACATATATATATATATATATATATATATATATTGGTTTCTACTTATCTTGACTGTTATGGAAATATTGTATTTTAGTTCTTGAGTTTCAGTCTTTCTTGAACTTCTTAGGCGACGTTTCGAGACTAGGTTAGTCTCATACTCATGCCCTGACAATGAACAAATGAGCTTTTAGCAAAAACATTAAATAGCACACTAAAATAGATGTAAAAAGACCTGTGTAAGTTGTAATGGATAGGGTGTACTTACAAGTTCCAAAGAATGAATCAGTTTTTCATTAATCAGTTGCCTCGCAAAACAGCATAAAATGTTTGTATTGCAATTGCTATGATCAATGAGTAAGTAATCCATTTTTTAGGAACAGCAGTTTATTTAATTGTTGAATCATATTAGATATTGTTATTTTTTTTTTTTTTTTTTTTTTTTTTTTTATATATTATGAATTAATTAAATTTGCATAACACGAGCTAAGACCTTGAACATCCGATTTTTTGTTTACAGCGCGATTTTTATACTTCTCTATAGTTATCATTTCTTTTATATTCCGTTTGAAACTATTTTTCTCTTGGTGTATTATTTTAGGTTTATCAAATTTAAAGGTATGTTGTGTATTTCTAAAATGTGTAGTGAGAGCTGTTTGATCTGGTTTATTGGGGTTTTTTATTATTGAATCACAACTATATTTGTGTTGGTACACTCTACGTTTTAAGTATTGTTCCGATGTTCCGAAATAGGATTTACCGCATTTATCTTCACATTGTATTTCGTACACGACATTTGATTTTAGCTCTAATTTATCCGAATCTTTGGTTTTTGTAAATAGTCTTGACACAGTGGCTGTGTTTTTGAAAGTAATTGCGGAGTCTTTTTTACTTTTATTACCGGTGAGTGTTTTTGCTAGTCTTTCTGAAAGTGTTGGTATATAAGGTAATGTATAGTATTTTTTAGGATTGGTTTCATTTAGGTTGTTTTGGTTAGAAAGTGTTTTTGTTGTTTTTAATAAATTGCGAAGGAGGCTGTGTGGATAACCATTCTTTAATAAGAGGTCCACTACGTTGTTTTCGGCTGTTTTTTGGTGTATTGGGGATGATAATTTTCTCGCGCGATTTATTAGGTTTTTAGCGGTATTTATTTTATATCTTTTGGGGCATTGGCTTGTGTAGTGTATGTATCGACCAGAGTGAATAGGTTTTTGCCACCATTTAGTTTCTATTTCTCCGTTTGATTTTCTGATTAAGAGAACGTCTAAAAATGGTATTTTATTATCTTTTTCAAATTCAATAGTAAAGTTTAATCGAGTGGAATATTTATTAAATTCATTTAAAATTATTTCTTTTTCATTATTTTCGGTTGGTATCGCTGTTATTATATCATCCACATATTTAAATAGAAACGGGATATTAAATGGTATTTTTGGTATGACTGTATTTAACAGTTCTTCTAAGTAAATATCAGCCAAGATAGGTGAAATAGGAGATCCCATAAATTTAATTAATTCATAATATATAAAAAAAAAATAACAATATCTAATATGATTCAACAATTAAATAAACTGCTGTTCCTAAAAAATGGATTACTTACTCATTGATCATAGCAATTGCAATACAAACATTTTATGCTGTTTTGCGAGGCAACTGATTAATGAAAAACTGATTCATTCTTTGGAACTTGTAAGTACACCCTATCCATTACAACTTACACAGGTCTTTTTACATCTATTTTAGTGTGCTATTTAATGTTTTTACTAAAAGCTCATTTGTTCATTGTCAGGGCATGAGTATGAGACTAACCTAGTCTCGAAACGTCGCCTAAGAAGTTCAAGAAAGACTGAAACTCAAGAACTAAAATACAATATATATATATATATATATATATATATATATATATATATATATATATATATATAGATAGATATAAGTTAACTGGTGTAAATAGACACTTAGGCTTAGTAAATATCAACAGGAGTTTAGGATTAAGTTTTGTTATTCTTAGTTTATAATACATCCTATAGACTATATATAGAGCTGTAATAGAGAAAGTCAGTTGATGTTCAAGAGCGTGCCGTTATTCTGCCCAAAACCCCTTTCTTTTTATGTTATTAGTGCAATCTTATTCTAACTGGTGCCGAAACCCGGGATTTTTGTTCGTTTTCGGGTCGGAAATTAAGTAATTAGAGTAGAAATAAAGAGGGTCTACATAAGTGTACGATGGGTGAAACGGACGAGTTAGCCCAGGAACGCGCGAAGTTTGAGTTCCAGTTAGCCAAGGCAGCGGAAGAACATGCGCAGCTGATGGCTCAGCTCACAGAGGCAAAGAAATCAGCACAGATCGAGTTAGTAAAAGTGAGAACTCAGAACTCTGCCTTTATCCATGAGGTCATCGGGCAGTTGGAACCGTTCACCGGTACAGTTGGTGACCTGGATCACTTCATTAAAGGAGCTGACCGGATTATGGCTCTTATCATGCCTCGACAAGAAAATGGGACTATATTTGAGTCAGATGTAAAGATGTTGGAAGCAGCATTGGTCAGCCGTATATCAAGACGGATCTTGAACGCCATACAGGGTGATACAACCGTTTCCTGGGACACCCTGAAGAATCGACTTAAGAAGTTGTACGGCGGAGGGCGGTGGACTCCTGAAGAAGATGTGTTCTACCTTGTCAAGTTAAGGCGGAATCAAGGGTAATCCGAAGGTGAGTTCGCGGAAAAACTCTTAGTGCTCTACAATAGAGTGGTAGAGAAGATGGTCGAAACGTTTGGTCAAGAAGAAGGCGGCCGGCGGTTAGAGTTCGTACGCGGACTTCTGAAGGTTCAGTTGAGCCATAACATGGACCGCCCAGGTTCTCTAGCACGTGACCGTGATTTTGTCGAATGCGCACACGAGCTGGTGGATGCGCATGACCGGAACAAAGCTCGACAAGAGAAGTGCGAGGGAGAATGGATCGAAGTAAGACCCACAAGGAGGCAGCATCGGAGCCCACCTAGGCGTGACGGAGGAGGTAGAGGGTTTGAAAAACGATCCAGTAGAGGCATAGAAGATAGACAGCGGAGACAAGAAAAGAGGTGTTACGAATGTAACCAAACAGGACACCTGGCCGCACAATGCAACCTCACCCGATGTTATGAGTGTGGCAGGAAAGGACATGTGGCAAGGGAATGTCCACGACGCAACCGAGCGAATAGGAGGAGCTCACAGCCAGAACCTATTGAGGTTAACACACAGGAGTGGAGCGGAAGGCGGAACTATCAGAGGAGCAGAGGGCAATTCTCCAGCGGGGACTCATCCGGAGAAGAAAGCATACACTCTGGACGCAGTACTCCGGTTTCAAGGAGACACGAGGTAAGAATTGGGGACCGCGCAAAGGGGGGCCCTTCGGGACCCGAGACAGGGGCGCGACAACAACGGGTGGATTGAGGGTACGGTAGTCGGTGGGGCAACGGTCCAGGGGAATTATTAATTAATAATAGTGAAGAGAAGGGTAAATGGACGAGGTTGCCCGTGGCGAGATTGATGGGAACGGGGATGAAATTTCTGGTGGACACGGGAAGTACAAATTCATTAGTCAGTAAAAGGGGAGCTGTAAAGTTAGGTATCTGGGAAATGCGCAAACAGTGTGAGTGTACGATAACCACGGTATGCGGCCGATGTAAAACTTTAGGCGAGGTTTATTTCGATTGTACGAAATTAACGGGAGGGGACGTAAGAGTGAAATTACACATCACGGAGTCGTTGATGCCAGGGTACGACCTTATTGTGGGGTGTGACATCTTACGTAAAGTGGGTCTGAAGATGCGTGTAGAGCGCGGGGAGTGGCGGTTTTGGATAGGCAAGCGGCGGTACCGAGTTGCCACGTCAACAGGGATTGGTGGTATCGAAATAGGGGCGGTCGAATTCGATAAGGCGGTTATTCGAAACGTGGTGAATAGGAATAGGGACCTTTTCTATCGAGAAAATGAGACGCTACCAACTAAACGAAAACGGTACATCATATTATTCTCAAATCAGATAAACCAGTGTATGTGAAAGACCGTAGGTACCCCCAGGCGATGAGGGATATTATTAGAGAGCAATTAGGAGACTTACTCCGACAAGGGATTATAGGACAAAGTAGTTCCCCCTTTAACAGCCCGCTATGGGTGGTCGAGAAAAAACAAGGAGAGACAGGCAAGACGGAGAAACAATATCGCGTCGTCGTCGATTATAGGAAGTTAAACGAGGCAACGGTAGATGAAAGGTACCCACTCCCACGAGTCGAAGATATTCTGGACCGGCTATCGGGCGCAACTATCTTTAGCACACTCGACCTCAAGAGCGGTTACCATCAGGTCAGGATGGCGGAGAGTGATATAGGGAAGACCGCGTTCTCCTGGGAAAGAGGGCATTATGAGTTCGTGCGGATGCCCTTCGGGCTGAAGGGGGCCCCGTTAACATTCCAACGCCTTATGGACGAGTTCCAGAGGGGACTGGGAGAGGACTTCGTGCAAGTGTACATGGATGACCTGATAGTGTTTAGCCGGTCACAAGAACAACATATAAAACATTTAGAGAAGGTTTTCGACAGATTGAGGGAATTTGGTCTCAAATTGTCGCAAAGTAAATGAAAGTTTGGACTGAGAGAGATTAGGTTTCTAGGGCACGTGGTCTCGATTGACGGTATACGACCTGACCAGGAACGTGTGAAGGCTATCCAAGAAGCTCTGTTACCCAATAACGTTCGAGGGTTCCGTAGGTTTCTGGGAATGGTGATATATTACCGCCGGTTCATTCCGGGGATCGCGGCGTTAATACAACCGTTAACGGAGATCCTGAGAAAAGGGAGACGGTTCGCATTAGGTCCAACGCAAGTGGAGAGCATTCGGAAGTGTCGGGAAATTCTAACATCGAAACCCGTGCTCGCATTCCCAGATTTCCGCTTGATGTTCCGCATAACGACGGACGCGAGTGAAATTGCTATTGGGGCGGTTTTATCGCAAAATTTTGCCGAAGGGGAAAAACCCATAGCATATGCGAGTCGGCAGCTGAACGAGGCGGAAAAACGCTATAGCGCCATCGAGCGTGAACTGTTGGCAGTAGTGTGGGCGGTGGAACATTTTCGGCCTTACGTTTATGGCAGACGATTCGAACTCATGACGGACCATAAACCCCTAGTTTATTTAAGTACCCTTAAGGAGTCCTCGGCACGGGTATCACGGTGGAAGGAGCGGCTAGCGGCATATAAATTTAAAGTCGTTCATAAAAAGGGTGTCGAGAACGCGGTGGCGGACTGGTTGTCGCGGGATTTAGTTGTTAATGCTATCGACGATGAAGCTACTTCGGCCGAACCGTTCGCTTTGCGCTATTTAAGGGATCGGGCTGAGAGCGGGCCGGAGATTCCATTAGTCAGACAGGATTCAGCAGACAGCGCCGCGTCATCGGAACGTCCTAAGGAGTTACCGCAGATCGACGAAATCATCAACGACAAGAAATTGCAAATTGTTCTTCGTTCGAAGCAGGGATCTGGGACGGAAACCAGGGCTAGCATTTATGAGGGGTTGTCGACAGTGATAGCGCGTATGCCGGTGACGGTCGACGATACGGAATTGGAAAGAATTTTTTTAGAATTCGGCGTCCCCGGCCACGTGTGCCACATATTTTCGGGAAATAAGCTCATTGCCGAGAATCTTCAGCGATTATGGAGGCAGGAGAGGATAGGGGTCGGGTTTCCGATAATCCGGTGCTTACGTCAGGTCGAAACTATTCCCGACCCGACAACCCAACAGCAAATTATTGCCGATCATCATGCGGGCAAATCAAATCACCGCGGGGTAGAGGAGACAGTACGCGCCCTTAAACGTATGTATTATTGGAAAGCCAAGAGCCGCACGGTTACTGAGTATATTGGTCGATGTTCTGTGTGTCAGCGGGGGAAATACGATAGGCAACCGCCGGTGGCTGAACAGGTAGTTACCCCAACAGCGCTAGAGCCCCTTCGGAGTGTCCAATTGGATATCTATTCGAATGAGGACCAGTCCTGGCTCACTGCGATAGACACATTCAGCAAGATCGCAATTGCTTATCCCATAGAAGCAAAGACACCTAGGGCGGTTGGGGAAGCGGTGCTGCAATGGTGCGCAAGTTACGGGGTGCCCGAGCAAATTGTTTCGGATTGCGGACGGGAATTCGATAATGTGTTGATACGTGAAGAGAGTACTGGCCTGGGAATTACGTGGCGGTTAAATACTCCTCACCATGTCAAGGGCAGAGGCGCCGTAGAACGCCTTCATAATACGCTTGGGGAACACCTTCGGCTTCTCAAATTAGGGCGAAACCTAGACGCATACGACGCCATGCCTAGAGCGATTATAGCCTACAACAATACAATCCATTCGGTGACGGGTTTATCTCCGGTCGAGATTGTGTTTGGTCAAACAAGGCGCGATCGGGGGGATTTATTAACAGTTACCAACACGGAGTTATTGGCGCAACTTTCCCGGAGACGTGCCGAACAGACGTCGTCATGGAGTAAGGTTCGGGACAAATTGATTAGAGAAAAGACCTCTCGGGTACACAAGGCTAATGAGAACGTGAGAGTACATTTGAAAGGTTCACTTCCGTTGGGAACTGTTGTTTATCGACGATTGCGGACAGCTCGAAATAAAACGGCTGCACGTTACGAGAGGCCCTTGAGAATAATCACAATCAGGGAACATAATTTATATACAATTCGGGACATCAATCAGCCGTCCAGGGTTCGTACAGTCCATTTAGAAGAGCTGCGTGTACCTCATAAAGTGTCACCGCTGGAGCCGGAGGCTGTGGTTCAGGAGTGTTAGTGTTGTTTGTGTTGTATTTTAGTTACTGTGGCTAATGATTAAGAAGACAACTAAATTGTAACATATTGTGGAATTACTTAAACTATTTTGTAATTCATGGAATTATTATTTTGTGTTGTTCTTTTTCTGATTTTTGTAATTATTCTTATGTAACTCTTAGTTAATAGCTAGGCTATAATTAATAAGGTTGTAAACATTTTTGTTTTTGTTGTAATTATTTTTTTTTTTTTAGTAGTTCCTCCTAGTGAAGGAACTGGAGGGGGGGGGAGTTAACTGGTGTAAATAGACACTTAGGCTTGGTAAATATCAACAGGAGTTTAGGATTAAGTTTTGTTATTCTTAGTTTATAATACATCCTATAGACTATATATAGAGCTGTAATAGAGAAATAAAGTCAGTTGATGTTCAAGAGCGTGCCGTTATTCTGCCCAAAACCCCTTTCTTTTTATGTTATTAGTGCAATCTTATTCTAACTTATATATAAATATATATATATATATATATATATATATATATATATATATATATATATATATAGAGAGAGAGAGAGAGAGAGAGAGAGAGAGAGAGAGAGAGAGAGAGTGAGTGTTGAATTGGCGTGCCGCAGGACCTGGGTTCAAATCTGGCAGTGGCAGATATTTAATGCGTTTACAGCTGGTGATAAATCGGACACCCAAAATAGGACAAAACCTGGCGGTTCAGCATGGTCTAGGTCCTAGACCTAGGCTAATCTGGACAAATCACCTCCTTCATGGTTTAAATTATATACATATATATATACAGGGTGTCCCGAATTTAAATGGCAAAACTTCAGGAACTTATAGGGGACCGAAAAACTAAGACAAAAAGTCCTTTAGAGATTTGCTCGTTTTTGCTTAGTTTTAGAGAAAATCGCAAAAAAAGAAACAAAACAAGTTTTCATTTTTATACTTATTTATTAACATTTATATTTATGTTATGTTCTTTTTAATGTAAATATTGCTCAAAATGTGTCCTCTTGCACCAATGCAAGCATTACATCTAGCACTCACTTGATAAATTGCAGCTAAACATTGTTCTGATGATATTTGGTGCACTGCATCTATGATTCGGTCTCTTAATTGCTCTCTTGAGTTGATTGACACCGAATAAACTTTCTGCTTCAAGGTTCCTCATACGAAGAAATCCATGAGTGTCATATCAGGTGATCTGGGTGGCCAAAATACTACTCCTCCACGTCCAATCCATCGTTGTGGATAATTTATATCCAGCCAAGCTCGAGCAACTCTGCTATAATGAGCTGGGCATCCATCGAGTTGGAACCACATTTCAATCCGCTGTTGTAAGGGAATGTCATCTAAATAATTAGAAAAGTTGTTCTCCAAAAAATGTGTAAATGTGATACCATTCAATCTTCCAGGTAAAAAATATGGTCCCACCAGTAATCCGTTCCAAATTCCAAGTCAAACGTTAATTGCAAATTCATGCTGAAACCTATTCATTCTAGTAGCTCTGGGATTTTCAAGAGCCCATACATGATAATTTCTTTTATATAATAATTTGATTAACAATTCCTCTTCTTGTAAAGGTAGCTTCATCGGTCCATATAATTTTTAATGGAAATAAATTATCATCGCGAATTTTTTCAAGAAACCAGTTACTAAAATTCAATCTCTTGGCATAATCTTGAGGTAATAAATTCTGAACTTTGAAGATGGTATGGTTTGCGATTATCACCTTTCAAAGTTAGCCATATTGCTTGCCGCGATATTGCTAATGCAGCAGATGCTCTTCGGATGCTAGTCTCAGGATTGTTATCGAAGTGGCGTTGGACACAATTTCTTCTCCAATAATCTGCTCTTACTGCTGCCTGGAATTGGTCGCCTTCATTACGTATTAAGAATGACACAGTCTCTCGTAGTCTATTAAAAGATAATGAAAAGACTCGTTGATTAGGCACTCTTCTATTTGGAAATCGGTTTGCATGCTCCCGCACCGCTTCTAAAGCATTACCGTTACAGAAACCATACACAAAAATCATTTCAGCGTATTCAACATTAGAATATGTATGCGGCATTGTGGCTGATGCTATTCACACAAAAATATCTGAGTAACTGACTGAAGACTGATTTAGGAATTATAATCCTAGAAGAAAGCCAAAATGTAAACAAATAAAAGAATGTAAAGGATAACATTAAGTGTTTACATATCTCACTGCCTAGCCTGACGAACTTTGAAAGGTGATAATCGCTACCTGTAACATTTTTGTTTTGTTTCTTTTTTTGCGATTTTCTCTAAAACTAAGCAAAAACGAGCAAATCTCTAAAGGACTTTTTGTCTTAGTTTTTCGGTCCCCTATAAGTTCCTGAAGTTTTGCCATTTAAATTTGGGACACCCTGTATATATATATATATATATATATATATATATATATATATATATATATATATATATATATATATATATATATAATTTTAAATGTAAAGTTATTCTTTTCGCTTCCTAGATGTTATTTAGTAGAGTAGAGTGCTGTTGAGAAGAAAGGCTATTTTCCCTTCCTAAAGTTGGCAAATAGGTTCGCAGGAGTTTGCCTGGTGGTCCATCCCTTTTTACCTGGAAGGGTCTGACCACTGGTCACTTTGTTCCTTTGCCTACCATAAATACCAACTTCTTGGAAAAATCCTTTTCACACACCCTATCACAGGAAACTTTCTCAAAGAGCATATAGCCATTCTCAAAGAAAACCTTCTTTCTCTGCAATTAGCGGACCGCCTTGGTACATTAACCATAAGAAACATTACTTCTCTAAGCAAGCAAGCAAAGCTACCCCCCCTCTAAATGTCTTTATAGTTTTAGAGAATAGAGCACGATAAATGATTAAAACTCCGGCATTTCAGAAATGTATGTTGTAATTATAAAAGATTATGCTATATTATTGTTGTAAATAGTAAATATTATTGTAAACAGAGTAAAGATTATCAATTTATATGTTATTGTATCTGAGTAGACTTGGCACCGATTAGAACATAAAATTTGTGAATACATTTATGTATTATAAGAATTTATTTATTTATTATTTAACAGGTTCCTACTTGACACCTCTCACATGACGTGCGACCACATTAACTAAGATGCCACTTAGCGCCGATAAGGGTTATACTATTTGAATTTTTCGAAGACAAATATGGATCAATTCCTATTCCGAAACAGAAATTTATATTATTATAAATTGTCTGATATAGAAAAAATTAGCATAAATGTGTCTTAGACGTATCGAGAAAGAAGCAAAATATGGCAGCGGTTCAGCACCGCTTTCTAATTGTGTGGAAAATTTCACACCAAATCCTCGCAAACTATGGTTAAATAATTGTTTTTTGTCTAATTGTCTTATTTTGAAATGTTTGGTACATTATTGTTTATGCTCCTTACCTATCCACGAAAAAATGACCCCCCACACATATTGTACTGAGAGAAAAAAAGTAGTTGAAAATTATAAAAATGCGATAACGCATTCTGATATAGCAAAATAAAATAAAATATTTCTTTATTCGTGAACCTGCTCAAGAACTTCTTATGGGGTTTTTAATAGGATTTTAACAAAATAATATTTTTATCACAATATAAACCCAAAATATGTGTTATGAATTTTCAATATAACCTAAAAAACTCAGAAACTCTAAATAATTAAATTTTCGTGCAATCAATTACTGATCCTATAGGATGATGGAATTTACTGCACCACTTTACTTTATTACTTCGTCCCAATGTAAGACTTCATTTTGAGGTTGGTTTATTCTAACTAGGTTAGGTAGTTTTTGAAATTATGTTCTTGGATTTTTTTCTATGTTTATATAAATTAACAAAATCAGATAGCAGTTTTTTTGTTCTTTGTGCACTGTTTAAATGTCAGATATCGTCACAGTGACAGCGTTTTGGTGTGATTTTGCAAAAACCATAAATTGATTCAATCTAGGGTTGTATAATGCTTATGAACCAAAAAATTCCATTGTAAGTATTTCAAATAATAAATATTTTTAACATTCGCAATTGAAAAGTATTCCAGCTATAAAATAATTCCAAGCAATCCACTAAGTGTTTCACGTACTAAATACTGCTGTTTTAGCTACTAACGATTTTTGAACACAGAATTATCTTAAAAATATGGATTGATATATTACAGTTATTATACGGTTGTATCTAGATTAAATAGTTTATCTGCCATAGCCGGATTTGAAACCAGGACTTTTAGCACAGGAACTCAACTCTCTATACACTGAGCTGCATATCTCATTTTAAAATAAAAAACCATAACTATATATAGTTATAGTTGTAGTTTAAGTTGTAATCAAAGAGTTCAATTTAATTAATGAGCAATATAATTTTTAAATTTATCTCCTTTCCCGACTGGAATTTTATTTTATTTTATCTGTATGTCTATACGCTTCTACTAATTTACATCATATTTTGTATTATTATAACTTCATTCTAATTATATACATTTATATAACATCCCATACTTATATTTTTAAATTTTTACATCTCTACCTGTCATTCAACGAGATTCCTATTCATTACTTTCTACATATTTCTTCTGTATTTATTCTTTGGCGTCATATTTTGTATTATTTTTCATACATTTTACTTATATAACCTCTAGGAGTCTATTATCATACATTTTATCTGTAACTAAGCTAGGTTTTCCATACTTTTATATCTCACCTTTTTATATTTGTACTTTTTCATTTTGTATCTTTCGGTTTACCTTCTCATTTTTCTTTCTTTTTGTATTTTGTTTACATTATCACCCTTCTGTACATTTATTCTGTAATTTTTTTTATTAATTATCCTTAATAATATATCCACCACTATTTTTTACTCTTCTATTACTCTATATGTTATTATATTCTTGGTACTGTAATGCTTTTTTATAGTTGTGTTTGTTTTATCTGTTTTTTCTCTCTCAGCCCTGAAGATGACTTACAAAGTAGTCGAAACGTCGGCACGAATAAAACCCCACAACTATTTCCATCCTCCACTAGATCTTCTAATCAACTATATTCCTCTCTAAATAACTATATATAAATTAGCCCAAGCTATTTTGAACCATCTATAGCGTTTTGAGACAAGGAATTGGTTATTGTACCGCCTTCACCTTCTACTGATTCCCATTAATGTTGATGGTTATTTTTATGTTTATGATTATAATGGCAATTTTTTATTGTTTAGCGTACTATTCATTTAAAAATAAGAAATATGTGTAGGCCTTTCAAGTTCAGGTTAGAAGCAATCCATTGTATAGGAAACTCTTGTCCCACTAGGGTCTAGGTATAGAAACAGGTATCAAGTAACTACTTACCTGGTACTAAAAATAGTTTCTAAAGGAAACCTGTCTTTTCAGTACTCTCCTAAAGGAGCAGTCCAGAATCCTTGAAAACAAAGGCTTTTATTTTCGAGAAATCGCGTGTATTCTCATAACTACAGATTTTAAACATACTCATCTGATATAATAATAAATAAAATATTCATACTAATTCGTAATCAAAGTAAAAACATTACCGATGTTTCTTTTGTTAGATATATGAACTATAAAATCATCAATCAGTCGAATTAATATCATAACTGAATATTTTATGACGTATATAATAAAAAAATACAATAATTTAAAAAAACATTGAATCATAGATATTATTTTTTAATATTAAGTTTAAATAACCCATAAATCCGCGCTTACTATAGCCTATGTGTTATTCTGATGAATAACCTATATTACTGTAAAGTTTCATCCAAATCCGTTTAGTAGTTATTGCGTGAAAAAGAGACAAACATACAAACTTTCAATTTAAGGAAGAAATAGTTGGGGTGCAGTCAATGAAAACACCAAAATAAGCATAACTTATTTATTATGTGCCGACGTTTCGTCCTACAATGTAGGCCATTTTCAGGGCTAAGAGAGAGAAACAAACAGAAATATATAAAAACGTAGCAGTAACAAGAATATATAAAGTGGTACAGGAGTGGAAATAAAAATAGTGACTAGATATGATGAAATAGTGAATAGATATATGATAAATAAGAAAGAATATAAGACTGGTTACAGAATATAATAAACTTAAAATAGTGATAGATAAAAATAAAATTGTAGATGATGAACAGAAATTCTAATAGTGACAGATAAAATAATACAAGAATAAGAATATAAAATAGAAAAAATAGTCGACCAACTCTTCTCTAACATGAATCACATACAAACTTTCACATTTATAATATTAGTAAGATAAACTAACAAATTGTTAATAATCTGTAGTGAAGTACAAAACTCCGCAACTCACCAGAGGCATTATTTATTTAATTAATTGTAAGTAAATAAATTGACATGGAGGAATTACTTCGCCTTTGAGGGAATGACTGGTTACGACGTCCAGAATTATTTCATGTTAATTTAGTTATGAATGAGGGGAAGATGGTAATAAAGTCTTAAATTGAACCATAATATGAAGATACTAAACTCCCTTAAAGACGCCCATAAATTAGAATGGGCAAATCCCAGGTTAAAAAATCACGAGGGTGTTGTATGTATTGAGGGTCAGTATTTGGAACTTTACGAGGCGCTAGCTGAATATTTGCCGTTCTTTCTTTTCACCCTCTACCAATTAAAGTTAACTGTTGTAAAACAGTATTTTAGTTAATATGCATCAAAATATTAACTCATTTTTTAGACTATATTAAGGGGAACTAATAGTTTAATAAAAATGAAAAAACTACATTAATAGGAAACAAAACAAAAAAGTAGAAAATAATTTTAAATAAGTTTAAAATAAGAGTAGAGCGATGAACGAAACCATTCATTTTATTTTTAAATACAGTGGGGTGCTTTTTAAGATATTTTCAAAATGACTCGAATTTTACCAAAACCAGTAAATAAAATGTTTATCACAATTAACATCATGTACCCCTCGTTTTTTTTACATTGAAATACATTTTTTTTGTTAATCACTCTATTCTTATATCGTACATTTAGTTTTTTTTTCTATTATAGCATGTATTTTGAGTATTTTTAAACTATTATTTACCAATGATTGAAATATAAATTAAGAAAAATTATTGAAGTCATGAACAAAAAAGTATTATTTGCGTAACCCTTATGAATAACCATATGACCGAAACAATTCATTTTATCTTAAAAAAGCGTGGGATGTTTTTCAAGATATCTTCATAATGACTCTAAATTTACCAATACCAGTAAATAAAATATTTAAAACAATTAATACCAAGCAACCCACGACTTTTTACTATCAAATGAATTTTTTGTTCACAACTCTATTCTTTTTTTTAACTCATTGTTTCAAAAAGCTTCGTTTTATCGTGTTTTAAATGTCTAGTCAACGTTGTATAGTCAAGCCTATATGCAAGGATGAATTAAACAATATTGCGTAAATTTATATTTATATCTACAGATTGTGAATTGGCCCAAGATACATATTTAGACAATAAAAAATAATTTAATATAGAAAATCTTATATTATTATTAGCAGAATATTGAAAAAAGAATGTTTTTGATAATGGACATTTCTTCTGAAAGGCCGGACTTCATGCAAGGCGATTTATCTTCGATATCGATAAACCAAGTCGATATCAATAGATCGATGTGTTTTTTTTCAATAGATCGACTTTTGTTTTTTCGTATATTATAATTTGAGTATTTCCAGTGGTCTCTCTACTTGCCTTTATCTCATATCAATACATTTTATTCATTCTATTTACTTGTATTATTATAATACAGTTGTAAATTAAAAAATAATTCCTTTAATAGTGATAGACTATTTATTAGTTGTCAGTAACCCATACACCATTTTTTAAGTTCAACATTTTAAAAGGTACTTTAATTTTATTTTTTCTATTCCTAGTACTTATAAATATCTTGTCTATCCACAGCGCTGAAGATGACCTGCAATGTGTGTTGAAACGTTTATTTCTAATAAATAGTGTATCAACTATTTAAGGGATTATTTTTTAATCTCCACCCGGACCATTTCCTATTATCCTCCCCATATATACATAAGATCAACAAATATTATTTAAGATAAATAAAACTAAGTATTCAAATTCGATACCATATTACTCTCTGTTAATTTTTTTTTTAATTATTTGGTAATTAGTTTTACAAATATGTTCAAAGGTAACGCAATAATTGTCTTTATGAAGTGGACGAAACTACCGAAGAACTGCTAAATCGGATATATTTCCATGGCGCCATTTTTTGCAGGTGTTTTCCGGTTGCAAAAAATCAGTTGGGATCCCAACATGGCTCCTCGCATCCATCTTATAGCTTTGGCCATCCACATGTGGTGCAGAATTTCGTTTAAAGCGTTCTGTTGGAAGTTTCTACCATTCTGGCCATACAACTCAGTCTATCGAGCATAAAAACTCTTAAAATCGTTATGTTAAAACCGTATGGAGTTTTCCTTTTTCTCCAGATCTCTCTATCGTACATGAGGCCAAATATCCTCAATGGCTCCTACCCGAACACAAAGAACTCTCAGTCCTCCTTCGAAAGAGTCCTAACCTGCTACGCACATGTTTGGACTGGCCTTTGTATAGTTGGTCCCTTTTTTTGTGTGTTCTGACAAGCCTGCTCGGTATGAGTAGGCCGAAATGGCACCTATTTGCTGCAAATAATACTTTTTTGTTCATGAGCTCAATGATTTTCCTTAATTTTTATTTCAATCAATGGTAAATAATATTTTTGAAATATACACTTTAATAAAAAAAAAAAACTAAAACGTAGGACATAAGAATAGAGTGGTTAACAAAAAAAATAAATTTTCATACTAAAAAAGCGTTGGGTACATGATGTTAATTGTTGTAAACATTTCATTGAATGTTGTCCGTAAAATTCGAGTCATTATGAAAATATCTTATAAAAAGCTCCCACGTTTTTTAACAATAAAATTATTTTTTTATATAAATTATAAAAATGATTATGTTTATGTTATAACATATTTATTTTTATAATGTTTATAAATAATAATTATTTATTTATGAATAAATTAATAAAACTAATAATTAATAACTCTTTTCTTATCTTAAAGTTATTGAAAATGATTTCCTACCTTTTGTTTTCGCTTCAATTTAAGCGTTTTTTTAAACTATTATTC
The DNA here is from genome assembly GCA_037127475.1 of Arma custos. Lineage (NCBI taxonomy): Eukaryota > Metazoa > Arthropoda > Insecta > Hemiptera > Pentatomidae > Arma > Arma custos. The sequence continues at coordinate 59,420,244 of CM073761.1, forward strand.
ATTTTCTACTTTTTAGTTCGGCTAGCTACAAAGGCGTATTTTTTAGTTTTTCGAATTATATGTTCTTTTTTGTTGCAAATTATACGAAACTCCCCAGTTGATCCTGCCAATAGTCATATGCTTGTCTCAAAGATTAAATCCAGGCCTGTATTTAAGATTAAGCCAGGTACTAATACGAGTACGTGTATGCCTTAGTTCTTGGTACAAGACACTACCATGTCTTCTGTTATAAAAAATCGGTAATCCTGGAAATCCCGTTCAGGATAATGAGACAAACTTATTAAATCGTTGTATTGTCATCGGTCCTTGAGAGGTGTGCAAAGTTTTAACGTAGATGTTATCAAATGGCCAGAAATCGAGTTCAGAGATTTCGTTACATACATAAATGCGAAGTTAATAAAAGCGTGTTAAAAATCCAATTCCAATGCAAACCTAAATGTTTTTTGTCTATTTTATATATTTCTTTAAAAGTCATTAGTTGACCGCACTAATACGAAGAAGAAAATCGTATGAGTGGAGGCAAAGCAAAAATTCCTTAAATAGTGAAAAACTATTTATTAGAAACCTATAATATTTAAATATTTCTATTCCAGAATATTTATGAAAAGCGATTTCTGGAAGTATGAGGAGGAAGGGGAATTGTTTTTTTTTTTCTGGTAAAACGTATAAGACATTAGTAATCCAAATAATAATATAATTTTAAACGCAATATAATTTGTAACATTCTGTTTTCAGGAAAGAAATCGAAGAGTAAGCTTTGGACAGGCAAGAAAATCGATGGTTTAATGTAGCCTTAAAGCAGGAATATCTTGCTCCAGACAAGACCGGGAACTGGAGAGGGTGGGGTGTGTAAGTGCGCATGCGCTGGGAGCCAGAATTTCGAGGGATGTAACGGAATTAACTTAAAACTTCGTATAATTCTCGAGCACCGATGAAAATACAATAATTATAGAAGTTTATCTCATTATTCCGACCAGGATCTTCAGGATAAGCCATTTTTTATACCAGAAGACGCGGTAGTGTCTTGTGCCAAGTAGTACAGCGTGATCAGGACTTACATAGCTTAATCGTTGAGTCAAGCATATATACCTGCAACTGTAACTAAAATATACGCTTGATCAATCTAAGAAAAAAAAAATACGAGCTTATTCTATTTATTTACTTATTTTTTAATTGTTTTAATTTTTCCAAAAATGTAGAGTAATGAAATAAATAAAGTTTTCAAAAACACTTTTGTAGCCAGCCGAACTAAGAAATAGAACATGAATGTTAGTTAAAAAAAACTAAAGAACACGCGTTTACAGTATTATGTTATGTGGGTCAGTATTTGGAACTTTACAAGGCGCTAGCTGAATTTTGTCATATTTTCTTTTCACCCTCTGCCTTTCAATTTCATATTTATATAGAAATGTGAAATAACCATTAGTATAGTACGAAGATGAATTAAAATATAAGAAGATAACCACTATAAATCAGAATACCCATTATGAAGTGGCCAATGATATATAATAATAGAATGAAAAGTAATATGATGCAGAAGATATATAATAACAGCAAAGTATTTACGTTCAGTTTTTGATAATGAACAATATGTTTGAAACAAGGAATTATCTACAAAAGACAGTGTAAGATTTTAAGGTGTTTAAATATATTTCACTAAAGCTTAGTAATAAAGATTTGAATACCTTTATTAAATCAACCTAAAGTTAATCGTTTCCTCTTCAAATTCAAACTATGCATTACTTAGTAATTTATTTGATTTAATATATTACTATATTATTTGTTAATTTGTCAAATAAATTTTCTTACCGTAATATTGGTATAACGGTACAAACAATATTGGTCTATTTACAAAAAAACATTTTTGTTGAACGGTAATATATTTTATTTCGGTACATTAACGCAGCAATAAATATGTAATATGTTAGTCTAGAGATAACCATTTTTTTCTTTCTTTTTTTTTTTACTTCTAGAAGGGCGACGTAAGGGTACCCGGGGAGAACCTTTTTTTTTGTAACTAAGGGTAACAGGTGCCCTACAACCAATACGAAAAGCTTTCAGCAACCAAAATACGTAGTTTCAGTAACAAAACTGTGTTTGAAACTGGAAATTTCTGAAGAGTTAACCAAAAATAACCGGACAAAAGTCTTTTTATATAGAGTTTTAGTGGTTCTATGTTACTAAACTTTTAAAAAAATATACTCAAATTTATAATGTCAATTACAAATAAAACAATCTATTATAAATAGTATATATAAGATAATAATAACCATTACACTGTATTATTCAAATATAAAAATAATCAAGTAAATATTTAAAATTTATAGATAAATTACGTATGAAAGTAATCCTACAAGGGATGTTTCTGATGCATAAATATTTTTATACCTCGATACATATGCAGTGACGTTAAAAGGTGTTAATAAGAGGAATGTATACCACAATAAAACATACACACACATCTATCAACCTGTCTATGTGTGTGTGTTTATATATATATATATATATATATATATATATATATATATATATATATATATATATATATATATATATATATGCAATGGACAAAGCTTCCTTAATTATATTTGTTTATTAAATTTTAAATTAAATTCGCTGATTATTCATAAAATTAGATTGCCTTAAGTAAGTGAGGCTTAATCCTACCCATCAGTTTTCTATTCGAAACCCTAGTTTTATTTTAAGACATTTTGGCTCCAAGACCTTTCAAAACAAGTATTCTTTGTCTTTAGGGTAGCCACTGTTGACCAAATAATAGAATCTTCTTCAATATCAAAGATATTAGTGTGTTTTAATTCACCACAGCGTATTACTTATGATAAACTTCACCACCATTCATTTACGTCATTTCGCCTATATATATATAAACTCCCCGTCAAAAGTATTGCAACACCCATAATTCTCGAGATTTTCTTGGTTTCCATCTGAATCCGTACTTTGTTTATTATTACAGTAATATTATTTACTAAATGTGATACATTAGTGACTAGACACTTCATTCTTATTCACTGTTTACCAACAAACGATAAGTTTTTGGATTATTCATTTCAAATTTTGTTTCAGTCCAAGTTTATCTTTCATGTGTCTCAAGTCTGTTTCCTCTTTTGTCTTTAGTCTAGTTGAAACAATTAATTTTATCCACAATGAATCGTTTAAGCCGCGATGATTCGATCAGAATCATCATTCTCTCTGAAGAAGGCAAATCATTGCGTTACATCGCTAATCACCTTGGGATTCACTATTCTTTCGTTTCAGGGACCATAAGAAGGTACAGGGAGACTGGTAGTCAATCGAGGCGACCAACGTCAGGGCGTCCTAGGATTACTAATCCCATAGATTGCCGCTTCATTAAAATGCAAGCTCTTCGGTAGGGTAGTTCTACAGCTTCTTCCATTAAAAACTTGATCGCTGGTGTTTGAGGGATATCAATCTCGGATTCAACGGTCATTAGAAGACTGAGGGAGTCAAACTTCAGCTCAAGAAGGCCAGTGAATGGTCCTCTTCTCACCACAGAACACCGCGTAAAGAGATTGAGTTTTGTAAGACAACACCAATCTTGGACTGTGGAGGAATGGAAAAAAGTTGTATTCACGATGTGACGAGAGTGGCCCTTAACAGACAGGATGGACGTGAAAAAGTTTGGAGAAGGCCTGGAGAACGGTTTAGTCAATGCTGCATGTTAGAAACTGAGCCATTCGGAGGAGGGTCTATCATGTTCTGGGGCGGCATATTTTAGGAGGCACGTACAGAGTTAGTGCCAATCCAAGGAGGGGCCTTGATTGCTTTGAGGTATGTAGAAATGATTCTTCAAGATCTTATAGTGCCTTTTATGCCTTTCATAGACTCTAGATCGTTGCTCATGCATGATAATGCCCGCTCTTACAAGGCAAGATGTGTTTCTGAGTACATGAACACCACAAATATCCATACCATTGATTGGCCAGCAAGAAGTCCTGACCTTAACCCAATCGAGCATGTTTGGGATTATCTCAAAGGATCAGTTCAGTCACGAGATTCATCTCCTACTACCCTTGAAATGCTAAAGGCATCTGTATTGGAGGACTGGGACAATATACCCAAAGATTTTCTTCAAAACCTTTTTATTGGTATGCCAAGACGAGTGGGAGCAGTCATTCAAGCCAGAGGGGGCAATGCGTCTTATTAAATGTAAATTGAAAATTTTATTTGTGATTTAAAAGTTAAAATTGTCAGAAATTAAAAGTTCAGAAAGTAAGTTTTCTAACTTTTTTGTTTATTGGAAGAGATATTGTAATTTATTTTAATAAAACTTGTTTATGTCCAGTTTAAAAATGCTTAATACAGACTTCAGAACCTTTCTTTGTTATGAAAAGACAGAAGTTTTTGTAAAATTCAAATATTTCAAAGTGTTGCGATACTTTTGACGGGGAGTGTATATATAACTAATATGTTTTTAAGGCAAGTAGTGTATATCATAACCGCTACTTGTGTACTTTATGGGTAGAAAAAGATTCATTCACCATTCATCATAATATGCGGAAAAGCTAAGCCAAACTCGGCTGTCATACCTTTAAGTATCAGGAAATCGTTTAATCTGTACAAATTCAATTTAATCATTTACGAACAATAAACGGAAAAGAATATAAATAATTCTAATAAATAATATTAAACAATTAATATAAATAATAATAATGTCTCACAATATTTTTCCGATTGTTTACAAGTCGGAAAATCGTTTGAAGCTCTAAAATTCATTGACACACCAACGATATATAAAAATAAAAGGGAATGAAAACTTAAAAACTTTCCTTTTTCCGATTATTGTTTTACTTCGAAACAGTTTGGATAATTTGTGAAAAGCGAATGAAAGGTTGAGAGATATTCGATGAAAAACAAAACCAGCGATGAAAGGGAATCATATACATACATACACAAATATATACACGGATAGAATGAGACACCTTGTTCTGTTCCTATTATTCCCATCGTGCATTATATTTAATGCATGCTTTATTAACTAAACTAACTACATAAAACTCTTTCAGAGCCTTATAACCTAGAAATCGATAAGTTCTATGAGTAAACCACCAAATGTGATACTAGCCGAGAAAACCGATATGGCCGGGAAATAGTTAAAACGAAGTTTCAGTGTATTACAGATTATATTAATAATGGTCAAATCAAGCTCTATTTAGAATCATAAGTGGATTCGTAAATATTTTTTACATTAAATATGAATATTTTACTGTAGTTTATTCCAGGATGTACTGTATTAGAGGATTATTCGCTGGGTATTATATGCCATATTTTATCAAAAACTATTTAATTTCTGTTGTATATAATTTTTTTTTAGAGGTAGACTTGAGGGTTTGTTTTCGTAAAGAACATTTTTAAGAAATTAATAATAAAGCTTTGGTACATTATATATATATTGGTTATATTCTAGAATTGTATTTTTTGTGAAAAAAAAAGGTTCAGCTTAGTAATGTTTGTATCAGTACCGCAGATTGTCGCTTCGAGTTAAATCAAAACAAGTTTTAACATTTCATTCATTTCCTTTTTAATATTCCATATTAAAATAAAAATAATTCTGATACCGACTGTAAGTAGTGACTATTACTGACCGTATACAGATTAAAGAACCAACTTATAAGGCTATATCATTGTCTATAGTTTAAAAAGTTTGTTGAAACTTACATTTCTTGATTTATTGATTACCGCTCTATATGAATTTCCCATGATTACTATCTGTTTTTTCATTCTAAAACTCACAAAAAAATTTTTTTTTTCGAGAATATTAAAAAGGTAACGAATGAAAAGTTGTGATGTAACTCAATGCGACAACTAAGGAACTAATACTGTTTTTTTTTTTTTGTAATGGATTAATAGATATTGTGCTTATTATTCCGCAGTTTGTCGCTTCGAGCTGAGTCACAAGTTTTAATTTATCATTTGTTTCCCTTTTAATATTTTCCAAAAATAAATGTAATCATGAGCTTTAGTAAGGGAAAGAGAATGTGACTACGGGAAAAGTGTACTTGGGTAATCATTTCATCTAGAAATGAACGTTTCCACAAAGATATCATCTATACTTCGAAATGTTAGTTGAAACTTTTATTTCTAGAAGAAATGGTCACCGAAATATACACATTTCCCATAATTACAACATATTTTTTTCATTCTAAAAGTCACCATTATTTTTATTTTCGAGAATATTAAAAAGGAAACATATGAAAAGTTACTTTTTTTTCTACACAACAAATATAATCCGAGAATATAACCTAAGGGCCAAAGAATTATTAATAATTTGATAGTTCTTTACAGAAAACAAACCCTCAAGTCTACTACTAAAGAACCGAATTATATACAACAGTAAGTACATTATTTTTGACAAATATATGCCGTATTATGCGGCTACCTGCGGAAGTGATACTGTATTTTTTTTATCGACTAATATATATTGTATGTACATATGTATATGTATATATATAAATATATATATATTATTTTTTATTTTAATTTTTTAATTAAGAGTTGAGTTTTATAAATATTTTTCTTATTCTTTATTCGTTTAAACACGTAAAATTATGAGGATTCTGATATATTTTAGAGGAAAAATATTTTTAAGGCATTTTGGGAAGTGTTATTTGGGACTTATAGACGAGGGAGGGTACATGGCAGGTATAGGAAAGACGGGGAGTGGGGGTAAAAAGTTGGTAGAGGGGGTAAAAAATATGGTAGTGGGGGAAGTCTAAGTGGGGAAGGCTGACGCATTCGTAAGTGCCAGTCTACAAGTAACTGTGGTCCTGTACGCGGGTGACTCCCTTCCATCAGTAAGTATCACCCCTCTTCCCCCACTATTTTTCTCTTCCTCTTCTCACTCCTTCATGGGGTAGGTTAGGGATCAATAATTGTCTCAACTGATCATTCATTGTCTCATATACTTGACAGCTACGCTCGATAAGCCTTTATAAGAATAGTAATATTCGAATTCATGTAACTGTATCAAGCATAATATCACACATAATCTAATCAAACATAAATTTACTATCGATTGAACATCACAAACTTAAACTTCTTATAAATTGCATGATAAAAAAAAATTCGACCTAAGTTGCCAGATGCTAGGTTGTTTCTTGTATATAAATATTGATAATATTATAATTAACATATAAATTTACAGCGTACAAGAAATTAACAATGCACGGCAAATGTTGAATTTTTTTTTAAATATTATATTTAAACAAATTTTACTGTAGTTACTTCTTATGTCATCAACTTAAGCATGTCAGAGATGAATCCTAGTTATCAGGCCGTTCAAAGTTCATCCGTAGATCATGAGTCAACATACACTTTGATTGGCCTTAAGGTTGTTTGTATACAGATATTTAAGAATAATATTATATATTCATTTATGTATATGTATATGCCCATTGGTAATAATTTAAATATTGAGGTAGTCCTGTTTTATATGACATTTACTGGTACATTATAAACATTAGTTAAATTAATTTAATGCATTATTTCACCATATTTAAGATGAACTACAGAATTTTTAAAAACTTGATGGATTCTTATTATTATTTCATTTCAATAAAGATAAACTAAAGATTTTTTTTAAAAACTTGCTGAATTCTTATTTTCATAAATATAGGTGTTGAGCTCTTCCTATGACACTACGATGCTAACAATAAATTACCTAAAATAAACAAATAGTAATATAGTTAAAAGTAATTATTTGTATACCCTATTAAATTTTTATTTTAGGACTTCCATTTATTCATTATATTTATCGTTAATTTATATTATTAGATAAATGTGCCTACATATAGTTATACTATATATAGTATATAATTTTAGCCTACTTTGCAGCCAGAGCATAATCTGGGAGGCCACTTTCTTAATTTTTGTGGAGGAGGCCATTTTTGTAGTAGATGCCATAATAGCTGATAGAATGCAAGCCAAAAAAAAATACATTTTATTAATATTATAACATGCTTTATATACAATTAATTCTATTTTTTTTAAATATATATTGTGTTGTAGGTGTAGCATAGTCACAAAACCATGCCAATATTTTAAACTTTTAAACGTTGTAATAAGCGTGCTTTTCCTTAATTTGGGGGATGAAGGAACCATATTACGAACTACACGGTGGAGAGTGGGGGACCCGGAATATTCTGGAATTCTTTGAAAAAGACTATGCCTTCTAAAACGCATTTAAGAATGTTTTCGAGTAATTTTGGGCTACTTAAGACGTATTTTTAGACGCCCGAGCACCTGTCGTAATCCTCGCGAAAATCTATAATCACAATAAGAAATCAGAATATTTGTTTTTCTTTATTCGTTATTAAAATGGCGTGGAAAATATGCTAAAATAACTTTTAGCAATGTTGAAGAAGTGACTAAAATTATTTTTGGAATTCTGGTAGAACAAGCGTATAACTCTGTACTTAACCTATGAACTTAACTTGACTTCGCTTCTTAATGGTTAGCGTGCCTGTAAGTTTCATGCTGCCTCGTTCTGCGAAGTATATATTTTCTTCTAGGCTAACATTTATTTATTCATCCTATTGTGTAATCTAGATATTAATTGAATTCTATTGTTTGTATTAAGATATATCTCATGTTTTGCCATGGCAGATGTATTGTCACATCGAAATTCATGTCATATTTTCTACAGTTGTTATGAACTTTAATGAACTAAAAATATCACCAAAATAAAAAATAAATGAAAATTAGTTGCAACATACAATTACAAATGTTGCAATATTTACAGTTTTCGCAGTAACGAAGTTGTAGGATTTCTAGGTTCAGCCGCCCCCTCTTCCTGTGACGTAGGCAGACGGCCAGAGGAATATTACCCCCACCCCCAAAACTCACAATCAAACCCACCATCATAAAATTGGTAATGAAATAACTAGCCAAGAAAATAAATCAATTGAACCGAAACCATTGATTGCAGACGAAATCGTGTTAATCAAACTCGTCAGCATAATATTGATAATAAATTTAAAAACTAGTAAAGACAAAGAATCGATTGAATGGAGACTATATAATTTCATCGTATGAAATCTCCCTGTAAAAAAACAATATATATATATATATATATATATATATATATATATATATATATATATATATATATATATATATATATATATATATATATATCCGTACGCTACTGCCTTTTTCATAAGTTAATGTATAACGTATGTACGAAAATAATTTTAGTTAGACAGGCATAACCTACATTAAAATTGTCTTTGTTAATTCATCAAATGATTTTTAAGAGTGTATCGCCTCTCGATAAGGGTCGAATACAAATTTTAAATAATAATTTTACTATGGTCAAAGTTAATTCCTTCCTTAATTTAATATAAATTTACAATGAATAATAAATATACAGAGAAAAAAAACAATAGTTCATGACGGAAATTATTACGTTAAATTAATTTTAAACAATAAGAGCAGACTTGTCCTCCAGCTCGTTATATTCGTAGTTAAGTTTTTATTTAATGTTTCGCTGTTTTTATATAAATATAATATTCTATCAAATATTTTTTAAAATATCTGACTCGTTCCAAACTGGTCAACTTTGTTTCGTTTATTATGGCAAAAACATAATTTAAATTCCAGAAACAGAAAATCAAAAACTGTTATTATAATTTTTTTAGAGGGTTCCCCCCCTACATATATCATGAGTTATTTTTTACTGTGAAATAAAAATGACAATGGGAAAACACTCCCACAAAAATAAATCAAATGAGCTTGGATTTTTAATATCGGTTAAGTACTAAGTTCAATACTTGAACTACGGACTTATTTACTTCTCTCTAGACTTCGTCCCTTAATACTCGCTAAGAATGAGCAATTTGTATATTGCTCAACTAGATATTCTAGTCCAAAGTATTATTAACTAGTCAAGATTATTAAGTATAAATTTAAACAAAAACCAACAGACGTGCGCATGCGCGCACGTACGATAGTACATATGTAATACTAAAGCTACTTGGATCGGAGAAACTATGCAAGGATTTATTATGAAAATTCCACGTTATGAACAAATAGTATTCAAATAGAATAATATTAAAATCTATCTTTCGCATTTAATTATCTGTCACTATTCATTTTACACTGAAAATGTCAATAAAACTATAATCATGGTTTTAGGGTCAAGGAAGTGGTGCGTTGGGTGTTTAATCCTGAATCTTTTAGGTCACCTTAAGTATTATTAGGTCTCCGATAATATTTAAAAAAATAATAATTACTGGATAATTATTGTAGTCGTATCCCAATAAATACAAATAAAATCGAAGTTTTATTTATTTCTATTTTTAATTTAACAAACAATAAAAACTAAGTTTAACTGCAGTCAGAGATATGACGAAATATATCTAACTATTTCCGTATTTTTTCATCTCGAAGTTTTGTACCAAAAGTTAATACATACATTTTTCAAAAAAATTTAGGGGGAAAATATTATGGAAATAATGCTATTTAAAAAATATACATATTTATTACTGTAATCTATTTTATAGGGGGGAGGGTGGTATTAGATTTGAAATAAAATGGATAATTTTGAGAATATTTATATGTATAATATATTAATATAACAGAATATATTTAAAGAAAACTCGTATCAGATACACCTGGAGTTCTAGATGTTTAAATACTATATTTCGTAAAGAATCTCATACCTTTTACACATCTTACTACTAAATTAATTAATAATGAGTGTGCTACCATACTATTTGCAAAGACATTACAATATCTATACTGTATGTAATACTGCCTGATAATATTCACTAAAATCATAAACCGCTTACTATTTTCGTTAATCTGTTCCAGCGCCATTTCTATGGCTCTTTCTTAAAGTTTGTTGCTTGCCACCAGATAGAGACATTAGGCGGAAGTGTCTGCAGTTAACACCTGCTATAGTTTTTTTTACTTCAGCATATCCACCTAATATTTTTCTAAAATCGTTAAAGCAAGAATTCTCAGTACTTATGATTTAGTTTTAAACGCTGGTTGGTGTAAGTCAGAATTTGTAGCATTATTTATCGACGAAATATTGAAATACGAGAACTGATGAAACGCCATCCATGTTAGTCGCGTCGAAATAGTAAATCTAAATATCGATTTAATCGACCAGAAACCATCGATTTATTTTGAAAGAAAACGTCAATATATAATGTAAGTTTATGTAGGGAGTAACTGATAACGCGATAGTCACGGGAAGTAATACCGTCATTTATTCATTATATTAACATAAATAAATATTTTTTAAAACTATGATATTGGGGGAAACATCGAATGGAAAATATTGATGTTCTGAAAACATCGGCCATCGATATTCAGACCTTGTTATTAAGAGGTTGGTCATGGCGGACCTCCTCCCCCATATGCATCGGACACTTCAACATTCATTACGAATAGCTCATCTTTATTAAGATAAAGAATCTTTATTGCTTTCTCTGTTTTGAAATAACACTCCTTAAATGGAAATGTATGAATAAGATGTAGTTTTTCTTTAGGTTCTAAAACGATGTATACCGTTTTTGTCCATTTAAATTTAAAAACAGTGCTAAAATTCGTGTATCAGCTTAAATACACGAGGAACATTGGCTTTACGATTTGCCATTTTTTAAAAATATTTATAATTATTTGATCAGGCACGACAAAAGACAGGACATAAAGTAATTCCTCATTCAGGCAACTCCGATAAAATATTACATCATTTAAAACTTTTTTATATAATGTTTATAACCTTTATAATAATAAAATTATAAATTTTTCAGTTTACAAAATATTTTGATCAAATCCGTTAAATCGATTGAGAATTTAATCCCTTTAATGTCAGTTAAATATTACCCTTGTCTTATTGGGATAAAAATAATCCTGAGATAAACATTAAAACCATTGATGATTGATCAATGATTAAAAACTCCGAGTTTAAGTTGTGTGATTTGGGCCCTACACCTGAATTATGTTTTTTAGATGTCAACGATGTCAATGTTAGATGATAACAATAACGCATAAAAGTTGGAGCAATTGCAAGTCCGAATTATTATGTTTTTTCAAAAAATTTCGATAATGATTACTGCTGAATTCGGAGTATTCTGTCATGTAACAGTTTATCAACTCGTTGGCAACAGTCTTTTATAATCATCTTTCTTCAAGTTATCTTGAAGCGTTATTTCCTTGTCTTATCTGTTTCCATTACTGCTTACAGCTGCCAATTTATCTCAACAATCAACCATTTATCATGCCAAACAATATGAAATATCTCTGATAACATTTTCTATTTAATAATTTCAGATCTTATTCTATTTTTATCAAAGATAGTAAATATGAATCCAGTTTCACAAATTGTATTTGTTTATTTTCGCCGCTAACCTAAAGTTCTCAAACGATTAAGTTTAAAATATAAAATCATTTAAGGTTAAATCATTGAATATCGTATTTAAGTTCATCTATTATAGGTTTTTCATTAATAATTTCTTTGGATACATCAAGGAATAACTATTTAAAAAAAGTTGTTTTATTATAATTTCTAAATATCTTACAAAAAATTCCACATTTCCCTTAAGTGTGGCAGATTGTTTTATATTGCTATCCAATGAAATACACGCGCGCGCGCACACACACCTACACACATATATATATCGTTCTAGTGTTACAGGCATGAAAATTATTAATGAACATTTTTTTTTTCTCTCCTCCATGTATTTAAAACATTAAAAATGAAATAAATAAATTATTAGTCCTTTATTTTCACTTATTGAGATACTATTAAGATTAATCAATTGTTATTATTATGATAACTTCAACCTTTTATCTTAGATGTAAGAAGTAAAATTTACCCCTTTAGGACTCGGGTTTGATTTATAAAATTTCTTACCGGTTCAAGAATAGACCCCATTTTGTCTCATAAAAATAAATGAGTCACCTAGAATAAATCAGTCGGCTTGTATTTGAACCGATATTCATGTTTTGAAAAAAAAAAATTGTATTCTATTTAGGGAATTATTGAGCCATGGGTTCTTTTTTATGTAATTTATATATTTATTATTACAATATCCTATGTTTTCTTAATTGACTTCGATAACTAAAACTATTGTCTAATTCGGGAACCTAGATACTACTTTTATTAAGCTTCTTAATAATATTCTTATTTTACCCCAAAATAGGAAATAATAATTTTATTTCTTACGAATGTTGAGGAGCCATCTTGTTTTGCTACAAGAAGGGGGAGTATAGATCTGTTTGGGGTCTTATGCCCAACACTAGCCCTAATACTTCAAGGAAACACTACGTCTTGAGGCGTCTGATAACAACATAATAAATTATTTATGTATAAACCATGTTCCAAATTTATGAGAAAAAAAAATTAAATACTGTTTACAACTCCTTTGAAAAATGTGAATTTGAACTGACCTTTTTTATTCAATAACTATCAAATCACATATGAGATTGTCTATTTCTTATATTTTAGTTAATATAGGTACCTATAAAAGTTAAAATATTTTTTTTAAGTATTTATTTACCTTCGTACTTCGCGCCTTATTCGTGTCAGAGAGGAAAAAATTGCTGGATACTGTAAAAATATAATCGTAAAAGTTACTATTTTAAGTATGGTACTTAACTTTTCTATGGAATATCAGTTTCTATGGGAATGAGGGAAAATGAAAAAAAAAAAACAGCTTCAGGGATTTTATTTTTCTTAAAAAAAAAAATTTCCCAATGGCCAACACGGTTTTTCACTCTGTAGAGATACACTTTTTAGCTTAGAAAAGCAATAAAATCGATAAATGATAATTTTGCTTTGTTTTCATTTTGAAATCTCTGAAAAAGTCTCAACCCCGGTTGATTTGCTTAAATTTTCATGAATTTTTTTTTATTTACGTGATCTACAAATTAAAGTGTCTGAAAACTTGCTAACCCAGATTTGACGTAGTAAATTTTTGAAAATGAAATAAGTCATAAAATAATTGGGTTGTCTTATAGTATTTAAAAATTACATAAAAATCAATATATATATGTATATATATATATATATATATATATATATATATATATATATATATATATATATATATATATATAATTAAATAAATGAACACTTGAAAAGACTTTTTAAAAAGTAAACTTTATTTAAACCGACATAGTAACAGTCTAGAACTAGGACAAGAATTGATTGCTTATTTTCTAAGGAGTTACTTATAAGAGAATCTTAGTGCTGACTTGTGCTGACTCCCGTGGGAAAGAGAATAGGTGCAGCTGGGATGGGTCAGTGACATAACTCCTCCCCCCAAAATTTGAACTTACTCCTGGAAGTTCCTATTTTCTAAATACATTCATTAATATTTCCTGATTACTGGGAACAGGTGCACTAGGAAGATACATTTGAGGAGTAGGTGATTTACAATATTCAAACTTATATAAAAGGATAAGGATAATCAAAATACAAATTAGTCCAATAATAATAAGAAGGTATACATAATAATTAATAGTTATAGTACTTATAGACAAATAAGAATATTCATGAATGGTTTTGTTAGGGATCAAATCATATTTAAATGGATCATTAAATTGTGGAGTATATTCAAAGTTAGGATTATGAGTATAAATTCTTGGGAAATGTTGGATACAATCTTGCTTTGCTACAAGTATTTTAGCAACAGTGGGTATAAATACAGTATGATTATTACATAATCTTAAGTTACTTATATTAAAGGATACGTAAGTGCTTATTTGATAATAATATACAACCTTATTTTTAATTACATCTTGGCTACAATTAGGATTATTAATGCCCTTAAGTGTTAAATCAGTTATACAATAATTGATATCTTGCTTTATACAAATTATTTCATCATAAAACATGCATTGAGCATTAAAATAATAGTTATCAGAAAATAAAAATACATTATTTGTTAGTTGTAACATTTGAAATGTATTCCCTCTTTGAATGGGAATTGGTAAAATATAAACACCAGTTACAGTTTTAGTTAATCTGGGGAGTTGAATTATAGCTATAATAACGTTATTGCGGGTGTCACAATGGATTTTTGATGTTAACCATAAAGTTTTTACATCATTGGATATTAATGTTACATTATCGGGTAAAGTATCTATTATATCTCTCAATAGGTTATTATGTACAATGTTTAGTTTACAGAATTCAAGCATTATTTCTAATTGTTTAATATAGTTTTGAATATTTAATAAATGAAACATTAGTTGGTGATTATTTGTTATGTTATTTACACGTTGTAATTCATTTTTAATTGAAATAGTATTTTTATTAAAAGTGTGTACAATACTTTCATGTTTACGGATTAAATCATGAGTAGTTTGGAAAAGATGCTGTTCATTAATTTTATTGCTATCTTCATTATTTCTTATTTTGTCGATCATGTCGTCATAATGTTGTTTGTCAGTAGCATCCATGTTTCCTGTTAAACATGAGATTGCTGTTCCTAGACCATTTATAAGGCCTCTTTTATGTCTATTAGATAACATTACATCGAGTCTGCTATTTATATCTGCATATAAATCTTTACAAAGTGTGTTTGATGAATTTATAGGATTTTGCATTGTTGCTTTTAAGGATGTTAAATTATATTGATGATATAAAGTTACATAGTCTGTTAAAAGTTTAATTTCTTTTATGTTGTATTGCTCTATGCCATTTGATTTAGCTAGGTCTGCTACCTCCAGGCTCCGTATCATTATTGGTAGAAGTAGAAACAGTAGCATTTTCTGAAACAAAATATTTTTTCTTATTTTTGTCAGGTCTTTTAAATTGACTTAAATGAGTTTTATTTGTTCCTCGTTTTCCTTTTATGATTACTTCTGTTGGATTAAATCTATTCTGGCTTTTTATTCTAGATTGGCTATTTTTATAATATTGTTTCCCTTCTAATACTATAGGTTCTTCTCTATTTTTATTTAAGTCTTTGGTTCTGTTTTCCTTTTCATTGATTATGATTTTGTTTATGCGATTGTGTTGCATCTTCATATCGTCGTGATATTTTTGAAAGTATTGCTCTTTGATATCCATTTCTATGATTTTGTCATTATTTGTTCCGAAAGTCATTTCATTAGGAGAAAGTTTAATTAATTGATTTAAAGAGTTATTAAAAAGTATAATAGATAAATTTAATATTTTCTTAAATTCGTGATGTTTCTTTTCTTTAGTGATTGTTCTCATCATTTCAATAAACGTGGAATGTGCTCTATTTAAAACTCCTAGCGAATTGGAATTTTGTGCAGATGTTATGTGTACATCTATACCGCGCAACTGACATAGTTGCTTAACAAGTTTGTTATTCATTTCTTTACCTTGATCCATTACAATTTTTATTGGAATTGGATAATATGTTAAATAATCTTCAATAACTTGACAGACATTATTTCCTGTTGCTTCAATCCTGCTTCAACTTCTTTTACAAATAATCTTTTTGTGAATGTATCTATAATTGTTATTAAATTTCGTTTATCATATTTTAAAGTATCAATCATTAATATTTGAAAAGGTTTATCTGCGGTTTCCGTTAACTGATATTTTGGTTTGATTGGGTTTCTTTCGTACTTGCTTACTTTGCAGATTTCACATTGATTAATGACTTCTGTTATTTTATCACGCATGTTTGGAAAGTAATGTTCTCGTTTCAGTTTTTCCCAAGTTTCTAGTATTCCTCTATGTAAGGATTTGCCTAAGTGGTAGTTTAAAATAAGTTCTTTTTGTTCTTCTAAGTTTTCAATGTCATTTGCTATTGTATAATATCTTTTAAATTTAACATTTGGATATCTTGTAATATTATTTGTTATCTCCATAAAATATTCTTCGAATTCATTAGCTAATATTTTTACATTAGGTTCACAAATAATTCCATATACAGTGTTTGGTTTAATTACTGTGTCCAGAAGGGGTATTATTTGATTTTTATTGTTTATGAATAGTTCATATCTATGTTTGGTGTTACCAAATAATTTTGTATATTTTATTTCTTCTTTGATACCTCTTTTAATAACTAATTGGTTTTTTTCTACGTTGATAACTTTATCTTTTTCTGTGTACAATATTTGCTCATTACTCGAGAGTTGTGAATGACAAGTTGATAAACTCCCGGAATCCGGTTGGACTTCGTTTTGTTGAAGTGTATCCAACTCTTTAATTAAATTTTCATATTCTGGCGTATCATTTCCTGAGGTGTCTGTTATAATTTGTTCTATGTCTTCCTCTGATAAAATATTTAGTTCGTTTCTCGATAAGGCTGCTACATGGTTGTCTTTGCCTTTTATGTGGACTACCTCAAACTCAAAATCCTGGAGCTTCCAGATCCACTTCATTATGCGAGTGTTTTCATTCTTCATGGTAAATATCCATGTTAAAGGCTTATGGTCCGTATGAAGGATGAATTTCTGTCCATACAGATACGGTTTATAATGTTGTGTAGCCCAAATAATTGCTAATAGCTCTTTTTCTATTGTTGAGTAATTTCTCTCTGTCGGAGATAATACCCTTGATGCGTAGGAAATGGGATGTTCTATGTTATTAATTTTTTGAGATAAAACCGCGCCTATGGCGTTGTTGCTTGCATCAGTTGTTAGAATGAATTTCTCATTCCAATCAGGGTAAGCTAATATTGGTGTATTACTCATTAATTCAACAAGTTTCCGAAATGCTATTGTAATATTTTCGTCATCATAATTACCAGTTTTTAGACTATCACTTATGGGTCTTGTTATTTTAGCGTAATTATTAATGAACTTTCTATAATAGCCAGTCATTCCTAGAAATCTCCTTACGGTTTTCTCATCTTTTGGTCTTGGAAAATTTTGGATCGCTATTATCTTTTCTTCGTCGGTTTTTAAACCTTCAGGGGTTATTATGTAACCTAAAAATTTTAAATTTGTCTTAAAAAATTCAGTCTTATCCAATTGTATGGATAGTTTGTGTTCTTTTAATCTTTCGAATACTTTCTGGATATGTTCCAGATGCTCTTCTTCACTCTTCGAGTAGATAATTATATCATCATTCGTTGAAATGTGGGTGGCCCATTACAAAGGCCGAAGGGCATTCGAACGAATTCATAATGGCCATCTTCTGTAGAAAAGGCCGTTTTTTCAACAGAATCTGGATGCATCATTATTTGATGGAATCCTGAAATTAAATCTATAGTTGTGAAGAATTTTGAGCCTTTCAATCTATTGAGTACATCTTCGATGTTAGGAAGTGGGAATTTGTCTTTTATAGTGGCATGATTCAATTTTCTATAATCAATGACCATTCTTACTTTAGATATTCCTGAAGCATCTTTCTTTTTTGGGACAATCCAAAGGGGTGAATTGTAAGGACTATTACTTTTCCTTATTATCCCATCATGTAGTAGTTTTGCTACTTCTTCCTTTATCTGTTTCTTAAACTGCTCCGGATACCGGTAGTTTCGTGTATAAATGGGATTTTCATTAGTTGTTATTATTTTGTGTTGTAGTAAGTTCGTAGGTTGTAATTGTTCTTCTTTAATTTTTATTACTTCATTATTTTGTTTTATTATTTCTATTAATTTTTCAAATAATTCTTCTCTTATATGTTCATGCCTTATAGCATTTTTTATTTATTTTATATTTTCCATTATATTTAAATTATTACTGCTATTTCCTTCTATATTGAAGGTTTTTACTTTTCCTCTATTTTCAAGACATATTTCTTTTATTTCACAATTTATTGTAGCTTTTAAATTCTTCATTGTTTCATACCCTACTAATACTTTAAAATGGTCCGAAAATGGAAAAATTAGAAATTTACTCATAACATTTAATCCTAAATGATCCTCTAATGGAAGCATGACACTATATGTTCCTTCTTTTCCTCCAGCAGGGGTTTTAACTATGAAAGAATCCTTAATTTTCTTTACATTTTCCGGTACCACATCCGGGTGTATATAATTTTTAGTAGCGCCAGTATCAAATAACCACTTTAAGCCTTTATTGTCGATGACCTGTGGTAGAGTGTCAGTCATATTTAATTCATTTATATTTGATCCGGAGGTTCCTCCTCCTTGGGACCTACTTCTAAAAAATGCTCTACTTTATTAAGTCTTTCTGTGAGCTGTTGAATGACACTGTCTTTTTCATCTTCTATATGATTGTTTTGGTTTACCCTATTTGAGACAGTTCTCATTGATACTGTATTACTGTCTTCCCTTTTTCCAAATGTTTGTTCTTGAGGGTAATTTGGTTTTTCATTTTGTCTATATCTAAATGAGGGCGGTTTATTAAAAAACTTATGTTGATCTTGCGGAGACCATTCTCGTCTATAATTAGGGACAAATTGTTGTGGTTGATATGGTGCCCTGTATTGGTAATTGTAATTATGATTATGCTGATAGTGCTCCCTAGGTCTAAATTCTTGTCTGGGCGGTGGATTATATTCATATCTTACTGGGTAAGGAGGTTTATTATTAACTTCCCGTGGTCTGTCTGAATATTTTGGTTTTTCAAAATGATTTTTATTATGGTGATATTCCCTTTTTGTTGGAAATAATCTGTACACTATAAAAGAAGCAGAGTTTCTTAATATATTATCCAAATCTTCTAATGAATCAAATTTAATTTGATATATAAAATCTGTTAAATCTGGATGAAATTGGTGTACGGCATGATGTGCCAACTGTTTGTCATATCTGGCCATTTCATCTTGCTTATTAGTTATACTTTCATCAGCATACGTCCTGGCATATAAATCACATCTTTTTAACATCAACCGTTCAATAAAATCTTTCGGATTTTCATTTCTAAATGGTAGAATGTTAAGAATTTCAGCAAGCAATTGCTATTTTGTCCGCGAATCCTGATATTTACTAGTTAGATACTCGATTACTGACTCAACATTGTTAAAATCTTTATCATAGGTAGCTATTTTGGCTTTACCTTGTAATTTATTATGAATTGTTAATAAAATTTTTTGATGATTTATAATTTTATATGGATTCCCATCTTTACAATATAAATTTAAGAGATATTTAATACTTTTAGTGAAATCTACCAAATGCAAAGAATCACCATCATAATTAGGAATTAACTTAAAATCAAAATCTTTTATTTCTAGAGTTGATACCGACATTGTATCAATATCCTGATCTACTGTACTGTGATTAAGTCTTAAGTTAGCTAAACGTCTACTTAATTCTAAGTTCATGCAGTATGTGAACTATACTAAAGTCTTTTATTTACCAAGCGTTGTTAAGAAGTTATTGCAGTCTTGAGTCGATTTCCCAGATGTTCTGCGGAGTGATGTTCTCAAATGACCAGCAAGTGAAGAGCAGACAGTAAAGACAGGATGCTTGAGTCTTCCTTCTTGTATTTAATAGATTTTTGACTTAGCTTTGAAATTGTAAAAACAATCTTCTTACGTTAGCTTCTATGAAGTATTTCGGTAAGCCGCTAAGTCGCCAATTAAATAAATGAACACTTGAAAAGACTTTTTAAAAAGTAAACTTTATTTAAACCGACATAGTAACAGTCTAGAACTAGGACAAGAATTGATTGCTTATTTTCTAAGGAGTTACTTATAAGAGAATCTTAGTGCTGACTTGTGCTGACTCCCGTGGGAAAGAGAATAGGTGCAGCTGGGATGGGTCAGTGACATAACTATATATATATATATATTTATCTAATATTTTCGAATTGTTAGTAAAATTGTAATAGAATACGAATATTTTAAAAATAGTCTATTTTGATTAAACATAAAATGTGAAAAAATTTACTAGGAAGGTTCGGATGATATACATTAACCATCATAAGAAACCTGCTTATGATGCCAAGTTAATAAACTGCGGCGTTTTTTTATTAAAAATTATACTATATAATTTTATTGTCATATCAAGTTTGGCAATAAATAGATAACTGTTTAATATTGTGAGACCTAGATAGTTGTTTTCGACGTATTAACTCATCTTCGTATGACTTACGTACCTGACAATTTAATGAAACTGTTCTAATGACAATCAGCAGGGAAAGTAATATTTAAAAATGTATTATATTTATAATAAGTATGCTATTCGGAAGAAAAACCTACAAATATTAATCTAGGTGTCTTAGAATAATTTTGACTATAAACTTAACATTGATTAAAATCTTAGTGAATTATTCACGATTTAAAGAGTTTATCATTATTCCCTTTTCTTCAAAATATTGAATGGTCAGGTTTGCATGATTTGTATATTTGTTGCTCCTTTCTTCTATGCATTTTCCATTCGGATTGGAATTGTTTTTATTTTTCCAGAAACCTTCTCCTGTTACATTTAAAATTTTTCTTTGTCCATAATTACACCTTTTGTTATTCCTAAACTTAATTATATATTCATTTATCAATATTAATGTCATTATTATTATTTTAGGCATACAGGTATCTACTTTTCCTTGAAGGAGCCGTATTAATGCACCTTGATTAAGGGAGGTTGAGAGACAGACGGCGCCAGAGGAGATCTTAAGTATGTGCTATATAATTTTGTTGTATTTACTTTTCCTAGCATTTTAATATTATTTTTATTATAAAAAGCATTAATATTTATTAGAAATTATGCTACACTAAATATTGTATAGTGTAAAAATTTCCATAATAATATAAATGCTAGGTGATGTATATGCTACAAAATTAGCAATATCCCTATTCATTTTTGTGCAGTATAGTTTAATTTTATATATGTCATTTTATAATATAATTATAAAATGTATGCCATTCAAATTTTGACTTAAAAATTAATGTTTACTCTTTTTATTACCTATTTGACATAAATGAGTGGAAAATAGTTGACTGGATAATTCAAATAACGAATTGAATTGGTCAGGGGGTGCAGTCAAAGATAACATAAAATAAGAAAAACTTGCTAACGATTCGGCCTAAGATGTAGGCTATCTTCAGGGGTAGGAAAGAAACAGGAAACAACTATATAAAACCAAGGGAGGGTCCAGGATTTTTTCTGGGGGGGGCACAACGGGTTGATGGGCAAAAAAATCAACAATAACTTAGAAATAAACTTGTAGTATTTATATAAAGGTTCCAAAGGTTTATTAAAATATCTAAACAATAGTTTCACTCATGTTATTTCTGTTATTTTATTCATATATTTTAACTACTATCATCACATGATTTGCCTATAAGTATGCACTGTAATGGATTCTCCACAGTACACAAAAACCGTCTGGGGGGCACGTGCCTCCCCCCTGGATCCGCCTATGTATAAAACATTGCAGTGCCAAGAAAGAATAACAGATTTTATATAAAGAATTTATAGTAAAGTGAAGAAATGCACTGAGTAAGACAAATTATGAAATAACTAGTGAGGAAAAGTAAAGAATAAGGTACATTATAATAAGAATGGAAACAGTTAAATTTTCGTAATGATATACATTTTTTTGACTTTTTGCGCCGTATCCAATCCCTACAATCCAAAATCCTTCGTAAATCCTCAATGCTCCTTATTTTGTTAAGAATAAAGTCATCCATAACGACCTTAATGTCCCATTTGTTGCTAATTTGGCCTGAACCCGCTATATATCCATTCATAACCGACTTAATTTCCACTCAAACCCTCTAGTTTCTAACCTAGCTTCCTCTTCAATTCCCGATAACCCTCCGAGGCGTCTGAAAACAAGATGGCCACGTGACCTTTCTTAGTTGAACTTGTGATTTGAGTACTAGCAGTGGGTAGTTTCTCTACTTTTCATTATCTTATGTCGTTATGTATCACTTAGCCTATTTACTTGTTTTATTATTGTAATACAGTTGTAAATATTAATAAAAAAATAATAATAAAAAATAAAAATGCAAATTATGACTTTTTATGTGCTGTTTCTTTCCTAGCCCTAAAAGATGGTTACATCATAGGCCGAAACGTTAGAACAATAAAAAAAATTAGTTTTGCTTATTTTGTATTATCTTTGACAAATTCAATCTATTATTTGATATACTTATACTTTAGATATACCTTTTTCTCTTGGGTATGATTGTTTTATAGGCCTTAGGGGGCTTTCTTATAAAAGAGGTTGATAATTTTTTTTTTTAATGCACATATATTAATTTATTGCGAATGGACCCAGGAGGATCATGTAGAGCATCCTGGTCTCTTCAATGTTTCCTTATCTAACATAACCACTTTTCTACTTTTTTCCAAACATCTTTTTTTTTAGTAATATAACTTTGTTCTATTTTCGCATTTTCTAAATCTGCTTTTACTAGGCTTATACCATCCTGAGCATCTTGGATCCTCCATCCATGAGAAGCGAAGTGGCTCAGTGGTAGAGCACTGAGTTGTCATGCCTAAGATCCTGGTTTCAAATCCGGCTCGATTGGCAGACTTTTATTTTATCTGTTAGCGGCCGGAGATGGATCTTATGAGATCTAGAACTCTCCTGGGGATCTTCCAGCATCTATAAAGTGGGTACCCAAAATAAGGGGGGAATCTGGGAGTTGAGCGTGATCTAGGATAAATCACCTCCATGCACAACCATTGTCTAAGAAACAAAACAGTCTCTACCATGTACTGAACACTCGACCCTTCATGGGTTGTAGTGGTTCAGGTTTTTTTTTTTATCTATGGTGTAGTCGACTTGACTTTTTGTAAGTACGTGATCATTCTATTGGTAAGACTTGTTTGGTTCAATTGATATGCCCATGTAATTTTAAACGTTGTTTTCTTATGTCTGCTACCAGATTCGAGATATTTTCTGAGTTTTTTCTCGACTGTAATCGGTATTCTTCTTCAGTTTATTTTGGACCTTTCTTACTATTTCTTATAATTTTACAATCTTCTTTGATTATATTTTCCATGTCACATTTTGTGTGGAGTGTTGAGTTACATTTCGCATGACCTGCATGCTATTTCTGTTTTCTTGTTTTTTGTGCAATTTTCTCTCCTCCAGTAGGTTCCGAAATTTCACCTAGGTATTTAAAATGTACTCTATTTATTTTTACACACATATAAATCTTGGTAAATATATATGTATGACCTTTCGTCAATTTATGTGCCTAACCCTTACCGAAAATGTAATATGTGTTGGATATCTTGGAAGACATTAAAGTAATTATCTCTTCTATTATCAGTAGAAAAGTGTGATAAGTGAACTGTGACACATATTTCCTTTTAGTCTCTTCGACGAATGCATCCGATCTCTTGAGTGCTGATGTATTTTTATTATAAAAACTAGATGAACCGGTGAACTTCGTATCACCAACATATATTTGTGAAAAATATGGTCAAAACTTGATAAAAAAAATTTTATCTACATTAAATGCAGCACGGTTATAAACTTAATCAAATTAAAGCTTTCTGATGTAATATATTTTTTGCGGTGCGTAAATATATAAAGATGATGGTTTGCCGGCTCGCGAACACGCGACGTATATTTGCCCATGCGCGAAATTGGGAAACTCTAAGTTGATTCCGCAAATTTTCAACGACTGACCTTGCGATTTATTTATGGTCATCGCAAAGGCCAGACGCACGGGAAATTGTAGATGCTTAAAATGGAATGGCAAATCCGTTGGAATCATCGGTATACGCGGGATCAAGTATTTTCCCCTGATGATCCTTGCCTCGATGACGTTATTCATTAGTTTTTTCTCAGCCAGTCTCGTTCCATTGCACAGTCGAGGTTAATTAATCACGACTCATCCTACTTTTAATTGTAAATTGTGAGGTGATATTCCAGGCAAATCCAGGGAATTTAAAAACTCTGTGGGATAGTTGACTACGTCATCCTGGTTTTTAATTGTGTCAACTGATTTGTAAGAAATTAACTCTTTTAGAAGAAAATTCTGAATGGTCGCATTGAGATCATCGACATCTTTGTTTTTGGCCGCTAATATATCTTGTTCACTCAGCCAATTATGGTTTCTGAACTGTTGCTCCATGTCCATAAAAACACGCTGAATAAGCCCCTCTTTTGAGTCGACAAAGTGACAAAAATCCGTGGGTAGTGTAATTAATCCGGTCGAGGTGTCAACTGCGACCTCGCCATTTCCAATATCTAATAACTGCTTCGAAAAAATAATCGCAGTTTGATCTTGTTGCAAAAACACTCGCATGTTAGTTGGGATAGTTGTCTTTACATGCCGTCACAAATTATATAATTTTAAGCATGCGTTTAGTTCGTCAGCAACAGTTGATCGGAGAATAATTGGTAGAGTCTGACGAAAATCGCCTGACAACAGAATCATGGCTCCACCAAAAATGTTTTGGTTGTCACGAAGATCTTTTAACATTCTGTCCAGTGCCTCCGTATCAAGTGGTTTTTCAAACACATTTTTGATCTCAGTGGTCACTGCAAAAATCTAATCAGCTTCTGTAAAGATCCCTTTCACTTGCTAAATAGGCTTCTCAGAGTGTGGTTCTTGTGCTTAAGAGCAGTTTTTTTTTTAGTATTATGATAAATATGTTATATTTTAATATTAAACGCACCTATAAATATTTGACAACCAAGTGACAATTTTTTATTTCTAAAAAAAAAAAAACATGTGCTTCACAGCTTGGAACATTTTATATTGGAAAATTAAATTGTCGTTTTTAGCATTTTCCGTTACTAATTATTTATGTTTCTCACCGTTTAAACCTTCCCTGAACTTCCCCAAATATTTCAAGATCAAAATTATCCAAATCGGTCCAGCCATTCTCCTGTTTTAGCGAGACAAACGGACAGCAATTGATTTATATATAAGATATAGATATAGATAGATTATAGATTTATTTGCATTTGTATCGTAATTATACACTTTACTAATATCACTTATGGGGGAAGGTAATTTCAACAAATTTTAAAATCTTTTGAGGACTTACAGCTCTAGTCAATTCTTACCTTAGTGAGTGTATATAAATTTGTACACACACACACACTTAATATGATAGTTCTTTGATCTTAGATAATAATACCAGTTTATTATGTGGGTAATTACCCACAGATTCTCCATAGTATAATTTCTGTCCTCATGCTATGGCCTGCTATCAATAATTAATACAGCATTGGACCTGTTATTACCGTTTTTAAGGCATTAATATTTTAGAAATTATATAATCCCGATAATAATAATAATAATAAGCTTTATTTTAAATTAGTATATTAAATTTTTCTTCTATTGTTGTCATGTTTTTACAAATTGAATAGATAAAAGATTATTGAAAAATCAGAGAGGTTACAATGTGATTAATGAAGCTACCGTATTTGCGGCCGATGTAAAGCTGTCAATGAAGTTGCAGCGGAGACCAGGTGGGGGAGATGGGCTGAGCTAGACCTGGTGGGACACTATCCCTATATATGTACTAGCACTGATCTTAAAGATAACGGAAGGATTTTACCTTAATAGTCCAGAAATTAAATTCGATTTTGTAGTTTCTTCCTCCGGTCCGACTTTTTCCAAAATTCATAAACCTTTCCACTAATTACTAAACTATATTGTGGTGAAACGTTGATCAATTTGATCCACTACAACCGATTGTATAGCTGTCAAGCCTGGAGACGATGTGATACTCTTTCCGGACTAGCCGGAACTCCCTAATCCCGATAAATAATATTTTTTTAAAAATGATACATTGTTAATAGGGTGTTTACAAAAATATGACCGTTTTTAAACCAAATATTTGTATTATTATTATTTTTTTATATAAAATACAATTAATAGTCAAAGTATAGTCCATTGTTATCTACCGTTATTAGCCATATGCTTACCAATTGCTGGATCTCTCGCTACCATTCCTTGGGACTGTCAAAGAACTTTTGGACCGCATTTTTAACTTCCGCAAAATTATCAACTTTTTTCCGTTGAAGAGAATGGGCCATGAATCGAAACAAGAAGTACTCCGATGGTGCGAGGTCTGGTCTGTATAGTGGATGAGGCAGGAGTTCGAACCCATGGAGGTCGAACTTTTCTTTGGTTCGACGGGAAGTGTGAAGACGAGCATTATCTTGTTGGAATAAGACTCCTTTTCGGTTGATCAAAGCAGGATAACGCTCTGACAACTTTACTATAACCTTGTGTCACTGTTTTTCTTAGCTTATCCTATGCAGCATTGGTTATGGCATAGAACTCAAGCGGTAATATCGGCAAACCACCAATAAGTTTCTTATTTGTGTAGTTTCCCAAATCGCCAACCGGACTCCTACAAAAGATATTAAATAGTAGATAATTCTGCTTTATATTGTGTTAAAAACATTGTAAAAGTAGCCTATAAGCCCGAAATTCGAGCTTTCAGTGAATGCAGAAGGGGTAGGAAGAAATGTATTAGCCACCAATTCAAGGATGGCAACACTGTCTTTTAAGAAACTGGGGGGGGGTCTAGGTTTTTGGTTAAATAATAAATCATTTTTCTGTATAGAAGGTATTTTAGTGGGAATAAATGTCTGATAATGTTTTTACCATGATTTAATTATTCATCAATATTTTGTATGCTAAAATCCACCTTTACAAGGCTAATGTTTAATTGTCGATACTGCACTTAACTCAAGCTTTTGTCGATCTCATTATACTGATATGTGTTTATTCTTATATATTAAAGATAAAATTTAGGTTATCTTCTATTCTCCTTTTTATTATTCATATATTTTCCTTCTTATTATTTGTGATTCTTATTAGTTCAAATATTATAAACCTACGTGGATACCAAATCGATCTCTTAGTCATTGGTAATGGCTGGATGGTGGTGGAGCAGACAGATCGATTGCAGACAAAGGGAGGGTTGGTTGGGGTAGGTCAACACGTCCTACTACCAGTCCTGAAAACATCCGTCTTAGTACTTCCATTTTTTTTCTGTCTGGCCTTTTCTGCCTTTTTCAAATATATTTCATCTGAAGTGAGTAGCTCTTCTTTTTTATGGCTTTCTCAAGAGAATTGTCATTAATAATATAAAAATATGTGTAAATTTACTGATTCAGTAAAGCTCGTAGAATATATATTCGCATACACCTATTCCGTGACAATTACAAGGTTAAGAAGTCCGATGCCTTAACTCTCAAATATCGTCAAACCATTTTAAATCCACTCATCACGCATTTCTTCTGGTTTGGACCGTGTAGTCAAGTTCTTTTCCGACGTTTCGCTGGCCATACTGCTGGGCTTACTTCCTCAGGGCTTAATCTGAGACTGCTCATATCACTTAGGAAGCTAGCAGTATGGCCAGTGAAAGGTCGGCAAAGTACTTGACACGGTCAAAACCAGTAGAAATGCGTGATGTATGCATTATAAATATTGACCGTGGCATTCAAGAAAGTTTTCATTATCAAACCCTACTTGTTAAAAAAAAAAAACCAGGACCGCTAAAACCAATGAAGGGGTATGGATTCAGTGCGTGATAGAGACTGTACTGTTTCATGGACAACAGTAGTGCAGGAAGGTGATTTGTCTTAAAAATCGCTCAACCACTGGGATACCCACTTTATGGAGGCTGGGTGAGTTCCAGGAGGGTCTCTAAATCCCACAGGGTCCATCTCCGGCTTTAAACAGTTTAAATAAATTATCGGTTATAACAGGTTTTGAACCCAAGACCCTCGACACGGCAACTCAGCGCTCTACCACTAAGCTATCACGCTCCCCATAAGGATGGAGTCTTAAAGACTGAATTTTACATTACCCTCCCTAAACCTGCCTATCTTCGATTGTGCCTACTAAATTATTTATTATTCAATTGACATTGGTAATATTTTGATTTTTATAGTATATTAGGAAAATTTCCCTAATCCATGTTTTATGCAAGTCTGTGGAAATAATGTAAAAGATAGAGTAGAAGCTCTTATTCATTTGTTTTTGAAAATATTTTATATGAATGTAAACATATTAAACACATAAATACTTAAAAGGGTAACCTTAGGAGAACTGTTTGTAGCTGAGAAAGAGTACTTTATATGAACCTGTAGCTTGGAAATGGGGATTATAAGTGAATAATTATACTACCCCAAAGTTGTAGACTAACAAATTCTGCATTCAATGAGAACAGAAAGTATTATATTTGGTCAGAATAAGTAGCCTTCTTGAAATTGATTATCTCAATCTCTGATGAAATAGAATTAAAATTAGAAAACAAATTTCTAGAAACCTAAAGAAAAAACGAAAATGAAAAGATGATTCCCGAATTTCTATCTTGGAATACCAAAAATCATTATTTTATGCATTTTGTTTCTTTCATACAAGTTGCAGCGTCATTAATCTAAGTTTTTGACCAACTTTGAAGAAATATCGTTAGTCATTCTGTTTAATTGATATTTAAAAGTTTCCTGGTGTCTGGTTTACCCTTCGAATGCTTATACCCCTCTACGACGGATATCCGCTATGTTCGTAAACCTTGCACTGCGATGGTTCTCGGTTCTCGCCCGAACTCAAAGGGGAGGCAATAGGTTCGTGAAAGGCATTCAGGCAGCGGTAGTTGTGTGTACCACTTGTGCAACGTGTAACAACATTGAGCAATGTAGTGGCCAGACGAAAAATATCTACTTCTTACACCTTTATTTCAAAAGTATCTAGTATCGTGAAATTCTAGAGATTTAAATTTTTTTATAATTATTGGTCAATTTTTTGATTTTTGAATATTTTTATTTTTAAAGAGAAAAGATAGGCCCTCGGCCGGAATTCAAACCCGGATCCTCGGTCTTTCCGTGACAGCGCCCTACCATTTGAGCCACCAAGGCCGCCTGCCGGCAGAGGACAAATCTTTTCTCTTATCCGATCCCATGTCCTCGTGTTCTCGCAATTTTTGCGATGAATACACTAGAACGAATGTTCTTTGAACATTAATTTAATTTTAGGATCTTATTGACTTACGTCATATTACTATTTATAATTTTTTATAATTATTGGGGGAGATTTAAATTTCTAGAACCAAAATTTCAAAGAAAAAAAATTTCTCCAAAAGGATAGTTAAAGAAAAAACTAAATTCAAACTTTTATCTTATTAGCAAAATTGAATCACAGTAGATTTTTTTTTAAACTCCCCTCAAAAATAAAAACTTCATTTAATTTTTTTATTATTGAAAAATTAGTCATAAAAATTGAGTTGATTGCATTAATATAATGTAAGAGATGAGCTTACAGAGTTGTTGGGCTTAATAACGAAGGAACTCCTAAGAAGTGCATATTGTTCCTTCAGCGTTCGTCTGAACATTGCGGAACACTTGCTGGAAACTTAACTGGGGGAATACCGAGCGCAGAGCTCCGTTGTTTCACGAGCATTGTGGATGATAGCCTCAAGATCTCTCTTAACGCAATCATCCAACTTTGGTCTATTCCTCGTTTACCAATCGACTCAGCGCTAGTTAACTTTTATGGATTTTATTCATTAAATCATTAGTAAGTCAGTTGTTAATTTAAGTTCTCAACTTGTCGACAAATTATTCCCTCCAATATGTTTATGGTAACTTAGATATTATTATATTACATCTTTTTTTTTTAGATTAATTTTTTGATATTTACAACTGTAATAATATTGCAACAAGTAAATTTGCTAATATGAACAAATGACATGGAAACAAAAAAACCACTTGTGGAGAAACTACCCATCGGTAGCACTCCAATAAAGTTCTGTAGTAGAAGGTCTCAAGGCCATCATCGTTTCAGACGGCTCGGAGGGTTATCAGGAATAGTATGGTAAGCAAGTTGAGAGACTAGCGGATTCAAGTGTGTATGGAGCTTTTCATGGAAGGATAGGTATCTAGTTTGGGTCAAATCAGCAACATATGGGATATTAAGATCATGATGGATGTGTAGTTTTTGCGTGAAAGAGAGACAAATATACAAACTTTCACATTTATAATATTAGTAAGATTAGTAGGATATGAAAACAAATAGTTTCACTCATGTTCTTTCTGTTATTTTAACAACTATGATCTTGTGATTGGCCTTAATTATGTACTCTAATGGATTCTCCACAGTACCTAAAAACTGTCGGAGGGGGGGGGGGCATGTGCCCCCCCGTGCGCCCCTCTAAATCCGCTCTTGCTATAGCCTATGGGTTATTCTGATGTATAACCTATATTACTGTCAAGTTGTATTCAAATCCGTGAAGTAGTTTTTGCATGAAAGAGAGACAAACATACAAACTTTCACATTTATAATATTAGTAAGATACATAGAATTGTGCATTAAAGATTATTTTATTTCTACTTAACTAAATTTACTTTATCTTGGTTGTTTACTTAATTCACCATTATTAATTTATTGTTCAATTTATTTATATTTGTGTTATACTTATCTCTTTTTTTTACTGGTTCCCAGTACTTCCCAGTACTGTATTCGCTCCACTTGTATATATGGTAAGAATGAATTATTATATCATATTATTATTATATCAACTATTGGCCATTCAATGTGGAAGATTTTGTTATTAACCAAATAAAAAGTGTTTTAAATATACAAGTATATATACAAGTAGGGGTAACTGTAAGTATTTGTATATACTATCAATATCTAGTGAATTGGATTAGATCTTTAACATGATTAAACAGTTTTTACTTATAGCTGATCTAATATATTTTCATTATTTGTTTTAGGAATATGGAGGCTGCATTTTCTGATTCTTCAAATATGATGTCCTGTTTAAACCCTGCATGTGATTTAGAAACAGAAAATATCTTAAGAGGATTTTCGCAAGATAAGCCAGACCCGGCAAGTCTTTGTTTTAACTGTGATAATGTAGATAAGACTACCTCCCGCTTTAACGATTGTGATGAAGTGCTCTGTAATAATTGTGTTAGAGCTCATATCAGGGTAAAACTTACCAAAGATTCTATTCTTCCCATTGAAGAACCTCATCTTAGTCCTCCATCATCAATATATTCCAGTTCATCAAATGCAAGTAGCCTGAGTAGCCCCAACAGCTTCATTAATGGTAACACCAATGCACTATGTGATAATCCAAAACACAAAGGGTCTAAGACTAAGAAACTGTACTGTGATAATTGTAGTTTTTTTTATTGTGAGGAATGTAATTCAGCAGACCATGAATCCCACAAATCTATTTATGTTAATGAATCAATTGACTGTGCACGTGTCTCAAGCCTAAAACTCCTTGCAGATGCAAAGCTGAATGCCCGGTCAGCCAAGGACTGTATAGATATATCTCAAAGAATGCTTGAGACAGTTAACTTGAGAAGTCAATCTGTTACAAGAGAAATCAGGATTATGATGCGGCGTATTCAAATTAAAGTTGAAGAAAGAGAACGTGAACTACTTAATAAAGTAGAAAGAATACGGCTCATGAAATACAAGGCTATTCAGCAACAAATTGAAGGTTATAGAATACTTTTTTCATGTTTTACACAATCATCTAAAGCTATTTCTGATTCTTTAGAAGGTGGAAAACCTGTAGATTTACTGGATATGCGCGACCGCATTGCAACTGAGCTTAAGAGACTTCGTTTAATTGGAGCTAACATGCCACATGTTGATGATTACATATCTGTTATACCACCTGACTGTTCTACAATGTTGGCTATTAGTTCAATGGCAGATGTAACTACCACTGGGTTTACTCCAGGCGCTATAGGTGAAGAGATGTTGAGAAATATGGCGAAGAAATCTTTAGTACCCAACAGAAATACTTCCTTTTTAGACAATCTTTCTAATATTTTCAAGATAATGCCATCAGTCACTACTCAAGAAAAGCCCTGTAATGAAGTGTCCAAGTTTTCATTATGGACTTCGGGTAACCAAAGATACAATGAAGCTCCAAACTCATTGATCAAGCCTTCTAGATTACGCAGCAGCATTATAGAATCTACTTGGAG
This sequence comes from Arma custos, assembly GCA_037127475.1. Taxonomy (NCBI): domain Eukaryota; kingdom Metazoa; phylum Arthropoda; class Insecta; order Hemiptera; family Pentatomidae; genus Arma; species Arma custos. Next base: position 59,453,022 of record CM073761.1, read on the forward strand.
AGATTATAAGTTAATTAAAAACCCTGTTTTAATCCTTGGAGGGGAAGGGGAAGAAGATGGTCAGTTATGTCGACCATGGGGTGTTTGTTGCACAGCTGAGGGTAACATTATTGTTGCAGACAGAAGTAATAACCGAATACAAATATTCAAATCTGATGGAAGTTTCTTGCACAAATTTGGGTCCCATGGCACAGAACCTGGATTTTTTGACCGTCCTGCTGGAGTAGCTGTTGATCCTCTAGGTCGAATTATAGTTGCAGATAAAGACAATCATAGGATTCAAGTATTTACACAAGAGGGAAATTTCATTTTTACATTTGGAGAAAAGGGATCTAAGATAAGTCAATTTAATTATCCCTGGGATGTAGCAGTTAATGGTCAAGGAATAATTGTTGTTTCAGATACTCGCAATCACCGCATTCAACTATTTGACCTTGATGGCTCCTTCGTTGCTAAATACGGTTTCGAAAATTGTTCAAATATGATAAAGCATTTTGATTCTCCTCGAGGTGTTTGCTTTGGTGCTAAAGGAACTATCATTGTCACTGATTTTAATAACCACAGAGTTGTAGTCATCGAACCAAATTTTAAGAGTGCGAAATTTTTAGGTTCTGAAGGATGCTGTGAAAAACAATTTTTAAGGCCACAAGGAGTTGCTGTAGACACTGCTGGAAATATTGTTGTTGCAGATTCAAGAAATAATAGAATACAGATTTTTGCATCAACTGGAGGATATTTAGGCGAATTTGGATCTATTGGGAAAGAACCTGGGCAAATGGATCGTCCAAGTGGTATTTGTGTTTCACCAAATGGAAGAATTGTTGTAGTTGATTTTGGTAATAATAGAGTACAAGTATTTTAAACCTTGCCCTAATTATGATTATTAAAGCGTTACTTTTAATATCTTATAGATTATTGAAATTTGTCTGAAGGATAAGTATGCTTTAAGAACTACTTAATTTGGTTGGGATTTCCACATTCAATGTGGGTATTATATTAGTATTGGAATTGGATACTAATAAAATAAATTATGTGAATTGTTCCTCAGGTTTTAAATTAAGTACAAACAAATATGATCTATTTTGTATACATTTTTTTAATACTGAAGTAATGCCTCTTTACTTACGAAGACTTGACTGATTGTGTGCCATAAAAAAAATGTAGTTAGTTCTCGAAGGGCATTATATATTTTAAAATATAAGAAATGAAAATATAAATATATATATATATATATATATATATATATATATATATATATATATATATATATATATATATATGTATATATATACATGTATATGAACGTAGGGTATGCATATATATATATATATATATATATATATATATATATATATATATATATATATATATATATATAAGGTTATTATACATCGAATAATGTATAAAAGATTTTACAATCTAATAATTTTCCTTTCGATTAAGTGAAATAAGACTGATCTATGAGACTGATAAATAATGTTATCTTAAATATTATGACACTGTAAACATGTAAACACAAAATTTATAGTGATGTTGTTTATTAATCATGTTCCTTATTTTATTTTATTTTTTACATTTAAAATGACTGCTATTTTCTTACAAATAGTTTTTACTATATATTATGATAACAATAATATTATTATTGTTTTGTTGTCTTTCATTCTTGTCTATTTTTTATTTGTTTATTTTAATTATAATTTACCTTATTAGCTTGTTTTAAATGGATTTAAAATACAAAGGTAATATTAGTGAAATTCCTATTATTTAAATGCCGGGTACAGTCCATTTATAATGTGTTTAAGTATATATGTGTGTTTTTATGTGTTATATAACATATTATACCATGATAAAATAAATTTAGTTTCACACACACGCAACAAGCACACATGCTTAAATATCCGCTCATGATATACACACACTTAAATTTATAAAATTGAATGTATTTATATTTTGTGGGTGTAAATTTGAGTTGCTTGATGAATATATTGCATAAAATGTTTTTATTTTTGTGCAAGATTTTTTTGCATCGTTCTGAATATGCAAGAGTCAATTCTAGAAGTAACTTCTGACGTTTGTGATAATAGAAAGAGAAATAATGATTTTTATATATTGATTATATAATAAATCCTTTATTTCCAAAGTTAATGGTAAATCATGAACTATAAAGCAAAGTAAATTATATTATTATTTTAGTTTTAATTATGGGTACAATGTAGTGTGTATAGTCATATATAGTATAAACATATAATTACAAAATATATCAATTATTTGTAGTAAGTTTTATTGAAATTATGTACTATAACGAAAAGAAAAGAACTGATAAATGTAGAATGTCCCTATTTTAGTAACATTTCACTTACAAAACTAACCAGATTATAATTCCACTTTGATCTTCATTTTACAGTATTATACTTCATTAAATTATACCTGCGTGGAAGACATGAATTGATAGCAGGATATGGTAGAAGATAGTACTAGTTAAAATTTGATAACTGTTATTTGTTTTTAATATATTTAAAAAGGACTATGATTTAAAACTTTTATTAGTTTAAAAATAATTTTATTATAGTAAAGTAATGGATGTGTACATTTTTTTTCTCTAAAACTAAGATATATATATATTTTATCTAGTGAATATATAAGATGTTACTGTGAAGTCTGGCTACTTTAGTAACTTTGGGAAAATATATTTCTCTTTTTCTCTATCACATCATTTTAATTCAATAAAAATGTTACGGTCTATAATCTAATAATCATCTTTGTAGTTTATTTTAGGTATTATGAAAAAGTAATACTAATTAAATTCAATAAATGTTCAGTGTTTCTTGTAGGTCAGCTTAAACAGTAAACTCTTGTTCCAACTAGAGTAAAGAGATAGTGCAAATATATGTTCTAGTTGAGATTTTTTTTTTTACATTGTTTAATAATTTTATTGTAATATATTTATTATGGACTAGTTTTACTTGAAACATACATAAACTAATTAATGTATGCATGAATCTATGATATTTTGTTTGAATGTGCTTAACATTTGTTTATTTTTAAAAAAATTAAGTATATTTGTATCTCATACTTTCAAAAAAAAAAAAAAAAAAAAAAAAAAAAAAAAAAAAAAAAAAAAAAAAAAAAAAAAAACATGACTTGGTACAAATATTGTTTAATTATAAAAAATATATTCGTATATTACATTTCAAAGCCTTTAAAAGGAATATGGACATTACCAGTTAATTTTATTCTATCATTTTAAAGTTCCTTTTTGATGTTTTGTTATTTAGAAAAATACAAAAATTATTACTTAATCTATTAGATAGAATATTGACATAAAATGCTCATACGTTTTTTTAATGAAACATATATTATTTAATTTTTTGGAAAATATATAAGTATTATCAATTTCTTTTCTTTATTAATCTACCCTACTCATTAGTTTCGACTAATTTATACGCCATCAAGAGGGCAGAAGGATTTAGTGTCTAGAGGATACTAAACAACAATTATTTTTCTAGTTTTATATATATATATATATATATATATATATATATATATATATATATATATATATATATATATATATGTTTTTGTTTGATTTAGAATATTTACCACTAGACTCTACACCCCCTTTCACTAAAACTAAAATGGGGTCGGAACATTTAATTTTAAATAAATAAGTTTAACTTGTTAGAGTAAAAGTCATTGACTGCATCCCTAGACCATTTCCAGCATTGCTCAGGATACATACCACTTCCTCATCAACATGCAATTATAACAGAGCTAGTAGGTACTCATGTGTTATACAACAGAACATAAGTTATACTTGAACACAAATAACTTTTGTTTGCTTGGGCACAAATAGACGAAAAAAATTAAACAATTTGCATGCAATGGCCGATACCATTTCTGAGTTGTCACTGACTTTATTAGTATCCTAATTCTCTCTATATTTGGAAATCCTTCTATTTCTTCGATAGATTCCATTTCTCTCTTACAAATGGAATTAAGTTCTATAATACTAGTATTTCTATCTTGATTCCCTCACCCAAGAGTTCCCTCATAATATATTCCTAACTTATTAAGAGAGAAATGTAGAGCAAGATCGAAGTGGCAAAGAATTCGACACCCAACGGAAAAAACTATATTTACTAACTTAGCTAACCAACTAAAAGCAGAAACTAGAAAATTCAAAATTTAATTAACTGAAAACAACAACTGACAAAACATTATGGATGACCACCAAAAAGCCCCTTAAATTCAAAGACTTTAATCACCTACTCTCTAATGAACCCAATGTTTGGAGGATGAAGAAAAAGCTCAGTTATTCGTTCAACTCCTCTCTAAAACTTTTCATCCACATCGTGATCTTATGAATCCAACTCACCTTGAATGTATAAAAGCAGGGTAAATGTTCCCTGCCTTCTCGCAAAGCTCCTGGGCACGACCATGTCTTCCTAGAAAAGCCATTCTGTTCCTCACCTGCAAGTATAATTCTGTACTCCGCACTTCATATTTTCCTAACTTCTGGAAATTATCTGTCGTAAAAATGATAACTAAGCCTAAAAATAAAACGGAATACTCTTTCTCTCACCAACCTATAGTATCTCCCTTTGTACCACCATGTATGGGTAAAATCCTGGAAAAGCTCATACTAAAACGATTGTACGCAATCCTGGATGCTAACTACATTATACCATAGCACCAGTTTGGATTTCAAACTTCCCACTCCTCTATCCAGTAATGTCATCGTGTGGTGGACGTTACATCAACATTCGAACTTAGATTATAATGTTCGGTGGCCTTTCTTCATGGAACAGTCTTTTGACTGAGTCTGGCACACGGGATTGCCTTACAAACTCCGTAAACACCTAATCCCTACATACTTTATCATTATTCAATCCTATCCAGGCCTAACTAAGTAACTAACAGGCCATTCAAAGTAAACCAAAATAATATATTTTTTATAATTTTTTGTTAATTGTTTTAATTTTTAACCATTTTTATTTTAAGAGAAAGGATACGCCCCTGTTTTAATTTTTATTTGTTATTTCATTTATTAAGCGACTCCGGTAGCTCAATTGGTAGAGTACTGTCACGGAGAGACAGGAGACTCGGGTTCGAATCCCGGCCTGGGGTATATCTTTTCTCTTCAAATAAAAATAGTTCACAATAATATATGTTCACCCCTCTTTACACGTTTATCCCTCTTTATACGTTCACAATAATATATGTTCATCTCTCTCTGCTGGCATTCCTAAAGGCAGTATTCTTAGCCCAATCCTCTACACAATTTATACAGCTGACATCCGAACACATCCTAATATTATCCTCACCACGTATACTGATGATAAATGTGTATAATCAGTCTACAATAATCCAGTTATTACACCCCATACTCTTCAATTCTATATTACTGATCTTAAAGAATGGTGTCAAAAATGTAGTTTAAAAATAAATTCCTACAAATCACTTCTATTTTTCGTCGGAAACCAATGACTTCCTGTCTCTTAGTCGTTATGGATACGAAATAAATAAGACCTTTCGGTTTTTAGACTATATTGACTCATTTTGAATTACACAATTAAGACTGGCATGGTTACATTCGGAACTCGACTCACTTCCCACAATGCCTCAGTCTCCCTCTCGAATGCCAATGCCTTTTTGATCATTATCAATGTACAACACTAGTAACCTTTAGTAATATCCCACTGACTCCTGTAGAACAAATCCGATACTTAGGATTGCATCTTGACAAACGTTTAACTTGGAATCCTCATACTAGACTGAACAGACAAGAAATTGCTCGCCATTTCAGGCTACTGCAGCACTTACCAGACAAACGCTCTGAGCTCCCAATTAATTACAAAAGAATCATATACATAACTCTTATAAGACCTATTCGGACTTACGGAGTAGAGCATTGGGGCTCCTTTAAGCCATCGAATTCCTCTTGTATCCAACCCTTACAATCCAAAATCCTTAATGCTCCTTATTTTATAACGAATAAAGTCATCCATAATGACCTTAATGTCCATTTGTAGCTGATTTGGCCTGAACTTGGTATCAGTCTTTTCATAAAAAACTATATCCCCACTCGAACTCACTAGTTTCAAACCTAGCTATTTCTTCAATTCACGATTATCCTCCGAGGGCTCTGAAAAGAATATGGCCTCGTGACCTTCTAAGTTGAATTTGTTATTGGAGTAACACTAATGGGTAGTTTCTCTACTTGCCATTATTTATGAGATCTGTGGCAAAACCTTTTAAATACGAAAAAGAACTAAGTTGTACAAAAATCGTTAAATAAAAAAATGTAGTTAGTGGTGAGATTATTAAAAGAAACGAAAAAATCTCTAGACTGTAATGTAGAAAAGATTTTAGAATAAGGAGTGTGAGTCCAAATGAAGCCACATCGTATCCGTTGAAACTGATTAATTATAAGGCCAGTGTTTGAGAATCAAATAAAGCACTATATTGGATAACTCAATAAAAAGGTTCCGTAAGTTCAGAATAACTCCCATTTTACCCGGACGCCCTTTCTCATTTGATCACAGACCCAACGCTCCGAAAGGATTTGTGTTGGGTACCGAAACCTTGGGCTGGATTGCTCTGCATCATAATATTCACCGCGCACTGGTGAGAGAGGAATGATGGAGAAACAAATTAGCTTCACGTCTCTTAGAAACTATTAGTTAGATTTTAATTAATTAATCACTAATTGCGCACAAAACGCCAGATGAATGGTATAAGAAGAAAATGATGGAGGCCAAAAATAGGGTTATAGAAGCCAAGAGGAAAGCCTGAACGGACTTCGGACGAAAGTTAGAATCTAACTTTCATCAGAATCAAAAATTATTCTACCGTGTACTGAGAGGAAGGAAGAAAGAAAGAGTACCAACTTTAAAGTTTATAAGGGAGAATGGAGATAGTTGGGGTGTGAAGTCAAGAAAACACCAAATAAGGCAAGACCTATATTTTATGTGTGCCGACGTTTTAAAGTTTATAAAGGACAAAGAAGGAAATATTCTCATGGATAACGAACGAATAATGGAAAGGTGGAAAAAATATTTCCAAGGGCTTCTGGAGGGGAACGCACAGATTCCACACGTAACTGAAGAACAGCTAGGTGGAGATCTTTGGGAGGAAGAGGATTGCATTGGTGAGGATGAATTAGAGGAAGCCCTGCTAAGCATGCAGCTAGGAAAATCATAGGAAAAAGTTATTGATGGAATAAGTCCTGAAATATGTGGGAATTAAAGGAACTGAGATCATGCTTCATTTACTAAATTTAGTTTGGAAACAGAAGAAAATCCCGAAGGATTAAGAAGTGGCTGTTATAGTCCCACTCTGTATGAAAGGAGACAACAGAGACTGTAATAACCACCGAGGTATATCCCTCTTAAGTGTTCCAAGCAAGATATATTCCAAAATCTTGGAAAAGAGAATACGAAGAGGAGTCGAAGGATTGCTCCAAGAGCAACAATACAGTTTTCGTGAAAATCGGAGCACCCAAGACCTGATTTTTGCCATGAGACAGGTTTTGAAAACGTCCTAGAAAAGGAAAAAAAATGTCTTTGTGCTTTGTCGATCTTACAAAAGGTTTGACCGCGTAAGAAAAACTGAATCTTGCAAGCCTTAAGTGAAAAAGGGATGGATAAAGGTCATATACTTGCGGTCGAAAGTTTATATTAGAAAACGAGGAGTGTAGTAAGATTTGCCAATTACACTTCTCAGGAAATTAAGACCACCAGTGGAATCCGACAGGGATGTAGTTTGGGCCCCCTACTTTTCATTTCAGCTCTCCGAAAGGCCAAAACAAAAATCAGGAAGTTCCACCTAGGATATGCCAATCTGAGCCTAATAAGCCTCTCACTGATGACATTTGCGGGTGACATTATTTTCTCAGAGAATGACGGATTAAAAACACAATGTTAGCAGATTAAAACAAGAATTTCATGACCATAAACCCTAATAAAACAATAGAGTTGAGGATAGGAAAGAAGCCAAGGAGAATAATGAGGGTCAGTAGAGTTGAATATTAAGTCCTGGAACAAGTGGAGAACTTCAAAGTGTAGGTTTATGTGTACAAGTTATGTTTTGTTGACGGTAGAGCCGGATTTTTGGAATGGATATAAGTTTTTGGGACAGACACTGGTGGTTTGTTATTTGTTTGGAAATAACTTTTTGGACACACGTTTTCGGTCAGTCAGTTTTGTGAAACAATAGTGATTTGTTTGATTCAGTGTTACGCCATTTTGTTTGAGTTAGACGCTTACGGTCCGTGTTACAATGGCAAGTTCAAGTGTTCCGAATGTTACAGTTGAACAATTTGATGGATACAACTTTAGTAACTGGTACTCAAGAATTAAATTATTGTTGGCCGCTTGGGGCTTACTTAGATTTTTAAATGAAGAGCCCCCCACGACGGAGGAGGAACTTAAAATTTTTATAGTTCAGGATGCAAAGGCCAAACTTATTATTGCTAGTAGTCTTGCGAACAATATTTATTCCACTGTTAAAGATAAGGAGACTGCAAAGGAATTAATGGAAGCCCTCTTAGCAACCTATGAAAAACGAGGTATGAAGTCTCTTGTCATGCTGCAAAGAACCTGGAGAAACATGGTTTACAACAATGACCAACCTCTACTAGAGTTTTTTCAGAAGTTTGATTCCATGGCGTCTGATGTAAGAGTGGCTGGTGGACATTGTCTACAATAAGGACAAATCAGGACTTAGTTTGGAATATGTGAAAAACTGTCTTTTGTCGGAGTATGAGAGAAATATGAGAAGGGAGGATGATCTATCACAGAATGTATTTGCAACCTACAGAACTAAAGGTAAATTCTGGAAATATGGGAATTCAAAGTTCACTAACCCCATAAAAACATCAAATGTTGTTTGCTATTACTGCAAAGGTCGAGGTCATGTTAAAAGTGTTTGCCCGAAATTAAAAAATAAGAATTCTGCTGCCACTTCCGATCTTAAATTTGATAACGAATTTCACTTCACCGCCTACTTGGATAACAGTGCTGAAGCCCCTTGTTCATCAGAGATAGCTTGTTTTGTGATAGACTCTGGGGCCACTGCAAATGTTATTGGTATTGATGATATTTCTAAAGTTTGTTTAAACATGGAAGAAGCTAGTTTTATAGAAGAAATAAACCATAGTGAGGTGATAAATCTTGAAGAAATTAGTTATACAGAAGAAACATATAATACAAAGGAAGAAACAAACTATAGTGAAGAAGTAAAGATAGAAAAAGCTAGTTTTATAGAAGAAATAAACCATAGTGATGAGATAAATCTTGAAGAAATTAGTAATACAGAAGAAACATATAATACAAAGGAAGAAACAAACTATAGTGAAGAAGTAAAGGTAGAAGAAATAGACAAATTAGAAGAAATGAACTCAAGTGAAAGTATAAATCTGGAAGAAATAAGTCATCAAGATGGAACAGACTATTATCCGGAAGAAATAAACTTTAGTGAAGAGTTAAATCTGGAAGAAGTTAATAAAGAAGTCAAAGCAAACCAACCAGATTTATTAAACAAGATGAAAGAGTTAAATATTAAGGAAATACTGAACAGTTCAGAAGTATGAAATCAGAAAGAAGAGGTAAATTCGGACAAATTTAACAAGATGAAAGACACTGTTGAAGGTAATTTACTTGTGTTTAATTGGTCTAGTTTAAAGTCAACAGGAGATAAGGGAATATGCTCGTATAAGGAATTTTCGGTACATTGTGAATCAGTAGACATGTCAAGAGTGTCTAATAAAGAAATTGTGAGTTTCCCTTATATCATTTATAAGAATAAAAGAAAGGCCAATTGTCAGAGTTTGAAAAGTGTTGACAAAATAAACTATCATAGTGTTTTCAAAATAATTAGAAGTTCTAGTAATAAAGATTATGTTAATATTTTAATGTGGAAAGTAAGAAAAAAAATATTGAGGTCTACACCGCTAATTGGAATAAATTGTATATATAATAAAGGACTGGAATTAGGATATTAATTGTATTTGAGTTGTGTAATGTGGAATTCTTTGTATTTGTTTTGTAATCAGGATTTTAAAGTAATTCTGTTTCAGTAATTCCCTGTATTTGTTTTATTTGGAATTAGGTTGTTAAAGTAATTAGTTGCATTTATTTTATTTATATTGTGTAATGTGAATTAGGAAGGCTTGCTGTAATAATTCCTTTTATGTATTTTATTTGTATTTTGTAATGCGGAATTAGGAGGGTGTGTTGAAGTAATTCCTCTTATGTATATATTGTAATATAGACAGATAACATTGTAGTGGCAGTTGAGATCATGTTGGCTGTGCACCACAGTGTCTTGGTAACACTTGGCCTTTGTGTCGTGAGTCTCTCTGTTAGCGTCTGGTTGTTGTGTGGACTGCATCTGCCATTTTGTGTGAAGTGTCTTGTCAAGTGTTTATATCATAATAAATTCTGTGCTTGTATCGTTATAATTCGTACTGTTGTTTACCTGCACTCTATTACCTTTTACTCTTTATTTAACACATACGACCTATTTGGACTTACGGAGTAGAGCTTTGGGGCTCCACTAAGCCATCGAATTTCTCTCGTATATATACCCTACAATCCAAAATCCTTCGTAAAATCCTCAATGCTCCTTATTTTGTTAAGAATAAAGTCATCCATAATGACCTTAATGCCCCATTTGTTGCTGTTTTGAACCCGGTATCTATCCTTTCATTCCCACTCAAACCCTCATGTTTCAAACCTAACTTCCTCTTCAATTTCCGATAATCCTCCGAGGCGTCTTAAAAGAAGATGGCCACGTGACCTTCTTAATTGAACTTGTGGTTTGAGTACAACCAGTGGGTAGTTTCTCTACCTGTCATTATGCATCACTTATCCTATTTACTTGTTGTATTATTCTGATATAGTTGTAAATATCAATAAATAAATAATAAAAAAAAATATATTGGTATGGTATTTATATTTTTTCTTTCATTTAATTCGTTATTGTGAGTGAAGGGGCGAATAATTAAAATAAATTTGAAAAAAATAAAAGTCTATATTCAGAAAAATAAAAACACTTGCATGTGAGATAATAAAATAATCACTGCACTGCAGGTTACAAAAAGAAAATGATTTAATCAAAGGAAATAATTATACTTGAATAATGTTCTCATTAGACTCTGAGTAATAGACAGTCACTTGTTTACACACCACGTTTTTTGTTCACCAACTCTCGGCAGGTTATGTACATGGTTATGTCAGTGTTGCTAAAAAATATTGCTAATAAATTAATTGTTTAATCACTGGCAACACTGACTGTGACGGGTGTGACCTTCCCCAGTGACAGGTCAGGTTATGTTTGTGGTATTACATCACTCCCCCCCAATGGCACTGTCGCAGAATCGGACAGGGAGACGGATGAGGCGTCCACGTCGTGACGTCTTAACCGATGAAGGCTGGTGAACTTCTGTGGTGGGCGTCGCTGGTGACGCAGCAATCGGTGGATGGGCTGGTGATGTGGTGGTTGCGTTGGTGGCGTCCTCCAAGACGTGGACTGGTTTTAGACGGTCCATTGTGACTGTCTTCTGTCCCGCGCCAAGACCGATGAAGGTTTTCTCTCCTCTCTGGAGAACTGGATGCGGCCCAGAGTAGGGTGGTGTCAGCGGCTTCCTCACTGTGTCGTCCCGCAAGAAGACATGAGAGCAGGTCTTCAGATTCCTGTGCACAAAGGTTTGAGCTGTGCTCGACCTGTGTGTGGCTGGCCGCAGGCGCTTGAAATGTTCTCTTAGGTTGTGGAGGAATCTCTGTGGCTCGTCGGGTTGGGAGGTTGACTGCAGTAGTTTCCCGGGCAGTCTTAAAGGTGGCCCATAAGTCAACTCAGCCGCACTTGTGGAGTTGTCCCGTAGAGCAGCTCGCAAGCCTAGGAGGACTGTGGGTAACAGTTCCGTCCAAGAGCTTGCGTCGATGAGATGTGCTGTGAGGGCAGTCTTCAAGGTCCTATGCCATCTCTCAACAACCCCGTTGGACTATGGGTGGTACGCGGTAGTCCGACAGCGACGCGAGCCGAGTAGGTTGAGGAGTCCAGTGAACAGCTCGCTCTCGAACTGGCGGCCTCGGTCGGTGGTGATCCGAGCAGGGACACCGAATCTACAGATCCATGTCCTGTAGAGGGCTGAGGCGACTGTAGTGGCGGAGATGTCCTCGAGGGGTTCTGCTTCAGGCCAGCGTGAGTACCTATCTGCCATGGTGAGACAATAGCGCTTTCCATCCGATGGCGGCAAAGGTCCAATTATGTCCACATGAACATGCTCAAATCTGCCAACTGGGGCGAAGATACCTGGAGGTGATCTTCGAGCGCTGGCAGGCGATGCAGTTCCGGGTCTAAGTCGCTAGATCTGTTTGCATGGCTGGCCAGAAGTATCTTTGCGACACCAGGCGACGGGTCCCGCGAACCCCAGGGTTGCTTAGGCAATGGAGCTTCCTAAAAACTTCCAGACGGAGGGATGGTGGCACATAAGGCCGGGCCTTTGGTGTCGAGAAGTCGCAGAGAAGTGGCTTGTCCAAGTGCGGAAGCTCGATCAGCTTCAACCGCTGGCTTGTGTTCCGAAGGAGTTCAAGAATCGCAGGGTCTTCCTGCTGAGCCTGGACAATGTTCCCCATGTCGTCAGTGCCGCTTAATACCTCCAGCCGTGAAAGGGTATCAGCCACCTTGTTTTCAGCCCCAGAGACATGACGAATGTCGCTAGTGAACTGGCTGATGAAGTTCGCGTAGCGAATTCTTATGGGTGTTGCTGTCTCGGGCTTCTGGTAAAGGGCATACACTAGTGGCTTATGGTCCGTGAGTATGCTGAACATACGACCTTCAATGCACGGCCTGAAGTGCTTGACGGCGCTTTAGATGGCCGTGAGCTCCCGGTCGTAGGCAGAGTATCGCTACTGTGCTGGTGTGAGGGCCCTTGAGAAGAAACCTAGCGGCCTCCAGTGGTCTCCCTCACGTTGTTGGAGGACAGCCCCGACAGCCGAGTTAGATGCGTCACAAGCCAGAGTCAGCTATGCGTCTGTAGACGGGTGAGCTAACGTGACAGCATCCTTGATGTCTCGTTGGCAGCGGGAGAAGGCTTCTTCTGCATCCGGAGTCCTTGGGATAGGGGTGCTGTCGTGCTTCTTACTGTTCCCAATGAGTGCGTGCAGGATGCGTTGGACTTCCGCAGCTTTAGGGAGACATCTTCGGTAGAAGTTGATCATCCCTAAAAAGCGTCGGAGATGACCTTTGGTGGCAGGACGAGGGAACTCTGCAATTTGGTCCATCTTGCTCGGGAGAGGTTTAATACCCTGAGAGTTCAGAAGGAAGCTTAAAAACTCGACCTCGGGCTTGCAAAACTCTGACTTTAGCGGGTTGATGGTCAGACCGTGTTGGTTCAGCCGTCTGAAGACTTCCTCCAAGTGAGTGCGATGCTCTTCCTCCGTTGCTGAGGCTACCAGTATGTCGTCGAGATAAACGGAAACATAAGGCAGGGCGAGGATGCTGTCCATCAGGCGCTGGAACGTTTGGGCAGCATTTCTGAGTCCGAAGCACATCACCAAAAATTCAAAAAGACCGAAGGGGGTGATCACTGCCGTTTTCTGGATGTCCTCTTCTGCCACGGGTACCTGGTATTAAGCACGGTTGAGGTCGATTTTACTGAAGGTAGTCATAGCAAACAGGTTGGTGTTGAAGGCCTGAATATTGGGGACGCTGTACCTATCAGGCAAAGTCTGGGCGTTGAGCCGGCGGTAGTCCCCACAGAACCTCATCGTGCCATCCTTCTTCATAACAATATGGAGGGGGCTCGCCCAAGGACTGCTAGATGGCCTGCAGATACCCTCGTCGACCATCTTCAGGAATTCTTCCCATGCGGCGTTATAACGGTCGGGTGTAAGCCGCCTGGCTCTAGAGGTGACTGGCGCTCCCTTCGTCTCTATGAAGTGCTTGATGGGATGCTTCGGCTCCTGCAGATGGACGAGTGATAGCCGGGTATTTACGTAGAAGGTCGTAATACCACTCGCCGCATGGTACTGCGAACACGGAGGGTGTGGTGTCGTGCTTCAGGCTGCCTTTGGAAGTCAGGCTCGTCTGTGAGTCCACCAGCTGTTGTCCCTTGAGGTTGACCAGGATGTGATGGTGGAAGAGGAAGTCTGCTCCGATGATCGGGTTGCTGACGTCGGCCAAGATGAAAGACCAACGAAGTGGGCGTCGAAGTCCGACGTTCAGTGTCTTCGTGACTTCCCCATAGGTCCTGATGGTGGTGCCGTTGGCTGCAAGCAGCGCGAAATTGGCGGGGTGATTGCGCTCTTGTCGCCGTGCTGGGAAGACCGATACGGCCGCGCCGGTGTCGACCAAATATCGCTCTCCAGTAGCCTTATCTCCGACAAATAATCAGTGGTGGTTGATTTCAGTGACAGAATCCGCCTTCTCAGTCGCTGAGATTAGTTTCCCAGCTGTGGTGTGGTTGGTTTCCAGCTGCAGGGTTGCTGGAATCTATGAGCCTTCTCCCGGAAACGGTGGTGATAGAAGCAAAGACCACCTCGGCTCCTGCTTCTTGAGCGGGGTCGTTTCCGGTCTCGTGACTCGTTTCCAACGACGCGGGCCAACTGCGTCTTGAGTTTGCTGACAACCAGGGTGAGCTTCTGTATCGCCTCCTCGAGGTAAGAGGTTGAGGACGAGGGGCGGGGCGGCGTGGACTGGGAGCTTACTTGGTTTACACTCGGCTCGTAGATTTCGGCGCGCCGCGGCTATGCGGTCGGCAACTTCCGCCAATTCATCTACTGAGGTATCCGATGTTACGGCCAGTGTAGCCTGCATCCTATCTGGTAGAGCCTTCATCCACATTGTACGCAGCAATTCGGAGGAAACTGAACTCCCTGCGAGCCGTTTCAGTTCATTTAAAAAATGAGAAGGGCGCTCTCCATCTGCGAGATGCTTGTCTTGTAACAGCCGTCTAATACGCTGGTTTTCGGACTAGGCGTAAGTCGAGATTAGCCGGTTCTTGAGAGCCTCATATGGTTCCGCAGGAGGGTTTTTGACCAAGTCTGAAACCTGCCTTAAAATTTCGAACTCCAAGTTCGCCACAACCATTTGGAATTTTATTCGCGAGCTCGTAATTTTGGAGGTCGCGAATACGGCGTCCGTTTGACAGAACCATAATGCTGGGGCTCCCCTCCAGAATGCGGGGATCCTGATATTAGCCCCGGGCCCACTTGCACTAACCTGGGTTTCCTCCGCTGGCTTTTCCTCCATCGACTCGTCGTCCTTCACCATCACGTCCGGGCCACCACTTTGAAGGGGCGAATAATTAAAATAAATTTGAAAAAAAATAAAAGTCTATATTCAGAAAAATAAAAACACTTGTATGTGAAATAATAAATAATCACTGCACTGCAGGTTACAAAAAGAAAATGATTTAATGTTTTAATCAAAGGAAATAATTATACTTGAATAAAGTTCTCATTAGACGCTGAATAATAGTCTTTCAAAGCCCAGTCACTTGTTTACACACCACGTTTTTTGTTCACCAACCCTCGGCAGGCTATGTACATGGTTATGGCAGTGTTGCTAAAAAATATTGCTAATAAATTAATTGTTTAATCACTGGCAACACTGACTGTGCCGGGTGTGACCTTCCCCAGTGACAGGTCAGGTTATGTTTGTGGTGTTACATGAGCTAACTCCTAATTTATATTCATTAATTTTTTTATTTTCATGTATTAATTAAATTGTAATTGTATTCTACTCAAAGACATAATAGTTTATATTTTATTTTCCGTACCACTATTCTAAAGGAGCTTGTCCCAGAATAAATACGGATTCTTACCAGTTTTATTATTATATATTGTCTTAATTATACATTGTTTTTTTTTAATGTTTCTAATTATAATCCTAGCCATCCTCTTAAATTCAGTTGGTAATTAATTAAAAACGATTTTTATAATAACAATACTTAATTAGTCGAAAGAAATGCAAAAATGCTGAAAAATAATTTTGTCCAACTAGCTCCTAATAATCGAAACACTGTGGTTCGTAGTAAAAATTGCATTGTGGAATGTATATTTTGATAGCGCAACATACTGTGGTATGCACTTGGTTTTTGAGTGGGCATGTGAAATGATATTCTAATTCGTGACGCACGATTAATAGTCCAGGATCCATGGTCCATTTTTGCACTTAATTACTACCAAGCTGAATCTTCGTGAATAGCTTCGTTTCGATGAGACGCCCAACAACTTCCTGTGCGAAAATTCTCGATTGTGGTAGCTAACAGAGGTAGCAAGGAAAAAATATGTCGATTTGATGATTCTCAAAAATTTATTACTAACTGTTTTTTTTTGTTGTTAAATTTCAAGATAATTATCTAAATTATTTGAACAAATATTTGTTGTACAAATATTGTTTGATCAAAGAGTCCCCTCCTTCCAATATGTATCGATAACGAAGTCATTAATAATGATTACTAACAAGCTGTTTTTTTTTTACTTATTTATTAGGATCTGTACTACTACTTTTGAGCGTAGGACCGGGATAACGTGCAACGCAATTTGTAGGACAATATTTAGTTAAATTATATAAATATTAACTGTGTGAAACGCGGTTGAAAAGTTAGAGAAAAATAAAATAAAATAAATGATAAAAGTAAAAACAAAACAAATTAAATTAAATTAAAAACAAAAATATTCAAACTGGAATACGACGCTACCCGGTAAGTCGTCCTCGGACAGTATGGCAATAAGGTAAGGAAATAATCAGGCAAGGAAATGAAAAACTGACTCACCGAATCTTGCCGGACACTCCTCGCCTCACTGACGTCTCGTAGGTTTGGGCTCACCGCGGTGGCGTACGTCCAATGCCGGTCCTCTCAATTCGGTCATCAAACATAGGAAGTGGCGGTGTAAAATAAGAGGGATAATCAAAGGAGCGGTGTAGAAATAAGCGGTGACCAACAGGTTCAGGAAGCGGTATAACAATAGACTAGACTCCGGGTAGGGGGTTTTAATTCTATTAACTATAAACACGCTCACCCGGAATTAAACAGAAATTAGAACTCACAGTAAAGAAGTACCGAACTAAACATTAACTAAGTAAAAAAAAAAATCAGCTGGTTAATAATCATTTTTGATGACCTCGTTATCAGTACATGTTGGAAGGAGGAGATTCTTTGATCAAACCATAAATTTTGTAGGACAAATATTTTTCAAATAAATTAAATAATTATCTTGAGATTTAACAAAAAAACAGTTAGTAATACATTTTTGAGAATCATCAAATCGACATATTTTATCCTCGCTACCTCTGTTAGCTACCATAATCGAGAATTTTCGCACAGGAAATTGTTGGGCGTCTCATGGAAACGAAGCTATTCACGAAGATTCAGCTTGATAGTAATCGAGTGCAAAAATGGACCATGGATCCTGGACTATAATGGATATTTCTTAGAACAGAGGTGCTCCTTCAGTAACTCGATTACTCTGTTAAACCTAGGATAAGTTGGACCAACGCTCATATGTATGCAAGGAATATGTCTTTTTACCGATACTCTTTTGAAGGGATGGTTTCAGCATTACTTGACATGCTCTCAAGATAAACAATAATTTGAAAACTGTCAAACATACTAGCTTTTGTGGCTGAAATACTGTTTGTAAAAAGGATTGATTAAGCTAGTATAGTGATCTGTGCTCTTAATTTTATTAGTATTCATTTGATATTTACTAACACAAACTGTAAGCAAAGAGGTAGTTTGAAAAGATAACATAGGCATCTATTATTAACTGTGCATGTAGATAATTCTGTTTTGGCAGCATAAAAATCTAGGTTTCGATCTCATTGGTTTGTTTATGGTTAGAATATCTGTAAGGTTTCTTTTTAATGTTTGGGATTTTAAAATAGATAATATGATTACTAGCTATTTCCCTCTGTTCAGCACCCCTCGTAAATACTATGAGACAATTTCGTTTAAATATTCCATATTGGATAACTTTTGATTTAACTTTAATATGAGGATCAGATTTACAAAAACTGTAACATTTGTTGTAATTATATTAAATATTGTTGCGTTTTATTTTTTATGCGGTTTATTAGGACAGCATAAAGCTCTTAATTTAGAGACTCGAAATAACTATGTGGTGGAAGAACCGATCAGTGAACGTAATTTAAAAAGCATTGATGATATAATTCAACATTCAATCACAATCATTTTCAGAGAGTTTGAGCACTTTGAAAATGATGTTCCAAACACTATAAGATCTATAACATCAACATATCCAAATATAAATATTTTAGTGGTGTCAAATGGCCCCCCTTATCCTCCTCTTTTTCTCAATTCTTCAAATCACTTGTTCCATAATGTCCGGCAATTATACCTGCAATTAAGTTTAAATAATTCGTTTAAAGCCCGTACTCCACTTTATCAAATCAATACTAGCTATGTTTTATTTATGCCTGATTCTGCCCGAATACATACTAAGAAAACAATTGAAAAAATGTTTAAAATAATTCATTACCAAGACAGGGCTGTAGTTGCTGCAACGTTTAAGGCAACAAAACCAGTAATTTGTTTAAATACACATATAAATTTAAGAGAGTGGGTTATCCAGTTTGAAGATTCTAGCGATCATTCGTGTGAGTTTGTCAAAGGAAAACATGCTATACTTTTTAAAACTGAGATTCTAAAAGAATTAACTGATTCATTCATGCTTCCATTCCCTGATGCATTTTATATTCAAGCTGCTGCGAAAGGAGTAAAGGTAATCACTAGAATATTTTAGGACTCGCTTTTATTATAATATGATTTCAATAACTCATTGTTATGATTTTCAGCAATATTATATTACTGTTATACCTTAATTTAACTTTTTTAAATATTTTATAATCTAGTTATTACAGAAATTGTAGCTTTCAATAATTATTTTTGCCGTCTTTGAAGAGAATCAAACAAAATTAATTTTCTAGATGGTCAGGAAGGTGCAGCCAATGAATTGTATAGAAACTTACACTTTAGTTCCTTCTGACCTCGTGATGAACTAAAAATTAGGCTGATCATTGGCACTAAATAAAATAAGGGTAATTATTCCACAGGCTGTCGCTTCGAGTTGATGTAATTATGGGTAATGAATAGATTTGGATAATCATTTCATCAAGAAATAAACGTTTCAACTAACATTTCGAAATACAGATGATATATAGTCATCCATCAGTTGCTTATAACTTTTGTTTTAAACACTTTTTTTTTTCTTTTTTTTTAATATTAACACTTTATTGAAATATTACAATCTGCCACTTATGGGCAATAAGTAATAGTGCTGTGTAGCTTACAGTCATTCCATAACAAAACAATAATATAAACAAAATAAAATAAATAAATATATACATGCGGAAAAATATATACATGCGGTAACAGAAAGAAATTAATGCGGTAATAATAATAATAAAGTAAAATAAATATTAAAGTAAAGTAAATAATAATAATAATACTAATAATAAAATAAAATAAAATGCACACATTCATACCCTAAAACACTTTTTTAAGCACTGAATTGCTTTTTTCATGCATAGCTTTTAATAAACCCTTTCAGTAAATTTAAATATAAGTGCTAGTCTTTTTTTTATATATATCTTTTTACTATCATTTTGATAGTAAATGACCTAATCATTTAATATTTATTTATTTCAATTTTATGTTATTTTCCTCATAATGAGTTATAGCCTCTAAAATTATCCACCTCATTATCTCGCTTGTGGGCTGCTGTTTTCAAATGCACCCAGCATTGGCTTTTATTAAGGGCCCATAGTAGATTCTGCCTTCTTGGCTTCTTTGTCCCAGGCATTTTTCTGAAAAAAATGGTCTTTGGCATATTTACATAAGACATCAACATGACTAGGACTGTCCATTGGACCCCTTGCATAAGGTATAAATTTACTGGTTGATTTTTAAACTTAAGTTACCTTCAACACCAATTCCTTCAAATATGCTCTGAAAATGCTTCTTTCAAATATTAGTAGACTTTGCCTATCCCTCCAGCTTAATGTCCACATTCCAGAGTCACAGCAGAGAACTGTTTTAATGAGTTTTTTTATTGAACTAGAGTTTATAGAGTTTCAATAAATAATATTTTGGTATTCAAACACAAATATTGTTAAATACTCTCTTATATACTATCTCAGATCTCTGCTGGCTGAGTACATTCCAAAATCCAATATCAAAATCAGTCCAATGGTTGTTAATATATTGTGTCTGGCGTTAACATTCAACATTAGTAGATGGGGACTGAGGTTCTCCATGATCCAATTATGTCTGAGTGGAGCTCGCCAATGATGGTCCATCGTTCTTTGCTTGGTGAATGGTTTATCTTTTTTTTTAATCATTGTTGATGTATTTTTTCTTAGATCTACCATAAAAATACTGGTACATTGACTTATCACACAACTTCCATTAATCAATCCATTAATTAACCAAACAGTTTTTAAAGTTTAGTGAAGAAGAATTGAGAATTCACATAAACTGTAAAAAATAATATCGAGCTGAAAATAAGTTCTAAATTCTATTTCAATGAAATGTAAACAAATAATTTATTTGTTTTTCAGGCCTTCAAATGCAATTAAAAACAATTTTGAAAAAAAATAATGCACAGAAATGAAAGCTTTATCTAGATTACTTTAAATTTATGAATATTCAATATTCTTTATTATTGATAGTGAAAAATGTAAACAGGGTGGCTCTGCTGGTGTCTTAAATTAATAAATTTTTTGTTCTCTCTACTTAAAATAAAATAAATAAAGCCCTATTTACTATGCATAGGGCTATTTAAAAACAAAGAAGAGCTATTAGCTTTATATATATATTTATTCACAATACAAGATATTTGTTTAATCAGTAACTCTAATTGAAAGAAATCCATTTCCCATTTCCATTTTTTCTCTAAATGTATTATGCTTAGAGAAACTATAAATTTTTCCATTGGAAATAATAAATTATAAATAAGGTGGCCCTGACTCATATCTTAGTTTTTTCTAAAATTATTAATTCAACTTTTTTTTCATTTGATTTGAAAAAACAATGATTATAAAGATAATAAATAAATAAAGAATAATAAAGTTATAAGAGAAGAAAATAAAGAAAACAATAAGTCATTATTTACTTTTGATCGATATGGCTAATTAATAAGTGATTAACTGTTTGGGTATTGACGAGATGTTGGAAAAGCATGGGTTTAAATAAGGATAGTGAAGAAGCATGGTGGATATTAGGTGGGAATGAGTTTCGTACTATGGTGAAGAGGGCGTGAGAAATGAATGATCGAATATTTGGGTTCAATGGGAACGAGTATAAACATTGAAAAATTGAGATCTTAGCAGACCACCTCGGGGCACTGAAAACAAACCGCAGTGCGGAAATATAAATATAGATCTAGAGAAGTTACTTGAATGGGTGGGCCCTTTTCTAAAAGCATTAGACTAGAAGGTAAGTCTAATACACTAGGACTTGTAGGATACTGTTTAATGTTCTTATGACAAAAACCTACTGGGGGATGAGGACTGAAAAAGAAAATTCTGTTTGGGAGCAGTGCAACTAGCACTAACATGGGGCTGAAGATTGACACCATTGGTGAACTCCACTTTGACATTATTGGTTCCAGAGGATCCTTTGTCCGCCCAACTAATGTTGAACAGTAAAACTTTTCAGATAAGACAGAATACACTATCCTCCTAAATATGGTTGCCTATTTCCTATTTATAATAAACATATTGTAAAAAAAAAAAACAACAATTTAAATTTAGGGTTATTTAAAAAAAAAGGAAATATTAATCATTAAAGTGTTTATGTAATTTAATAAAGGTACCTGATTATATTTATTATTTTTATTCTTATTTGTTACAAAAGTATGTGTTGTAAACTTCCTAAGCTTGAATATTTTCAGATATGTTATCAATTTTGTCATTTAGTCAATAATAGTTTTGTTTTATATTTTTAGGTCAATTATGATTCAGCAGATTAGTATCTTTTTGCATTTTGAATGTTGGCATTATTTTTTCTTCATCGAGGAGTTTTTTTTACGAAGAAAAGTTTCTAAGGAACTGTATTGTAAGATGTCTATTTTCAGTGTTGATAACATTATCACCATTGATCATTTGTCTTCTGTTCTAGATCAAAGGTATGTTAGGAAGGTTTGACCAATATTTATTTCTTTAATGGTGGCTGGGATGGTATTCTTTTTTCTTCAGTCCTTGAAAGCTGGTAAACAATGGTAATTTGATGGATTAGAAAAAAATAACAATAAAACTGAAGTTTTATTATAATATCACTTTAGCAATACTTATAACATCATTAAAATGCTTAGCTTTATTTAACAAGTTTTAATGTAATATGACTTATTTTTAAAGATTGTTTTAGGTTGTTATTGGCGTTTTTTATTTTTTTTTATTATAATATCTACAATTTATTTTGTTCAATTGATAAGATCACTAATATTTAGAAATCATATACCCTATGATTAATGGAGGCACTTTTATTACTAATGGTTTTGAATATATTTATCCTTTGTCTGATCATCTGTGAGTTAGTTTAGGGACCTGGAGACATGAGCTTGATTACTGCAATACCTACAAATGGTTTTCAAATGTGTTAAAGGTCTGGAATACAATCTACTCAGCCTGTCTCATTAGGCTAAACGAGTGAAAGGTTGTAAAACCATTTAGGCAACCGACCCTCCCTCCCCCTTTTTCTTCATCTGACAATTTATGACTATGATTGATATAGTATTTGGGCATCATCATTCAATAAATTAAGTCCTTTTACGAATGATTAATGGTGTTTTCCAATCTTTGTATATCGTCCATTTTGCTATATCTAGCGAGTTTCAGCTGTAATCATTTACTTGGGCTCACTGTTTAGGAAATTTATTACTTATTTATAATTTATTTAACTCAATAATTAGCTGAAGTACTTCACCCTTTTTTTTAACTATCCATCATTATTTTGCTATGTGACTTTTAATTATAATCATGTTTGTCCAAAAAAATAACTATTGTTTAACTGGATTTTTTCTGATGATGTGTTAATATATATATATATATATATATATATATATATATATATATATATATATATATATATACATATATTTTCGTGTGTATGTTCCTCAACTCATTTTAACTTTTACAGGTTTTGGAGGTTCACTCAATAAATACAAATCAATCTTTTGGTGGCATTTTGGGAAATTTATTGTTCCTATATCATGCCCTATTAGTGAAGAAAATTCAAGCTTTTAGTGAATTAGAAGTAAATACAGAATTTGAATATATTTTTTGGACATTAAGATCACACACTTGTCTGGAAATATATTCTATGAATGGACAAATATTAAAAAGACACTGTTAATGCATAAATTGTACTTGGAAATTGATGATGAACTATCTTTCACTTTGACATTTTATAAAATAAGTCTTGACTTATTTGGTGTTTTTGACTGCACCCCCCCCCCATTATCTCCATCCTCCATCTTTTTTGTTTATCTGAAATGTGTGGTGAGAGCTGTTTGATCTGGTTTATTTGTTGATTTTTTTTTACTACCAAATAGCAACTTTGGTATTTGGTGATACACACAAGTTTGTGTGTGTGTGTCCTGATGTTTAACTTTCATTTGTCCATTATATTTCTGTTATTAATATTATTATATTATTTCAGACTTATCTTATGCATGAGTTTCCTTTTGGAAATGGAAAAGAACTATATAGAAATCCACACAATCAATGGAAATCTCAGCAATTAGAAAAGGATAGGACACATCATATGTTTCGAAGTCTGGGATTGAAGAAAGTAATCAGAGAGAATGGACTTGTTGAATGGTATGGTTGCCGAAGAGATACTCCTCGATGCTTTGGTACAGTAGTCGATGATACTCCTCAATATCTTTGGGAAGGTAAATGGACTCCTCCATGCTGCCTTGCTGGCTTAAGGAGAACGGCCAGACATGTATTTCAACAGTTAGAACAATGTCAGGCACGGTACTGGCTAGAAGGTGGCAGTCTTCTTGGGGCTATCAGAAGTGGAGACATTTTGTCATGGGATTATGATGTAGATATTGGAATTTATAAAGAAGACATAAATCGATGCACATGGCTTTTACGAGCTAAAACGAAAACTACTACTGATGAGCAAGGCTTCATTTGGGAGAAGGCTATAGAAGGAGATTTTTTCAGAGTTCATTTTAGCCATATTAATCACCTACATGTTGATATATTTCCTTTTTATTCAAGAAATGGAACTATGACAAAAGATACTTGGTTCAAATCCCACAGACAAGATATGGAATTCCCTGAGTATTTTCTTAAACCATTATCAAGTATTGATTTTGTTGGCAGATCTGTTTCTGCTCCAAATAATATTCATGATTTTTTAGAACTTAAGTTTGGTGAAGGAGCAATTGAAAATCCTATCTATCCTAATCCTCAGAAAATGGCTGGGTTGGGATACAAAACTGTTCCTGATAAGAACTGATAAACTGTTGGTCAAATTCTCTTGATAATATTAAATTAATGTGTGTGTGTATGGATTTATAAAAGTGTATGTACATTTATGACGAAATAATATGTTATTCTGTATAAATATTATAATATTCTATGATTATGATTATCTACCTCACAAACTTCATTTTCAAACTACCTATTATAAATCAAAGACAATATCTTTCTTACTTACAAAATTAATTTGAGGTTTATTGCCTTGAAATTTAATGTGATAATTTAATAATAAAGACAGTATTCTCTCTTAGTATAAAATGTTTGTCTTCTTTTTATCCTCTAAATTCTTATGTTATCGACAAATTTTACAGTGGCATGAAATAGATCAAATGATTGTATCTTTTATTTTTAAATTATTACATAAGTTATTGCATTTAAGTAAAAAATTTGGGTTCCAGGATTTTTTTAAAGAAATGTATAATAATAAAGAAATAGTGTCCTATTATGTCACCTGTGGTCTAGTGGTTAGCGTAACAAACTACTAAGCCCAAGATCGCGGGTTTGTAGCCCGGCAGGTGGCCCTAGAATTTTTTAAAGGGAGTAAAAAATCCTTAGTTCCGCCGTCCTTCGGAAGGAACGTTAAACGGGGGACCCGAGCCTGTACGATGACAGGTACTCGTTTAAAATCCCTATCCTAATTAAATCTGAACAGGCAAAATTTAGAGCTCCCAATTTAGCATCGTCCGATTAGCCACAGCAGCAAAAAATGACGTTAAATGAACAAACAACAATAATAAAGAAATGTATTAAAGGATGTATAAACTGTTAATGAAACAGTTTATTCGTCCTTAATAGATCGTAATGCATCTTGATATCACTTCTTATCATTGTCTTATCACTTATAAATTTTGTTTATTATTATTATTACTCCTAATAGAATTTTGTTTATGCTACCTAAATTCAAGTACTTGTTTGTACTTCAATCAATTTCTTTTTAGTTTTAACAGTGTTTTTTTAATTTTTTGTTTCTTTGAGTTTGGAATGGTGGGCTATTGCTATAAATGCTTAATGCTATGGGTAAGTTTCTAAACTCAATGCAATAGATATGTTTTGGATTGAGTTTAAAAACCCTGCTGAATACTTCATTCTTCCTCAATAGCCAGTTCCGTTTCTGTCCTCTCATGACTTAATCCAAATTTAATACAATATCCAAACTCCAGAGGTCCTCCCTAAAACCGCAACCTGGATGCATTCACTCGTGAAAACATCTTATCCTCCCTTGAAATCCTGAATCAGAGTGCAATTTAGTCGTGCTACTTTTTTTTTTTTTTTTTTCCCCTATCTGCCATGACTGGAAGTAGTCCTGTGCTACTATCAATTCCATGGTTGACATAGTTATTCCAATCTCAAAAGTATCCTTTATTCAAAACTTCAAACTTCCATCATCAGCCTGCTTCCTGGATATGTCAAAAAATTAAAGGCCTGCAATTTAAGCACCGTGTGGCCTGCAAATGCTTTAGGACATACAAGGTGAACTGATGACTATCAAGCATTCAGGGCTCTCTGCAATTTAACAGTCTACTATCAGGTAGGCAAAATCCAACTACTTCCATGAAGCCATCCAACTACTTTCCACTGCTCCCAATCCTAAATCTAAGTGGATATTAAAGAATAGACTTATTCGTAAACTGTCTCTCTGTAAATCCTCTTCCTCTGGAGTGCTGATGAAATAAACTCATATTTGTCTCCCTAAATTGATTCTTATTGTATTTTTTATATTATATATTCATAAATGCTATTTTTCAATCCCAACGACTTTTATTTCTCTGAATTCTCACCCACCAACATTATTTTCTCCCTTATGAAATCCCTCTCATAACCCCATAGATTTGATTAGATTCCCATAAAATTAGTAAAATGCCTCTTCAAAAACCTTTCCTAAAAACATAATGTTTCCCACTTCTTGGAAAAAAACAGTCATCCATCCTATTAAAAAAAAAAACCCTAACCCTACAACTCTTAAGATTATTGCCCAATCTCCATTCTCTCTAAACTTTCGAAACCTCTTCAAAAAATGTCAAATTTTCTCGAACAGTCCAAACTTGATTCACTCCAATCAAGTTTCCGTCCTGGTTTCTCCACACAATCTGCCCTTAATAAAATCACCAATGGCATACATAGCTGTGTTAATCCTACTTGATTTTTCTAATGCTTGTGATAATTTGGACCATTCTACCCCTTTTTACTATATTAACGTCATTCTTTTTGAACAGCTCTATTATTCCCCGGTCTCATTCCTTCCTCTCTGACAGGACCTGAGCTGTTTCCATACATAATCAACCCCTATTAACTTTCCTACCATAGTTATCTGGATTAGCAGAAGGCTCAAGCATCTCTCCTCTTCTTTTTAACTGCTTTATGAATGAATTTCCTAAATCAGTCCACCACTGTTCCTACCATCTATATGCTGACGAATTCCAAACCTATTTGCTCTTTCCTCCTTCTGAGCTAATAGTTGCTTTCACCAATATTCAGGATGACATAGATAGGACCAGTGCCTGGGCAAACCTGAACAAACTGGTTTTAAACGCAATGAAAACCCAGGCCATTGTTTTAGGTTCAAATTCCCTCCTTAGATCCATCCTCTCCTTCCCCACATTAATTCTAAACAATTATCCCTAACAATAATCCCACCATTTTCAGCTCTCTAATGGACAATAAATAAGTTATTCCATCATTCCCGACATGTTTCTCAACCTACCCATAAGCTCCTTATATCATTTCTGATCCCCACTTTGAATATTGTTTTTTGGTATACAGGGGCCTCTCAAATTTGCTCAAGGACAGAATTAATGGAATAATGAACTATTCTTCAAGATTTGGGGGTTTAGTGTGTCCACCTCTACGATGTGTTAATGGGGCTCTTCCCTTCCACCTGTTATGATGATATTTCCTTGGTTCATTCTTATACCAGTCTATCAACTCTCATTCTATATCTACCATCATCTCCTTCAATTCATATCCTCAGTCTTAAATAGAAAAAAAGATCTCGCCTTTCCTTTTTTTTATACTCCTCCACGCAGAACTTAAACATTCGAGTGTTCCTTTCCACCACCATCTGAAACTCAATCCCTCCTAATAACCAACCGACATTCTTCTTTCCTATCCTCATTTAAACCCTTGCTTATACAAAATATCATCACTCTCCAAACATGCTTTATGAGCAGATTCAGTTATTTGCTTAAAGGTATCAATATTAAATAATGGCTTTAAATTAATTAC
This sequence comes from Arma custos, assembly GCA_037127475.1. NCBI lineage: Eukaryota > Metazoa > Arthropoda > Insecta > Hemiptera > Pentatomidae > Arma > Arma custos. The sequence continues at coordinate 59,480,769 of CM073761.1, forward strand.
TTCCTTACATTTTATGTTTTTATTCATTCTCTTTAATTGCTTATAATACTTTATCAAAAAATGTACTTTTTGTATAGTCTTCTGGCCAGATGGTTATAATGTTGTTTTCTTTTCAAGTTTGTTATTCTAACGGGACTTAGTCTCTGAATATAGTTACTTTTTTTATATAGAATATAATTACTTATTCTATTTTATCGACAGAGAAAAGAAAACATTTGCCTTGTGATCTATCAATATTAAGTTTTTGTTAGTTTTACCTCCTGTGAGTGATAACTTTCCACTTGAACCAAATATGTTGTCTAACCTCAACCTGTATGGCTGCCCACTGGCAGATTAATTCAATCTGTTGATAGTATTAGATCTGAGCTTAGAAACACCCAAATTCAGACGATTGTACCAATAATTTAGTTTTTCTGTAATTGCTGATTGAAAAAATATAGAGATTGTTATATCCATCTGTGCAGTCAATAGAATCAAGTAATCAGGGAATAAAGAGAGACGCAAGACTGTTTCCACCATGAATTTGGAGACAGACTGATGGATTAACTTAGTATTAGAATAAGAGTTTTGAAGCTTACCTTTTGTTGTAACATTTTCCAATGTCAAAAAAATGATTTTTTTTATTTGCTCAGGTGAAGCAGAAAATGTTAAAATTCAATGAACAGTTCAATCACAATAATGTGATTTTCAATTAATTAAAATTTAAATATAAAATATAAATCTTTTACAGTGTAAAGTGAAAATTCTTCAAGGGGCATAAAAGAAAAAAAATATGGTAAGAATAAGTTTCCTCTTTATTTTTTCCATTTTAATATCAGAGTCAACCCTTCATTTTATTAGGGTTTAACGTTCTTTCCTAGTCCTGTAAAAGCAAAATGGACAGGTTATTACTACAGGTAGAATTCTCACACCACAGTGGGAGAATCGAGAGATTTATTCTTGAGGTGAAATTAATTTTATCTCACCCTGGCCAGATTTGAACCGGCACCGCAGCAGTAACGAGGTTGCTAAGGCCTCTATTAAATAATTTAAGTGACAAGATTAAATAATTCAGTTATCTGTGAATAATATTGATTCCGAAAATATTTAAAATGTGTAGGAGCCAATAGTTATATTGTAATTCATGGCTTGGTTGCCTGCTTCCCTAAATAAATATTTTTTTCTTCTTAGATATAGCTTCATAATGTTTTATTTCTTCACTCAAAGACAGAATAAAACCTGTCTAAATAAAAAAGAAAAAAGCCGTAATGAAGGAATGTCATGGTTGAAGGCTTCATGATATCTAAATTATTCAGTTTAGAACAGTCTGGATGTCTGGAGTATATATATGATAGTGAATTTAAAGAAAAAAGAACAATGTAATGGCTCTGGGCAAAATACCACATTGACCAAGATAGAATAGAAAAAATTGTATTAATTTATTTTTTATTTATAAGAAAATAATTTGAAATTTCGAACAAATTATACATATGTATGCATGCATGCACCTATGTGTATGTGATTAAAGAAGGAAGACTCAATTGAAAAATTTTAATCCATTAACATATGAAATTAAATTAAAGTGAAAAAAAAACAAGGAATAATAAATGATAAATCCAATATTTAATTATTTTAAATATTCATGAAAATTGATCTAGAGAGTGGTAAGCAAGTACATAACCATAAGGCCAGGCAACCACTGTTGGTACAAAAGCAATACCTCACCTACTTAAATTATGCATAAAACTTCATACTAATATTTTACAACATTGAAAGTGAATGATATATTCTCACTTTAAATAACTATTGAAAGAATCTTTCAATACAACATGCTTATAAGTGGTCTGATTCTTAAGTTTGATAGGTACTCTTCTCACATAGCCAATAACATTATTAAGTTGAATGGTAAACATAAGATCAATGATAATTAAACTGATGAAGTTAATGATTAAATCATAATAAAAGTAATTCATGTCAGGTTTATTGTCTTCTGTTTATTTATAATTTATGTAACATTAAGTATTAACATTTTCTTGTAACAAATAAATTATATCACATCAAAACAAGAAAAATATATCAAAATAAATAAAAATAGTCTTTCAAAATTGCTAACATACAATCACATCTTGTGAAACAGTCACCTCCCAAAAAATGTAAAAAATTTTCTTAAATAAAAACATGGCATGATAACTAACTATTTACATTTATATTCATTTTGAAAAGGTTAATATAACATTTATTTATACATAAAAAAAATATATATACAATAAAAAAGTAGCTAATTTCAGCCATGAGTTGAGGAATAAAATTATTCATACAAATTTGATATACTTAAGAGGAAGGTATATATATGTTTATATAATTTCACACAAACATTTTTTTCACTATTTCTATAGTGAAATATACACATACTTGAATGAATTTGTTTGTGTGTCAACATTAATTTTTTTTAAATTCAAATAATATACAAATATATAACAAGTTACAGTATTTTATTTACATATTATTAAATAATAAAACTATCACTATTAAGTAGAAATGTACAATAGTTACATTAGAAAAAGATACTTAAATATTAGAAGAAAATAACTTCTTCTTCAGTATTATGAGTAGGAACTGTTTCTTGATTGGCTTCAGAAGATCTTATTCTGAATTTATCAGGAAGTTTAGGATAAGTATTGGTGCGACCTGCTTTCACTCCAGTTTTAGACTCGCCCTAACAAAAAAAATAAATAAAATATATATATATATATATATATATATATATATATATATATATATATATATAATTAATTAGATATACATGAGTATTTGCATTTAGACAAATTGGAGATTGCAATAGGTGAAGTAATATAAAAAGTTTAGGATGTAACTTGTAAATATTCTTTTGTACCATTATAAATTAATAAGTAATAGTTATAAGGATAAATAAAAAACTGTTTTGAACATCAATTTGATATATAATTGTTAAACTGTATAAATATGTAAATGTCAAAATTGCAAAAGTTGATTGTAAGATCGACGAAGTGTGGAGAGGGGATGAAAAAGTGGTAGAAAAGCAAGTGGAGCTAGAGCGGGTCTCATACAGCGGAGTGCCAACGTGAGAGGTAGCTGGTAGAGGAGCGACTGTGGATCCAAGAGAACAAAGGAATGAGAGAAGCCGCCGTGTTGTTGACAAATACGACCAAGTGACATAAGGTACTGTACTGTAACTTTCATAAGTTCTAAAGTGAAGTGCTATAAAGTGGGGATTAGAATAGTTAAGAGATAGAATTTAAACTATTGAAAAAGTACATGTAAAATGAGTGGGTAAAACCCGATTTATGTTAGCCTTAAGAAATGCAAATATTCGTCAATTCTAATGTAATTATTTTTGTCATATGAATCCTTATAACATAAAATATTATTATAATTAACATTTATTTATTGGCACCCGATTTTGATATTTGATTATTAATTAATTGAAGAAGAGTATTTTATGGTTAGGTTTTTCATAACAAATAATAATTTATGATAAGGTAATAAAATATTATTATAATTAACATTTATTTATTGGCACCCGATATTGATATTTGATTATTAATTAATTGAAGAAGAGTATTTTATGGTTAGGTTTTTCATAACAAATAATAATTTATGATAAGGAAGATAACCAACAATATATATATATATATATATATATATATATATATATATATATATATATATATATATATATATATATATATATATTAAATATTTTATTTGAAAAGAAAAGATATGGCCAGAACCGGGACTCGAACCCAGGACCTTCACCTCTCGGTGGTGACGCCTTATCCATCTCGGCTATCCTGGCTTCGCTTCACGGCCAGCCATATCCCCTCCTCTTTTCAATTGATCCTACATCTCCGTGCTCTCGCACTTTGCGATGTATACACGGAGATAATGTTGCTTTAACATTATTTCATTTTGGATCTAGTTGACTTTAAGTCGTTAATATTATTATAAATTATAATATATATAAATATATATAAATATATATATATATATATATATATATATATATATATATATATATATATATATATATTTTTCCTTTCCATATGGGAATTTTTATTAAGTATTTAACTGTCTGACATCTGAGGACCTATTACCTAGGAATTTTATAAATTTCTAGTGGTTGGTTAATTTAAGGACTTTTTTATATTTTACTAATATGTTATTCTTTTATATATATATATATATATATATATATATATATAATATATATATATATATATATATAAAAGAATAACATATTAGTAAAATATAAAAAAGTCCTTAAATTAACCAACCACTAGAAATTTATAAAATTCCTAGGTAATAGGTCCTCAGATGTCAGACAGTTAAATACTTAATAAAAATTCCCATATGGAAAGGAAAAATTACTCCTTAAAAAAATTTTGACGGACATAGAAAGTAACATTGAAAATTCACAACATTAAGCATTCAAAGTAGTAACTTCTATCTCAAAATGATTAGAGAAAAATAGCCTGCCACTCTGAAAAAAATGTTAGTTATAGTTAATACCTGAATGTTTTGCATCATTGCTGGACTTGAACCAGTTCTCGAATGAGTAGGAAGTTGAGGAGGAGTTGTACTTAAACGCTGATAAGCAGTAGTTTTCTTAGTATCACCTCCTGCTCCTTCTCTCAATTTAAGTGGAAGCATTTGTTGAGGTCCAATAACAGAACTAACAATACTGTTACCACTGTTTCCTAACTTAGTTGCAAGTTTTAATGGTAATTGTTGCTTGATCTGTACACTTGATGCCACCTATAATATATTAAATTATAACTAACTAAAATAAAATATAATGAAATAAATGTAGCTTAATAGCACATCCAGCACAACTCAAATCTGGCTGTCTAGATATATAAAATATTATTACAAAAAGTAAAAACACAAAATAAGTAATAAAAAAAAGTTAATATAAATGAATTGATTAAATTAATATAAAATAGGATACAAATGGAATATTCTAAACACAAAAATTTTAATTTCTAAAATACAGATAAAACTTACTAACCAATAAAAGGACCAGGTAGTCACATACTGGAAATCATAGAATCCAAGTTATGTGTCTTAATCTTTTAGGAGTATAAATCCTAAAATAGTCTTGCAATATTTATTTAGAATTTAGAATAAGATAATTTAAGTTATATAGGAATGCCTTCTTATCCAACAAGCTACCCTCCTTATTGCACTTAATGAAATATTAAAGTAACTTCAACAACATTAAATTTGAAAACCCAGAGAAAGTAGATGATTATCTAAAAGTGAATCCCCACTTTTTCATTCAAATTGGGTTTTAAGTGCTTGTATTTTAGATATTTGGGGGAATAAATTGGCATTTTTAATAGCCTTAACAAAAATAGATGGGTCCTTGTTAATGGCTATTAAACTGGTATTTTCTTACCTACCATACTCTTCTCAAAAAACATATTGTAGGACCCAAATGTTATATATCTTAGCAAGCCATGCATATTTGTCGCAATGAGAGCATAAATAAAGTATTTTTTTAGCATACTTTAAATGTGGTTAAAGTTATATGGAAATCCAAATCAAATAATATTTGTATAACAATAATACATTTGATTCTATGTAACCTTCCCATCTTCACAAATGGATTTAAATTTCTGCACAAGGTTCAAGACTTAGGCCAGCAACCAGGTGTTTGAAGATAGCAAAAAATTGAAGAGAGGTGCATTTTTGATATGTTATAACGGCATGTCTGAGAAGAGTAAATCCAAGTTAGCAACCGAAAAAACGGATGGGAAAACTTAATTCAGTTTTTGGCCTTTATTTCCTATTTGGTGCATTTTTGATAAAAAACATGGGTAACCATTTTTAATGTAGATTAGATTTGCTACAATTGAACCCAACCACAGCTTTGTAGCTCTAATAGTGATCCTATAATGAACGTCAAGGGAAATGCAGTTGTAGCAAATTTAATTCTCTTTAATTTAATCAAAGAAGGCATGTAGGTGTAATAGATTCTGAGTTACGCTCCTTTGAAATTTGGTTATTTTTCCAAAAAGTCCAAATTGTAAGTTTTGGCCGACTTGAGGAACACCAGCATAAGGAGTGATCCTACGATGAAAGTCAAGAGTTGTAGTAAATTTAATTAGCTTTAATTTAAGCACCGAACGAGGCCTGTATTTTTTGTTTGTTACCATATATAGTGCAATTGATATAAACTTATGCGTGTCTGTATCTTCTTATATGCATATCACTCCAGTTTTGAGGGTTACTAATTCACTAAAAAAACACAGAATTCCTCATAAGCAACCACCAAATGTAGATTACCCAATTTTGGTAAGATATATCACAAACTTGGCTTTAAAATTATTGTTTCTTTTAATTTAGGACAGCTACCAGAAATGTCCTCGAGTCATATTATATATTGTTAAAACAAGGTTTTAATGTCCAGCACCATATTCATTTCTATTAAAACATATATTAATACTATTATTAAAAAATATGCTATCATTAAATATTATGCTGTCTACCGAAAACTTCTGATTTTTCAAGAAAGAAATTATATGACAACATTGTCTCTGGTAACTCACTTAAAGTAAAAGTAAAATTCAAACTGTCTATTATTAATGACTGCTTCTTAATAAGTTTCTAAAATTACATAATCTCTAAATTGTAGTCACTTAATAGCAAGGGCTCCCAGAGATTTTGTACCACATCCCCTAGAGGTGGAATGAAAGGCTCCCATGCCCCTCTTATAGATCAAATTGTGTGGAATTACGAAAAAAAACAAGTAATAAATTAAGAACAAAACATTCATTTTTACAATCTCAAGAACAACATTATAAGTTGCAATATTAGATAAAAAGGTACTGGTAAGAGACACATAACTACAATTATGTCAGATTTTTTTTTTATTTTCAACCAATCTTGTGCCCTCTCTTTAATGTCTTTATCCCCCCCTCAGGTTAGGAACTCATGCTTTACAGTATTAACTTTTGTTATTACCAACCCATTGCAAAACTAATTTTTTCATATAGTATTTTACATATATATAAAATATTATACCAAAAAGGGATGATATTAAAATTATATTAACTGTGCAACTATAAACATTTATTGATCACTTACTGTGAGCAGTAAGCGAATCTTGAAGAAGAGTTGCAAAAAAACATTCATAAGTTAAGTCATCTATCTCAGCTTTTACATGTATGTTTGGTAATATACTATGTTTATTGAATATGTCTGTTAAAATATATTCAGAACATTGTTATTCCATTACTATGTAAAAAAAAAAGTAACAGATGTCATTTTTGAAGGAAACAATATTTCAATACTGCCAAACAATAAATCAATATGAAATGCTTACTTTTTGTTGGTTTGTAGCACTAATTAGATTAAGAGGCAAAGTTGTAGATTTGTTAGCAGTACTTTGCTTCCATTTTATGGGATCAGATTTCCTTTTAGGAGGATCACTTGGTGGAGTATGTGTAACTGTATTTGTCCAAGAAATATCATCTGGTGATGTAGCAGCTGCAGCTAGTGAAGGACTCATCACAATGCCTTGGCTACTAAGTGTTTCTAATTTTCTGTAAAGTTTTTCTCTTTGTTGAGTAATATCTGCCTGTTCGAGACGAATTTGCTCCTGAAAATGAATGGTACATAATTCATTCAGTATCTGGCAGTAAATATAAAAATAACAATACAAATTTATTTTCTTTAAAGCATTACCTAAGTTTTTCAAAACAGCTAATACTGATAAATTATAAATCCCACCCCTAGAGTTAAAATTAATGAGAGCATATAAGTGTTTCAGAACAATTATCTTTTATATAAAAAAAGTTCTTTTCACTCATGATGATCCAAAAATAAGAGTTTAAATATTTAACTGAACTTTATTCAACTATTTTATCAACAAACTTCCTAAAGTCATATTCCTCTTAAAAAAAAAGTATATACCCTCATAACCATATTTTTGAAATTGGATACTCTATGTAACTCTTCAGTAAGCAATAGAATATTTCATAGATACTAGATAAGTATTCTTATACTAAAAACATATCTCTCACACACTCACATACACATAGCTATTTATATTTATTTTAATAAATTGTTTCATTATACATAAACCAATTAAATAGAATTAGTACATAATATGTTTGTCTTGCTTATTTTTCAAACGAATTCAAAAACTAGCTTTCCTTCAATTGTTTTCTGAATATATTATCCATTATTCCTTTTTTTTCATTCTTTTATTTAACTGGTTGTAACAAATTCACCAAATAAGTATATAACTATTAAGATAAGTAAACAACAAATAAAACAATAAGTAAGTAAAATGGAAAGCAACCATCATTACCGATACATTACGAATAAAACAAAATTAGGACACAAAATAATTTTAAAAAATGCTTTTTGCTGTTAGCAGTAAGAAAAAATGTAATTTTTGACATGTATGGTAAATGGCTGTATAGTTCTTTGGAATATAATTTTGAATAAATTAATAGTAATAAAAAAAAAGAAAATAAATATGATTAACATAAATATATATTAACATATTAAGAAACATAAGTATGATTAAGAATATTAAGGTTTGAATAAAGGTGAAAGTATTCTTTCTTTCTTTCTTTTTTTCAGCATGCTATGGAGACATGAAGTAATACAATGACAAGACAGGATAGGAATATCATATAGTATAACATATTTTTTTTGGCTCAATGTCATCAAAATGATTTACAATCATCATATTGAAGCCAAAATTATGAGACAATTGAAAAATGCATATGGTGTGTTGCACTAACATCCCAATTCCCTCTAATAAAATATAGCAGAATATCAATACCAGCTTAAAATAATGTGGTACAGAAAATATGCAAACTGGCACAAAATTATAAACGTGATGAGCATACTTTTACACTGACAACAAATGCCGAAGGATCTACAGGGAGCCAGGAATTCACACCAGGCCACAGATCATGCTTCCTAAAGTGCAAGTTGGAAAATGGTGGTTTCATGGAAGGGATTTATGCTGGGAGGAGTACCTCACTGCACCTTGGTGATGCCAACATATTAATGACTTATCATTTTAAATGTATTGCTGAAGACTACCTTCCATTTTTAACCAGATGTTCACAGACTATGGAATGCACATTCTAGATGAAAAAAGGTGATCTCAAGTACTTTAAGAAGTAATAAATTTTGGAATGCTGCAGCCTCTCAAATTCGAACCTCAAAGATATATGCTCCCATATCAGTGGAACTTATTTGGCTGAAAATCAGTGATAATATTATGAACAGAATGTCAAAGAGGAAGGGACAAGTATGCAATGCTCAAGGTATTGAAAAAGTGTTTATAAGTTTCCTAAAGAAAGAAAAGTAATAGAATATATGACCAGTTCCTTTAAGATTTTTTTTTTATATATCACTATATTGTTTGTTTTTTATTTTAAATATATATTAATTACACATACAGTGTACCCAAGAAAGAAATATCAGCAATTAAGGAATAAATAGTCTTTAGTAAGCAAGTAAAAATAAATAATTTTTGGAAATACTTTCTTGGATTTCAAGAAATAAATATCAAGCTACAATCTTGGAGAATCCAAAAAAGTTGCTTTATTTCCTTCGATTTTTAATGATATACCCATCTTATCATAGTATACCATATAATAATATTATTATATTTCAATGAAATCAAAAAGGGATTAGGTTAGGAGGTCAAAAAACATTAGATACCTAAAAAAATACAAGTAACTAGTATTTGGTTTACCCTCGGTTTGTTATCTAGTTAATTTTGAACTTTCTCATAAAAATTAAAAACTTATTTCATTGATTTTAGAGATTTGACTAAGTATTGGAAACAATGATTTGTTTTTACTTGCTTACTTTCCTTTGTTTAGGTTTTTAAGATTGCTTGACAAAAGAAAATGTTTCTACAAAGTAATTGCTATCTTGTAGTTCTCTACAATTTGGTATTCTTACCAAACATGGAAATAAAAGTTGAGAAATGTTCAGTAATAGACGGGCAATTCAGGATTTTATCAAAAATAGCACAATTTTATTGGAAATCTTTTTAAGGATCTTTTCTGGGACATCAAGCATATTAGAAAAAATCATATTTATAATAATATAACAGTTGAATCCTTTTGAAAAGTGTTGAAACAACTTTTTCTATGCATAGCATAAGACATAACTTAACATCTTTCACACTAATAAATATAATTTTTTATTATAAATTTTTAACTGTAATTTGAAACATAAAATGAAGCAAGGAATAGATCAAATACTATCACTATGATAAATTACAAGTTCAACCCAAAAGATTAAGAAAAAAATCAATTAACCAACATTTCCTGATTTTAACTTCAGATGGTAAAGTATATTTTTTATTTACTTATTTTTGAATTTATGAACTTTTTTCTTTTTCTTATTTTGAAAAAAAAAAAGATGATATTAATTGAATCTCAGATATTGTATTTAAATACAAATATTACAATTTGAATGCTTTCCCTAGCTGTGGAGGAAAGCATTGATTTTACTTGACATTCAATTTTTGAAAAAGTGAGAAAGTGAGAGACATTATCAAACGGTAATTTGAATAATTCTCAATGTAATTAGTCTAAGATGAATTGTTGAAACTTGTTTATCTATCTATGTGGCACTACAACCCTGGGTGGGTCCTGGCATCCTCAATGAGCCGCCGCCATTTGGCCCGATTTTGTGCTGCCGCTCTCCAGTTCAGCTTCTGATCCGTAGCAGGTTCCATGCATCCGCTGCCACTCCATCAACCCATCGAAGCCTTGGCCTACCAGTCCTTTGTGTACTGTGAAGGGCGGTGTCCACTATTTTTCTAGGAATTTCTACCACTTCCATCATTGCGACATGACCAGCTCAAAGGAGCCTCCCCAGTTTTATAAACTTTATAATGTCCACTTCTCTGTAAAGGTCATAAAGCTCCCTGTTTCTCCTAATCCTCCATCCATCTCCATCTCTCACTATGCCAACTATACGCCGTAATATTTTTCTTTCGAAAATTAAAAGACTATTTTCATTATTTCTTGAGATAGTCCTGGTTTGGGAAGCCTAGGTAAGAACAGGGCGAATAAGAGTCATGCATATGACCAGTTTAGTGCCCCTGGTAAGGGATATGGTACAAATAGTTTTCAGTAGGGCAAAATATGCCCTATTTGCTGCCACTAGCCTTTTTCTTATCTCAGCAGAGACATCGTTTATTGGTCTCACTAAGGATCCCAAATATGCGAACTCATTCACCCTTTGGAATGTGTAAGGGCCTACAATTAGTGTCTCATCGCCACCAGTCTCTGTGTGCATATATTTTGTTTTCCCCTCGTTTATGATCAACCCCATGGCTGAAGCACCGTCCATGAGTTTTTCAAAGGCTTCTACAAATTCCGATCAGGTCCTGGCAACGATATCCAGGTCGTCAGCATATCCCAATATCTGTAAAGTACGGGTAAATATAGTGTGGCCTGTCTGGATTCCCGTACAACTTTCTCCAGTGCAAGATTGAAAAAAGAAACAGGTCAGTCCATCCCCCTGTCTCAAACCCTAACTGGAGGGAAATACATCAGAGCAGTCAGACTGGATCCGTACTTGACTCCTTACATCTTTCATTGTCAACTTCACGAGACGTATCAGTTTGCTTCAAATGCCCATTTCTCTCATCGCCTCATACAGCTTAGGTCGTTTGATGCTGTCATATGCACTTTTAACAGGTAGTGTGTAGGGATTTTATATTCATGACCTCGTTCCAACCAAAAAAACTGTATCAACGGTTGTGCAAGGAAATTAATTGGGCCTTGACCACGCTTATCCACCAGGTTTCCCACAATTAAGAGTACCCAATTTACAGATGCTGGGTGAGGATGGCCTGCAGATCCCACAAAGTTGTTCTATAGAGTGTTAACAGATTACATACCTACCACACCTGGATTCGAAACAAGGATTTTCAGCTCAGAACGTCAGCACTCTTCACACTGAGCTACTCCGCTCTTTCAATATGAAATATGAGGTAATTATCTCACTGTTGAATATTGTGTAGTCATTGATAGCCGTTCCATAACTTAACACTTGTATTGTTAATATTTATCTACATGACACATTATGTTAAAATATCACTATAGAAAAGCAGCATTTTGTTAGCAAATATATCCATTGATGCAGAATATAATTTTGAATATCAGGTTTAATTCCCATTCAAAAAAACAATACTGAAAGGTTCAACTAATTGCCAACCAATTGAATTGAATTGGCAGTTGATCGTCCTCGCCGCCCCTTGGTATATTTGCCCTGAAGATGGCCTACATTGAAGGCCAAAACGTCGGCACACAATAAATAAATATAAACTTATTAAGGTGTTCTTATTGACTGCACCCCCAACTATTTCTTCCTTACATTACAAACAATGAGGTAATTTTAAAACAAAAATATTAAGATTGTAAATATAACAAATACACACACATTTATTTATTTATGTGTTTGTGTGTGTGTGTGTGTGTGTGTGTGTGTGTGTGGTTTATTCAATGAGAAATCAATCATTATTTACCTGCAGTTGTAATAATTCTTCCCTCCGTTGCTCCAATTCCTTGAGCTCATTGTCTCTTTCTCTTTGCCATATTTCTTTTTCACTTTGCAATTTATCTTGTAAATTTCGAAGCTCTTCTAGTTGTTGATTATGTCTGTATATTGGTTTTCCTGAATCTCCGAGATGAGACTTTAAAGTAGCTAATTCTGCTTCCAGGCTGAAACATGTTTATAATTTAAAACCAAAGAAATCATGGTTATGTGTTTGACATATGTAAACTAAAGAAACAGAAAATAATACATTTTGCCAACATTGGAATTATAACAATGGAAATATATAACAATATAACAATGGATATATAACAATATATAACTTAAGTACTTCACCTCACAAAACATAAACAAAAGAATAAGTAGGAAGATAAACAACACACTTGACGGCTGGTTAAACACTGACTTTATTGCCATCTTGAACCTCTATTTATAGATTCCAACAGCTGTTTACAATGCCAGCTTGATTAGTGACTTTGCGATCATCGTCTTGTCTTAACTCCCCCCTGCCAGTTTACGAACATCCTCGTAAACTCAAAACACAAATTGCAGAGAAAGAGCACACAAACAAAAGAAATTATCAATTACATGAATCATATTCTACTTACATAAAAATAAAAATAAAATACCTTACTAATAGCTTAATCTACATTACTATCATTCATAATTAACAAAAATATTTATATACAAATAAGTTACTTTAGAAAAACTATATATAAAAGAAATGAAAATCCTCTGTTCCACTACACCTCCAAAAGTACGAAATAAAGTACACGGTTATGGGCTGGCTCCCCCAGCTGGAATCTTGAGCTGTTCGATATGAACAGTCCTATGTTTTCTTGGCTCAGCCACATTCTGAATAGTGACTAGGTTATGCTCTCTGATAGCAATCACTCTGAATGGACCCTCGTACCTCAGAACCTCCTTTGCACGATTCGATATAATTTTTTTGTACACAATTGTACCGATTTTAATATCTCCCATAATATCCTTCACGCCCTCGTTTTCCCGCGCCACTCTCCTACTCTTTTCCGCTGCTATCCGGCCATGTGCTTTCCCCCACATTTTCTCGAGATCTACTCTATTTATGGCTAGTTGTTCTGCTACGTTTTCGTCTACAACCGTATCACCCTCGTCTCTTCTTCGCACTCGTAAACCAAAAAGGGCCTCGAACGGGGAAAATCCGGTGGCCATGTGTATGGAGTGGTTGTACGCTGCTATGGCTCGGGGCATCGCCTCATCTGCTTCCAACCCTTTATCTGCGTGGAATACTCGGAGATATTCTCCCAAGGTATTATGGAGCCTTTCGATTCCCCCCCTACTTTTAGGATGTCCGGGCGTATTCCAGTGCCATGTAATTCCTAGCCGTTTCATCTCCTGTCGCAAGTACGCGTTATCGAATTCCCTGCCCCCATCCGAGGAGATCGTATTTGGCACCCCATAGAATTGGAACCATGTTTGAAGGGCGCTATTCACCGCCGCTGCCGATTTCTCCTTCACCGGGTGGGCTATGGCCGTTTTGCTAAATGTATCCACTATTGTTACCCATTTAAACCCCCTCCACGTAAAGGTGTCTACTTGAAGATCTGTCAATGGTATCGTAGGCGTCATCGTCTCGGTTTGTAATCCTACGGGAGGATGGCGGTCATACTTAGCCGTATGACAAATGTGGCAGTTCCTTATTATCTCCTCTACCGTTTTCCGCATCCATACCCAATAATACTTTCTTTTTAGTGCCGCCAACGTCTCATTGATTCCCCGGTGGTTCGTCTTCCCTTGATGGTACGCCATCGTTACATCCTTTTGCTGTTCCTGATCGCGAATGGTCTCTACCATAGATCGGCATCGGATAAACGTCCCGTCTATCCCTATTTTTTCGAATCTCCACAAGTTACGTATCTTGTCCCACACTGTCGCATTGCCAACATACAGATAGTGGGTCGCACCTGCTTTAGAGGCGTCCTTTAACGCTCGGCAGATTTGCTCTTCCTGGACTCCAGGTTGGGACCAAATAGTAACAATATTATGCCTCTCGTATCTGGAAAATTCCGTTTTCAGTAACCCCGTGGTCCTTGTTTTCCATATTATCTGCCAAGTCTTATCGTTTATTACCTCATCCACCTCCTCCATCTCAGTCGATCTCTCGTCTTGTGATTCCTCCTGGTCGGGAGATTCCCCGTTGTCCCGGCGGTCTGTTTCTCCTTCTCCTTCCACATCTGGCGTCCATTCCCGTACGAACCTCTGGAGCTCCCCGGAAGGTCCCCCTTCACCTGATTCGATAGCGTTGACCTGCAGGGCACGAGATAACCAATCTGCCACCACATTATCCTTTCCCGGCTTGTATGCTATTTTGATATTGTATTGGCTCAAGATCTCCTTCCAACCCGTCACCCTAGCCGACGATTCTTTCAAATTACCCACCCACAGAAGTGGCCTGTGATCGGTATGAACTTTGAACCGCTTTCCAAATATATAGGGCCGGAAGTGTTGGACTGCCCATACAATCCCTAATAACTCTCTCTCGAGCGCGCTATATCGGGTCTCTGCGTCTGTAAGCCTTCTGCTTGCGTATGCCACAGGCCGTTCCCCCTTATCATAATCCTGTGACAAAACCGCCCCCAGTGCATATTCACTAGCGTCGGTGGTGATCGCAAATGGTTTTGAAAAATTAGGGAATGCGAGGACCGGTTCCGTTTGTAGCCAACACATGCATTTCCTGATGTTCCCCTCGATCTCTGGAGTAATCCGAATTGTGCATCCCTTCCTTAACAGTGCATTCAGAGGACTCAGATGCTCGGCCATCTCTGGGACGAATCGACGATAATAATTTAGGGTTCCTAGCAATCTCCTGATTCCCTTGATATCGGTTGGCATCGCCATTTTCCCTATGGCTTCCACCTTCTTACCGTCAGGCCGCACCCCTTCTGCCGATATCGAATGCCCGAGGAAGTTGATTTGCTTTTGCCCTAATATTGATTTTTCCGCTGATAATTTTAAACCAAATTGACGTATTCTGTCAAAGACTCGTTTCAAATCCTCTATATTGTCCAACTCCGTCTTACTAAAAACGAGATCATCCATATAGACCTGGCACATGTTTTCGTCTAAGCCCCTCAAGAACTCGTCCATCAGCCTCTGAAACGTTATCGGCGCATTTTTTAAACCAAATGGCATACGGGTAAACTCGTAATGGCCCCTTTCAAACGTAAACGCTGTTTCACATTGGTCTCTGGGATGCATGCGAATTTGGTGGTATCCAGATTTCAAATCTAGTGTGCTGAACACGGTTGCTCCGCCCAGTCTGTCCAAAATGTCCTCTAATCTGGGAATAGGGTATTTCTCATCCAACGTATTTTCGTTGAGTTGCCGGAAATCTACCACCACCCTATAGCGCTCCCTTGGATCCCCGTTAACAGGTTTCTTCTTGACCGCCCATAGAGGACTGTTAAAGGGTGATGTGCTGTCAACGATAATACCTTGCCGTTTTAGCTCCGCGATCTCCTCCCTAATGTGTTCCCGCAACGCCTGTGGGTACCGCCGCTCCTTCACGTAAGTACTCTTCTCAGATTTCAAATGAATTTCATGAACCGTTTCTCCCGTCACGCTCAGTGGATCCCCCTCGCGAAAAAAAATATCCGCGTATTCTTCCCTTACGCCCATCCTCCAATCCTTGCCTTGGGTAATTGCACCGACGCACCTCACATCCCTTTTCGCGTTCTCCATCGTTCTATATGTCTTCCTCCCAATTCTAATCACCCATTGACCTTCTACATTACTGAGTTTCGCCCCTAGTTTCCCGAGCACGTCACACCCCAAAATCCCACCATACTCGCGCGGCATGGTCTCTACCACATGCAGAGTTGCTACATCGCCCTTTTTGCCAGATTTACTTAACGCCAGTTCTAGTTCCCCCTCCACCGTACAGGGACCACTCAAAGTGACTAGCTGACATAAACACTTTCTAATTTCTGGGTCACACTTTCCTTTAAATATAGGGTGTAGACTATCTCTACCTACTAGAGTACACGAGCTCCCTGTATCCACAAGACACCTCCACCCCTTGCAAAACTCTATAATAGGCAACCTATCACACTTCTTTACCACACTATTCACAAATAATAGGTTGCCCCTCCGTTTACACAATCCTCATTCTTTTCTTATCTGCTCACTACGTCTCCTTGTGCTCCGTTGCTTGCTTCTTCCTCCGGGAGTTCCTCTGCGGCTAGGTTCGCTTCCTTCCGTCTCGGACCCTGAAGCCTCCGAAGATCTAGTCGATATCCTGTTTCTCCGCCATATTCTTTGAGCATTGATCTCCATAGGTTCGCCTCGATCGTGCTCCCGGCGCCTTATATATGGGCATTGTCTGCCTGTGGCATTCGAAACACCGCGCACGTGGGCACTGAGCCTCCAAGTGCCCTATCTTACCACATTCGTGGCACCTCCTTTCCTCTCTTCTCCCATTCTTCTTCTCCACAATTTGCCTTCTTTCTCTAGGTAATTTTTCTCTTCTCCCAAACTCTCCATCTCTTCTTCTTCCCATGTCCTGTCTCACTCTATTCCTTCCTGCCTCGTTCCTCCGGTACGACACTCTTTTCCACCCTGGTTCGATCTCTTCTCTCTCTTCCTCGTCGCGGGCACTCGCATCTACCATGTCCTGTACGCATTCCATGAATGACCTATCCCTGGGTAATCCGTCTTTCTTTCCAGTATCCCTGGCTAATTGTACCTTCAGGACTGTGGTCATAAACAACATCCATGCTTCGACCGCACTGGTATCCATTACTTCTCGTAATTTTTCGCCACCATCCCCGCCCTTGAGGAAATGATTTAGTTCACCCACATCACCGTTAAATTTCTCCAAGTCTGATATCTCCCTTCTTAAATCTTGTGCATTGGCCTTCCTTAACTTCATTTTCTCCAATTCGTTCGTTTCCTGTGCAATTCTGTTTGCTTCCTGGGCAGCTAAGTCTGCTTGCGCCATTGCTAGAGTTGTTGATGGTAATGGGGGAAACTGGGGATTCGCCTGTTCTGGCTGTGAAGGCTCTAACGTTAACGTTGCCGGCCTCAGGATTTCTCTTTGTTCATTCATATTGGCAAGACTGGTTGTTTTTTCAAATTGAGAGAGCAAAAACAAATATAAAAATGAAAGTAAAATAGATCAATAATGAACTCACTGTAGTCTTTAGTAACCTTGAAAAAAACAATATATATTCTCACTGAACTGCTAAAACGTTTTCCCGGGTTTCGGCACCACTTAAGTACTTCACCTCACAAAACATAAACAAAAGAATAAGTAGGAAGATAAACAACACACTTGACGGCTGGTTAAACACTGACTTTATTGCCATCTTGAACCTCTATTTATAGATTCCAACAGCTGTTTACAATGCCAGCTTGATTAGTGACTTTGCGATCATCGTCTTGTCTTAACTTATATATATATTATATATAACAATGTAAATATATATATAACAATATAAACAATATATAACAATATAAACAATGGAATATATAACAATATAACAATGGAATTATTATAAAAGAAATTTATATTGAATAAGGATCTTCTTAAGATGCTTATCTTACTTTAGACTGATCATTACTACCGTATCGTATTTTTAGATTCACAACTACTTCGTCCAAATATTACTTAACTAATAACTCTACTACTAGTAAAAAAAAAAAATGTTCGAAGGCCTCATTCATTAATAATTCTAATAAAATAAATCTCAATTCTGATTCATTTCCTAGGTAAGACAATTTCTAGAATAATATTTTGACCAAAAGTAAATTGAATCATCATATAGCGAGCTCCACTTAACTTGAGTAAATGCTATCTTTGTCTCATTTCCAGTTACAACTATGACCCGAACCTCCTTCTTGGCTCACATTTGCCTCCTAGTTAAGTATTAATATATTAATGCAGTAATAAAAGTTACTATTATAAACCTATAAAATATTTAAGCATACATACTTTGTAATGATAAAATTTAAGAAAAGAAGTAATTACAACTAACCTATCAATGGTAGTCATTTGTTGAGAAATTATACATGAAAGTGTGTATACATGATGAGAAAGTTGTGTAGCAGCTAACTGGTGATCTTGACCAGTCATAAGAAGTAGAGGAGACTCAAAATCATCTTCTGTATCTTCATGAGTATTATTTATATTGAATGAAGAATTCTGAAAATTTTCATAAATTAATATAATGCATTATTATGAATTGATTGTAAACCTAAAATTCAAAACTGTATAAAAAACATTGTAAATTAACTAATAAATCAGTGAAAAATAGCAAACACTTGAAAAAAAACATTAAAGGATTGTTTTCTAGATACTAATAAATACAATTTTTAATATTCATAGAAAAGTTAAAATTCATTGGGTTTTTTTTTTTTTACAATTTAAAAATATATCAGTCGTCCTACATCCCGTTGAAAAGTTCCCCCTACCGTTATTTTTCGTAGATCTGGAACCAGCCAGAAATAATATTGAAATATTCGATATCAATAGGCTTGTCTATTCAGTCGTTCGCTTTGAAGAGCCAAGGCAAAGACCTTCAATTGTCCAATGCACAAAATGCCAAGCACTCGGACATACAAAAGCGTACTGTCACTATCCGGCCAGATGTGTCAAATGTGCTGGAGCACATGCAACAGAAATATGCAAGAAAACGAGGGAAACACCTGCAAAGTGCGTGCTATGCGGTGAGGACCACCCAGCAAATTATAAAGGATGCATGGTGCATAAAAACCTACAGAGGCTAAGATCCCACCATGCACCATCAAATAGTAAAGAAGTAAATGCCAAAGAAGAAATAGAAAAATTACAAGACATTTCATTTCATAGTAATCAACAGCAGCCGTTGACCTCAACAAATATTAATCCTCCTCAACAGGGACAAAAAAAATATTCATTCATCAGTCGAAATCAGCAGCCCTGACATCAACAGATCCGGCAACAGGCGCCTCAAACCTCCCAATCCCAGCCAATGGTTCCCAAATCTCATCCACCTCCACTACCTCCACGCCAAGACATCCCTTCTCACCATCTTCCTCTACGGGTGAAGCTTCCACCTCAGAGTGAACCCACAATTCCATCCCAAACTTCTTCCATTATAAACCTCCAAACCCAAACACCATTGAAAGTCGAAGCAGCTCACAGTGTCCTAAGAAGGGTCCAACTCCCAACCAACTTTCCAATAAACACTAATCCTCCATCTCAACCTTCTGTCCAATATCCTAGTCCCAGTCAAAATCCAGTAGACATCAACACAATCCTTTCGACCTTCTTATTTGAACTTAATAATACCATCAAACCACTCATTTCCCTTCTAACCCGACTCCTTTCCGAAATGCCATTTACTACCCCACGATGAACACTAAGCCCCTATCAATCATACTGTGGAATGCAAATGGCCTACATAACCATCGAGACGAACTTGACTTATTTCTTCATGACAATCACATAGACATTGCCCTATTGACTGAAACACACTTCACAAAGCGATCATATTTTTACATACATGACTACATTACTTATAGATCAGATCATCCTGACAATACAGCACATGCCGGTTCTTGTATCCTTATCCACAAATCCATTCCTCATTCTCTTATTCCTTCTACTTCAACTGACGCCATTCAATCAACTTCAGTAACCATTTCAACTAGTCCTTTCCATATGACATTCTCAGCTGTATACTGTCCTCCTGGTAACTCCCTTTCTTATAACCTCCTCGAATCCTTAATCCGATCCCTCGGACCATGTTTTATTGCCGGAGGAGACTACAACGCCAAACATCAACGATGGGGTTGTCGAACATCCAATTTCCGTGGTAGCATCTTATCCCGAATTTCAACCTCTAATAGTTTCTCTATCCTCGCACCCATAAACCCTACTTATTGGCCTACATTGCTCAAAAAACGTCCAGATATTCTTGACATATTTGTTTCCTCACAGATTTCCTGCAATCAAACAACTATAAAATCCCTGGATGACCTTTCCTCTGATCACAGTCCAGTACTACTTCAAGTACATTCAATTGCTATTCCTAAGCCCTCTCATCTGAGACTGATTACTGGACGTGTAGACTGGGATAAATTTCGATCGAATCTGGAAAATAATTTAGACCTCAAAATTCCGCTTAAAACAAAAGTTGACATCAATTCTGCAATAGACAAACTAACAAACGCAATACAAACCAATATAAGAGATAGCACCTTACCAAGGAAAAATTATTATCAACAGAATAACTGGCCACTTCATATTCGCGAGTTATTAAAAGAAAAACAACGGGCAAGAGCGAAGTGGCATCGCACCAGATATCCATCGGACAGGAGTCATTATACCAAACTAACCAACAAATTAAAATCAGAGATCAGAACATTCAAAATTCAAAATTTGTATTACCGTACAGAAAATCTGAGTACTACTGACAAATCCTTATGGAATACCACTAAAAAATTCCTAAAATATAAACATTTCAACCATCCACTTTTAACCGTATCCCAAACCTGGTCAAGATCTGATGAAGAAAAATCACAAATTTTCGGCCAGCACCTATTCAACACATTTAACCCTCATCCAGATATTCTTAATCCAACCCACTCTGAATGCATTGAAGCAGAATTAAGTATTCCTCTTCAGATGTCCCCTCCTCCTAAAGCATTCCATCCTTCCGAAATATCAAACATTATTCATAGATTACCCGTCAACAAAGCCCCTGGCCACGACCTAATCACATCCCATATTCTAAAACGCCTTCCTCGGAAAGCGATCCTACTGCTTACATATATATACAACGCTGTACTCCGCACCACGTACTTTCCTGATTCCTGGAAATTATCCATAGTTAAGATGATACCAAAACCTAAAAAACCACCAGAACTCTCATCCTCTTACCGTCCTATATCTCTCCTGCCCATAATGGGCAAAATACTTGAAAAACTCATTCTGAAACGTCTTCATCCTATCATAAAATCCAATCAAATAATCCCAGATCACCAATTTGGTTTCCGAACATCACACTCCACTATCCAGCAATGCCATCGTGTGGTGGACGTTGTCTCATCCGCATTAGAGCGCGGAATGTACTGCGCGGGAGCTTTTCTCGATGTAGAGCAGGCTTTTGATCGAGTCTGGCATCCGGGACTGTTGTACAAACTCCGTAAATTCTTACCTTCTACTTACTTCCTTATTATCAGTTCCTACCTCAGTAATAGAACCTTTAAAGTAAACCATAATTTTTCCTACTCTTGCCTCTTTACCCAGTCTGCCGGAGTTCCTCAAGGTAGTATCATGGGTCCCATCCTATACACGATATATACAGCTGACATCCCAACCCATCCAAGCACTGTCCTCACTACGTACGCTGATGACACATGTGTGTTATCAGTAAATAACGATCCATATGTTGCATCCCAATATCTTCAATCCCATATCTCAAACCTTCAAGAATGGTGTCAAAATTGGAGAATTAAAATAAATCCTAACAAATCCCACCTTCACTCTTCGTCGTAAACCTACGAATTCCTGCCCTACTGTATCCTTTAATAACACTCCACTGATCCCTGTCGAACAGATACGTTACCTAGGACTCCATCTGGACAAACGTCTCACTTGGAATCCTCATACAAGACTGAAAAGACAAGAAACTGCTCGACGATTTCGCCTACTTCAACATTTACTGGACAAACGTTCAAAGCTACCAATTAATTACAAAAGACTCATTTACATGACAGTTATCAGACCTATTTGGACATACGGAGTTGAGCTTTGGGGCTCTACTAAACCATCCAATTCATCTCGCATCCAATCCTTACAATCCAAAATCCTTCGTAAAATCCTCAATGCTCCTTATTATGTCACAAACAAACTCATCCATCATGATCTTAATATCCCATATGTTGCTGATTTGGCCCAAACTAGATACCTATCCTTCCATGAAAAGCTCCATACACACTTGAATCCGCTAGTCTCTCGACTTGCTTCCCATACTATTCCTGATAACCCTCCGAGGCGTCTGAAAAGAAGATGGCCTCGAGACCATCTAGTATAGAACTTTTTGGAGTGCTACCGATGGGTAGTTTCTCCACAAGTGCTTTTCAAGTCATATTGTACATATAGCAGATTTACTTATTGTAATAGTATTATAGTTGTAAATATCAATAAATTGAATTAAAAAAAAAAAAACAATTTAAAAAAACATCTGATTTACTCAAATTATATCAAGTTCAAATTATAATGAAAAAATAAAATTATAATGAACTTTTAAAGAAAATAAATACATACATTAATGGTAGTAGGCCTATAAAATTTAGGCAGAGGTTCTGGGGAGTTAGCAACAAAATCAGTGTTAGTCTCCTTATTATATTGTTGTTTTTTCTGTAAAGCACCTAAAACAAATAAGAAATGTTAGTAATCATACGCGTACAATTAGAATAGTACTACAAAACACTTATGGTACAAGATTCTTGAGTAACAATTGATTTGTGTCTGTTAAATAATATAACTATAGAAACATTCCAACAAAGAAGATTGCCCAAAACTGTTTCATTTCCAACAAATTAGTCTCGGTGATCTAACTTGTTTTCTTTCAAAATTATAATGAATCTGAATATATTTTATTTCCTCTTGATCTTCAAACATAAATATCCGCAGGTTGTTGCTTCAAGTTGAGTCTTAAAAGTTTTAACTTTTCATTTGTTTCCCTTTTAGTATTTTTCAAAAAATACGAGTTATCATGAGCTTTAGTATGGATAGGGGAGATTAATTATGGGAATTTGTATATTTCAAATAATCATTTAATCATTTTATCATTCAATTAATCATTTCATCTAGAAATGAACGTTTCAACAAACATATATCATCTATACTTCCAAATGTTAATTAAAACTTACATTTCTTGATGTAATGATTATCGAAATCCACTCATTAGTCTTAATTACATTTTCTTTTCCATACAAAAGCTTACGATAACTTGTATTTAGGAAAATATTAAAAATAAGACGAATAAACAGTTAAAACCTGTTGAAACTCAACTCGAAGTGACAACCTTGGGAACAGATATCCAAGTTAAATATACAACATAAAAAATGGATATTTAAAATTTTAGATCTTGTTGGTTATGGATAATCTTCAAACTGATTATTAAGGAGAGTATAACAACAGACCTTTGAAGGTTGAGAATAGCGTAGGAATTTTGTAATTAACAAAAGGAGAAATATTTTACTATATTGAAAATAAGAGTGGTAATATAGATGTATAATATAACAAAGTTAACATTTTAGAAAAAATAATCTCCAACACAAAAAGCCATTGGAGATGAGAAAAATGTACAAATATAAGTGATGGTTGTAGTTGATAGTTAATGATATAATATTATGTAATGAAGAATTACTTTCCAAAGAAATTACTACAAAATTAAAATTGATTTTCATCAGCACTGAAATAGAAATTTGGGTGTTGGGTGTAATGGACTAGATTTTTTAGTAACCTGTCCTTGTATGTGTGTGCATGGTGTGCTTTTTGATATAATTTCCAACATTATGTGATACCTTTCCATAGATTTCTGAATTTTTTTTTTAGTGGTGGTAAGGCTAGATTTTTGTTAGAAGGATAAGGTTAAAAATCTTATATTCTGTTTTATTGTGCATAATTTCATAAATGTGGTCACTAGTCACATTTACTTTTATCTCAGAATCAGAAACACACATACAGAATTATACATTAACTGAAATATATATATTTAAAAAAACATGATAGAGTTAACTAGTTCATTAATTTAGATGAAGTATTATTCACCTCTGGAAACTGATGCCTGATTGTCAAAACCACCAAAAGTTTCAGCCCGCTTAGGTAAAGTGGGAGAAATATAAGTCTCACTTTGTCGTTCACCAACTGAACTGGCACTTCGAGATAAATTTGTAGCTGAGGCATATAAAGACTTTGCCAATTGATTTACTTTCTGTAATATTGAATAGATTAAGTATATTTAATAAAATATCATTTCAGAAAATAATTATTATTTTGTTTAATTAAAAACAACACAGTAATATATAATTATACATGATACATGATACAAATAAACTGTGCTACACTGTCAATCTACATTTTATCATGACACCTTCCCTATGTTTCTATGTAATGCCTAAATTTGTCACCAAACTGATTTAATGTTCTAAATGAAATTTAAAATAAACTATGATTTCTAAAAATTAAGATTGGTTAGGAAAATTTTTAATTACTACTACAGCTTTGGAAAAAGTTTTGAGCAAGTAAAATGTTATAAGCGTAGCTATAGAACCTGAATCTATAAGTTGTAGTTGTGTTTTAGGAAGATACACTATCTTAATAGCTGGAAGTAGATCATTATGATGGAAACAGGAAAATAATTATAAAAGAAATTCCCGTTTACAAATAATGATGGTAAACTAAGGATATTAATCAGTCAATGAAGAATGTTTCATCCATGCCTTTTATGTAGCATAATAGTAAACAGACAGACTGTTATTACTAATATTTGATTGCCACTAATCTCTTAGACTTAAATACTTTTGATGATTTCATGATCTCTTTTGCTCTAAATTTTATGTTTCAAAAAATATTGTGTATACCAATTTCAAATCACATTTTATTTCTTTAATCACTTACTCAACTTAGTAAAAACATGGTTTGTTTTAATATAATCTTAAAACATATCTACTGTAATACTGATATTTCAAATTTATTCATAAATCATTAAAATTTCTAACTACACTTAAAGAATGAATACATTTTTATCTGAGTAAGTTGAAAAATACAATATATATGTCATATATATCATATGTATATAGCGAACGAACATGTATATCCAAAGCTATTTGTGAAATTTATATAGAAATAATTCTAGATCACTCCAATAAATAAATGTTACACATTTACTTTTACCAAAAATTATAACCAATTTTATGTTAATGACTAATTTGGGCTAAAACAGAATACTTGTAGCAAATCAGCCAAAATGATTTCTTACAAGTAAAACATTAATGAATCCATTTAGTTTACCTTGACTGCTGTTAGAACATCTTTTCTTATTTTTGTGTTATCCAATTGTTCAGACACTAAAGACATGTAATCAGGCCTATCAGGAACATTTTCCACTCCAGCAGTTGCCAACAGTTTTAATTGAAGGGCCATTTTTTCCTCTAAGATTTGAGCTTGTTCCCGATCTTTTTGCCTAAGAAGTTCTAAACAAAAATAAAAATAAATAAAGAGGAAAATGGTAGTATTTGTAGACAGCAAACAAATAGTTTCATATTTATATCATAAAAGTAATAACTTATTAATTCTTAAAATAGTTATGTTATTCAAGTTACATTTTAAGAAGGTAGAAAGTAATCAACTATGAAAGTTTAAAAATAACTATGAATATATAAAATATGCAGATGGCAAGTTCAAAAATATTTTTGCAACATAAAATTATTAAATTCATGAAATAAAACCATTAGAAAAGAAATTATACTGTTCACAAATAAGATTAAAATATCAGAACCAATGGGCATTGGAGAAGTTTTTTTTCATTCATTGGTTATATCACGTGTTTACAACTTTTATCTCCTATTTATTCTATAAAGACGGATAACACAAAGATATTGTTGCATTGTAGATGACATGTTTGCAAGAGATGAACAAATACACTACATTACGGCGATTAAATGTCATAAAAATTCAAGAAATTGAAAAAAATCAATAGTGTTCTCAAATTGAAGATAATGTTTCTTCCAAGGTTATTCTATGAGCAAAGCTAAGCAAGACCATCTAAACAGTAAATGACAAATTTAAAAGCAGTGAGAAATGTTTGGTGGTATGAATGAGAATGTAATGTGGCAAAGCAAATGTAATAATTAGGAGCAGAAATGGCAATTGAATGAACGAAGACAAGTGAAGAAATGATTTTGGCCACTTGATCAACTGATGGTAGGGTGGAAGGAGAAGATGGATGAATGGCAAGTGATAGGCAGGTTCATGTGGTCAAGGATAGAACCTTGTTGAAAAAAAAAATGAACCAGGCAAAGGCTACTTTTGTCTATAGTGCCAGAAGATTCTTTTAGTTATAAAACAAAAATACCATGCATAAAACAATAATACTACATCAACAAAAGTATTATGCATGCAAACATGCCATCTTAAGTTAATTGTAAAGAAAGGACTGATTTCAACGCAATATAGCAGAGATACCTCATATTTTAGTTGTATTTATATTCTGGAGAATGCTTTATTACTTCATTTATATAGAATTTTACATCATTGAGGAGGGTAAAAATAACACTGTGATATCATTTAACATTAAACTGAAATAATTGAATAATAAAATAAATTCAATAAAAATTTTTTATATTTTCACTATGGTTATTAATTAATTAAAAATAAAATTACTGGTGTTCCCCTTCCAAAATGATCCTACTAAAATAAGGTTGACTAAAAAAAAAAAAACCCGTTAAAAGTACCTATACATTGCATGACACTATACAACTCGTTTTTTGTGTCTGGTCAAAGACCGTAATTTTTCATCATATTATGCCAAAATGGAGTGGAATATGACCTTACTATTGAAGAATATTCGCTTTTTGGCGGAGAGCTTGTTTACTCTAATTTGGAATCCTGAATTATTCTTTATAGAGTTGTTAATTAATATGGTTGTAACATCATCCCATTTTCCAGTGAATTCTGAGCTTATTTTGTTTTTAATATAAGAAGTTTAAAGTGCTTTGTGTTTGAAATATTGTATTTGTGTTACAATTCGAATTGATTACAATAAGAATATTTTAGATGTTTATGTCTATTAAACATATACTAAAAGCATACTCCTGGCTTCAAAAGCAAATATTTGGAGGAACCCTGTTCATTTTTCTCAATGTTAAGGTCTAACCAAGGAAACACAATCACTTTCGACCCAGACACAAAAAAAAAAATTCAATTTCGTTGTTTAGTGTAATAGATCAAGCTAATGTACCTGATCAACAATCAACAATAATTGAATTAACAATTAATGTCAACATGCTTTAGATAAATGCAATTAAACATACTAGATATTAGTATTCACAACAAAATAAGGTGTATTTATTTTTGTAAACATTTAAATAATTCTATACAAGTACCACTTTAACATATCTACATAAAAATTTGAAAGTAATTATTATTGAAGTAAATGCATAAAATTTGCATATTTTGAAAACAAGGCATGCAAAATATGGGAGGATGCTTCCACTGTACCTTTCAAATCTCCTATGTTAAGATCTTTATAGAAAATGAGAAAAAAATTGTATTCATAATAAAACTATAAATAGAAAAATCAATATTAACTAATAATGTAAGGTATAAGTGAAACTTACAAAATGATATACAAAAAAGTATAATTAAATGTAATAATAACAATATCAGACAAATTTTATTGGAAAAAAAAGTACGTAAGCATCGGGATGAATATTCTAATGTTTATTTTTTTGATAATGATTTCCAATTGTTGAGTCCAGTGTATCAAATATACTGTTTAAGATATATAATTTTAAAAAAACATGATCAAGATCAAATTCCAGTTGTAACTTTTTTCTTCAAAATTTCATCCTTCTAAAAATTTGGAAAAAAAGAAGTTTCAATACTTCTATGCCTAGATCCGTTAGTCTCTACTGGAAAAGAGACTCAAACAAGCAAGACTATAAACAAGCAGAGAAAGAAGAAAAATCAAAATTAGATGAACAAGGGAGAAGAACATTTATGAGTACAACAAACAATTTACAGCCAAAGAAGCACAAATTTGATGTAAGTTCTTCCAGGTTTTTGATCTTTGCTTACAAATTTCATTTAAAGAATACCTAGTACCATTTGAAAATTCAAGTATTGATGAGGTCTTGGTTTTATTTAAGGACAGTACAAAAATGAACCAATATTTAGCAGCTAAAAGAAGTTGTTTTGGGATAATGGTATTTGCAATATGTGATTATGAAAACATATTATATCACATAGTTTATTTTGGTGCAAACATTGGTGGAGACATTGGGCATTGACTATAAAATAAGGAAAAAGTACTAACACTGTCTATAGTAATGGACTATAATAAACGCATAGGAGACCTCAATAGAAGTGACTTGGAGATAAAGACAAAAGACGAGAAAAAAAAGTATATATAAATCAAGAAGCTGTGTGTGTGTGTGTGTGTGTGTGTGTGTGTGTGTGTGTGTGTGTGTGTGTGTGTGTGTGGTGTGTGCGTGTGTGCGTGTGTGCGTGTGTGCGTGTGTGCGTGTGTGCGTGTGTGCGTGTGTGCGTGTGTGCGTGTGTGCGTGTGTGCGTGTGTGCGTGTGTGTGTGTGTGCGTGTGTGTGTGTGTGTGTATACAAACAAACAAACAATTACTATTACATTTTTTACTTATAAATACATGTAATAAAATTACAATTTTAATATGAAAACATTAAATAATTAATACTTATTTATTATTATTATTTTTATATAAATAGTGCAGAGTAACAAAAGATATAAAAGTTAAAAAAAAAAATTAAGAATATCAAGAATGTATCAAAAGATCCATAGCTCAGCTTTCCCAAGCAAAAGGATATTCCCATTATTTTTCTGTTTAATTATTGTTATCCTGTAAGTCTATGCCAATGCATGTACACCCATTTCAATCCATAATTTATAAATAAGGGACAAAGATGTATGTTAAAACAGAGCTAGATGAATGTACATGAGTACACATACTACATGTTAATTTTAGAGAACATTAAGCTAAGAATAAAAGTTTTTTTTTTATATACAACAAAACTTTTCTATAAGCAAAAGGTGTGATGCTAAGAATAGGATTAATGTTTTAAACATAGTTATATACAAATAAATAATAGAAAAAAATAATGGTAAACATGGCTGAATACACCCTGTTTTATTATAATAAAACCATATGCACACTTGTGAAAAAGTTTAGTACTTGATTTAGCCTAGTATATAAAAAATTACAAAACAACTTACCTACAATTTCTTTTATGTGTTTTTGTTTACTATCAAACTGTTTCTGCTTTTCTTCAGCGCTTAAAACATGTCCCCTGCTTTCTTCATCATCTTCAGGACAATTTTGCACAGCTGATCTGTAAAATAAATAAATCTTTTCATTGATCATTGAGCATGCTGCACTGTAGAACATAATAGTACTGTTTTAAGATTTCAATCATATAAGTTCTAATATTCTAAGAGCTGGAGGGTTTCTTTAAGAAATGTTAAACAAAGAAAAAAAATAGGCTTTAAAATCTAAGAGGGTAGAACATCTACATTAAAAAAGTAAATTGCTGAGAAGTCTAATACATTAAAGAGCAATTAAACAGAATATGTGAATACTACAGACTTGGAAAAGGTCATACACAAGTACCTATATTTTATTAAGACTATCTATCCAAAAGTAGTTATGCACCTAATATCCTGCTATTAAATTTTATAGAATGAGAAAAATAAAATAAATATTGAAGCCAAGTAAAGCCAACAAAGCAGACAGAAGACATTGACAACAGCAATATCAATCAGAGATTTTACAATATATAATAAGGCTTATATAATTACCCTAATGTTATGTCCACTATTAAGAAAGGAAGGTTAAGATGGTTGGGCTATGTACATAAAATTATCAAGATGGTCTGGATGGAGAACCAGACAGAAACAGAAATAGGGGAAGACCAAGGTATCGTAAGCAGGAAGATGTGGAAGTAGAGTTGGTGACAGGAGACAGAAGAGATTGTAGGAATGGAAAAGGATAATAGAGGAAGCCAGAAATCTTCATGGGCCATTGCACAATTGGAAAGAAAGAAAAAAATAATGGTTATAACGTTTTGATTTTGAAATGCATACATAAATTTATATGTACACATGTATTCAATCTGATGTTGTTCAGTTATTTAAAAAAGAGAGAGAGAAATGCTTTATTTTTCAGCAGTGCTGTCCAACTACATTGGAATGCCATAATACACAGCATACTGATCAATCCATATCGGACATACTGTACATTACAGTTTGTTTGTATTAAATACATACTTAAAAACTACAGCACAATTCCTAATTCTTCTTACTCTCTTTTCTTTCTTTTTTTATATACAAGAAAATAAAGAAAATACAAAACAAACAAATAAAACTAAGCACACATATATTACCATGCAATTTATGAAGATAAATAAAAAAAATATATATTTAATATATTAGCATGTGGAATATCAACTACTATATACAGGGTGTTTCAGGGTTAAATGGCTAAACTGAAAATTTGAACTAAGGACCTCAAAACATGAGAAAATTTCCTGTGAAGGTATCTCCGCAAACGATTTGTTTAGGAGATATGCACATCTAAAGATTTCATTGTTACGAATTATTTAGGCATAGTAAACAAATAAAACTTATTTTATTTGTTCCAACTACTTTATTTATTAAATGTAAACCATTAGCATTCATATTAAATGTTCAAAGTGATTTCCTTGAGCATTCAGACAGGCTCGGCATCTTTCTTCAACAACAGCAGTGACCAAACCGAAAATATGAACTAAGGACCTTAAGACAAGAAAAAAATATTTCGTACAAAGGTATGTTTGCAAACGCTTTGTTTAGGATTTATATTTAGATAGAATACTAATATGACTTGTCTCCCCAACTGTACATAAACTATGGACTTTAGGATCAATACTGTTTGGAATAGAACTATCTATAACATATATCAGTTTGTCTGAGGCTTTCGCAGAGTACTCATTATGCCTTCCATTTATACTAATGCTGAATATGCCGATATGGTGTTTGAGTACGGTTTTTGCAATGGTAATGCCAATGCTGCCCGTCGTGAATATTCCATGCGATTTCCAAATAGAAGATTACCTAGTAAGTCTACCTTTAACTCTACGAGAGAAACTGGCACATTTGCTGTTGTACCACATGCTGATGGTATTTTAGCCCATTTATGAAATGAAGAAAGGTGTGCGACTGTATTACATACAATATTTTGATGATAATCCATCTGCCAGTGTACGAAGAGCTGGAGCAGAATTAAATGTTAAGCCAACTACAGTATGGAGAACTCTCATTGCAGATGGACGTCACACATATCATTATCAACAGATACAAAATTTATTACCGCAAGATTTACGGCAAAGAAGAAATTTTTCAGATTGGTATTTAAATCAAGCTGATCACAATCCACACTTTTCAGGAGAAATTTTATGGACAGAGGAAGCTACCTTCACAAGAAGAGGTATCTTCAATAAGAAAAATAATCATCTCTGGTTGCATGAAAATCCCCATGCAATTCGTCAGCATCATTTTCAGCACGAGTTTCAGTGCAATGTTTGGTTCGGGATAATAGACAATATTTTAATAGGCCCACATTTCTTACCAGCTCGACTCAACACAGACACATTTTTGGAATTTCTTAATAATGATTACCACAATTTAGTTTAAGATATTCCACTACAACTGAGAAGGAAAATGTGGTTTCAATTAGGTGGTTGTCCTGCACATTACGGAAGAGTTATACGACAATGGCTAAATGCTAATTATTCTAATCAATGGATTGGCCGTGCAGGACCAGTGACTTGGCCTGCTCGCTCTCCATACCTGACACCACTGGATTTTTTTGTATGGGGTGACATTAAACAAAAAGTCTATGCTAGGCCAGTGAATGACCTTAATTCTTCACGAAGAAGGATAATTGAGTCTTCTGAATGCTCAAGGAAATCACTTTTTAATATTAGTATATTATTAATCACTTTTTAATATTTAATAATATAATAACATTTAATATGAACGTTAATGGTTTACATTTAATAGATAAAGTAGTTGGAACAAATAAAATAAGTTTTATTTATTTACTATGCCTAAATAATTCATAACAATGAAATCTTTAGATGTGAATATCTCCTAAACAAAGCGTTTGCTTTGTAGGAAATTTTTTTTTCTTGTTTTGAGGTCCTTAGTTCAAATTTTCAGTTTGGCCATTTAACCCTGAAACTCCCTGTATACGATGGTGAATTATCCCTAGGGATTCAAGAATAATATTCTCGGCGAGCACTGCTACATCCCTGCCATTGACACCCAGGTCATCCAGGAAGCTCCATGTTCTTTTCGGAATTGTTCCGCGAGACCCAAACCAGAGGCCTCTCTCACTCTCTCTCTCTCTCTCCTCGAAGGAAAGGGATGCACTTATCATATATTTCTTTCTTTTCCCTTTTACTCCACCCGCCTGGTCAAGGTCATTATTTTTAATTTTTAATAATCTCACCATCGGATCCAACACCAATGCTATCTTTCCGGTCTTCGGAAATGCGACAATATCCGCATATCTTGTGGATCTCTCGGTGTCGATACAATAGACCTCGTCAAAGCAGGCAAAGTCTTTTTCCTTTAGAAGCCTCATTAATTCGTGTTTGACCCTATGGTGTCGCCATGTTATGAGGAGGGAGTCAATGGGGCATTTTCCCAGCACATAGGCTGGTGTTTCTGACTCTCTGCCGCATTTGCGACAGAGGGACCCAACTTCTCTCGCCTGTCCGTTGGCTCCTGGGACTCCAGGCAGATAATTGATGTTCAGTTTTAGGGCATTGGTCCACTCCGACCCCGAAAGTACTTGTTTCTCGCATATATACCTGTTGGCTTTCGGTGTCTCCTTGAAATGACGGACTCCAATGCCAGGCTATCTGCAATTAGCCCATTCTTCATAAGAATTCTCTCGCAGTGACGGTCGTAGAGCTCTCACGATTCGGAAGTCCTTATCAACTCCCAGCCTTTCAAGACATTGAGCTGCTTCAGTTTCATAATTAAATATAGACTGGAACAGGGCATCCTGGACATTAGACAGTCACTGGGCAATTGACCAATGCTGAAGTGAAGTCTCCCATTGACAGCGAATCAGTCCCAGGCCTCGATACCTCCTCAGTGCGTACATCATGGCCGTAGAAGTGTTCCCAGGAGCCCGATAATAGCCTTGATACTTCTGCGGATATTTACATCAATGCCTTCTAACACCACAGGACATATCTTTGTTAGAGGCGCGGTTTGGAGAGTATAGGTAAGTCCCGGGAACAGGTACTGATTGACAACGTTGATCTTTTGTTCCGGTTTGAGTAGACGAGCTCATTAATTTGTCTAAATTATCACTTGATTTAGTCACCGCCTCCTCATCAAATACAAGCTCTCCCGAGAATGTACATCCTAAATATTTTATTCGCTCTTCAGCCTTACATGTATGGATGACATCTCCATTCTCTAGGGAGAGCATAGTCGTCCGCAGCTCTCCTTTTTCAATCAAGATACCCACACTCTTGCTTGGGTTGACAGCCAAACCGATCTCCGCAAGCATCCTTTGGACGCTGTTGATGATTCTTTCTGCGTCATCCTTGTCGCGTGCCGAAACAGCCTGGTCGTCCGCAAATCCATTGAGGACCACAGATTCTTGGTCACCCATATGTTTGTAACCAAACATCTTGGACATATTTTCGTCACACAGGTCGCGGTATAAGTGGTCAATGGCCAGGTTGAAAAGCGATGGCGACAATATCTCTTTGATTTTTGCTGAAGGTGATCTGTTAATTATTTGTCTAGAACCTTCTCTATGACGTGGCGCACAATGGAGTAAATTGTTATTGGTCTCCATGATGAGAGGCTTTTGGTATCCCCTTTTCCCTTATAAACCAATATGGTTCGCCCTTGCCGAAGAGGCTCTGAAGCATATCCCACCTTCAGCATGATCTCTGCAATTAATTTTATTATGTGCAAAACATCAACACATTTTATGGTGCAGATCAAGACCCCGTCAGGCCCCAGCAATGTATCCAATGATGTCGATTTTATTGATTTTTTAACTGATTGGGCATCAATGAAACTATGTTTGGAACCGGAGCACATTTTTCGTAATCCGCACGTTTGCAGAGATTTTTGTTTTCAAAGAGGCTCTTATAATGACTTTCAATATCGGCCACCATCATAGGGCATTGTTTAGGAGCGTCGGCATTCATTATACTTTGTATCACCTTTTTTCTTCTATTATAATAATTAAATTGTGCCATTTCACATTGGTACTGTTCCTGCCGACGACTCCTATCCACCTTGTTTGTCCACAATGAATCTCTGTGGGTTTGATATCTTTCCAGTCATATCGCTTTTATTTTTATTTCTCATTTTATAAAATTTGACGGCTGGGTGCTGGTGATAAAACCTACAGGCATAACACAGACCATTATATCAAAGGAATTATTCATTGTTTTAAATATTGCTATATCTATGTGTTAAATTCTAAAATATCATGCATATAATATTTTAATATCTAATAGGACACAGCTTCATATCAATAAACTTTGTCAAGTTTAATTAATTAAAATTTTTTGATACATACAATTGAATATTTCCATTCAATAAGCATTAATAATAGCCCTACTCAGCATATACCAACTCAGAGAAATAGAATATTATGGATATTTAAAATACCTTATTGCTTTAATCCAAACTTCTTTGTCTTTTGGATTATGAACTTTGAGTTCAAACATTTCTGGATCATTTGGATTTGATGAAATCAAATAGATTCCTCTTGATTCTTGTCCAGCCTTTTCCCTTACAAGCAGTTTTTGAAGAGATACAACACCAGCCTAAGGTAAAACATTAGAGATAAAAGTAATGAGAGCCAAACATTAAAAAATATAGAATTGCTTATCCTTTAAGTAACCCAAAGAAAGCATTAACAAAATCTACACAGGTCTACAATTACCTTCACAAATCTATAGATAAAGTGACTGTACAAAAAAGGTCATTATCTAGTTAAGAAAACATTGATAACAATTTTTTAAACCCTTATAGCATTGATATAAAAGTCTGCAAGCCAGATAATGCTGCTTGAAAAAATGCAGCCAAAACACTCAACATTTTTGTTTTTTAACGAATAATTTAAAAACAATGCATTTAATAAAAAAAAGTATAATTTTATTGAATGAAAAAACATTGAAATTTGTTCCTAATAAGTATCAGAAAATAATAATTTGGTGGTGTGGTGTCAAAAACTACAATTTTGTCCATAACATAGATAGAGTGCTATGTTTGCGCCTGCAACTTCAAAATGAGTACTTAGAGAGGAAAAATAGAATAGAATGATGAAGAGCATCAAATTACAAATTTATTGAGCACACATTTCTAAATTCAAATAATTACATCAAACTTGAAATGAACAATATTCGCACCAATGGCTTAATGTTAATTTTTTTTTTTTAGTAGTTAATTTCAAAAGAAAACTTATGAAACTTGCCAAATGACAAAATAAAGGTGTGACTGATTAGTAATTGTGGCAAAGTTGCTAATGGACAACCAAGGTTATTTTCAACAATCGTTTCTACAATATAATGAAATGAAATCTATCAACCTTAAATAATGGGCTACCGCTTATTTTAATGGAAAATATTTTTTTAAATATGAAATTATTGGCTTCGAAAATTTTCTGTTTGAATTTCGTGCCAAAACAGTTAGTTTTTATAAAACATAATGGGCGTCATCAGGCTTGTTGTCAGTTTATCTCACTACTTTTCCTTGTAACAAAATTATTTTTGAAAAAATCTCTAATAAAGTTGAAATAATTTTACTTTGTCTATTAAATAAATAAATCACTTATCATGTCTTACAAATACTGTTGTGTGCCAGTGTGTGAAAGCACCACAAAATTAACCCCAGATAAACTGTCTCTTAAAGTTCCCATGGATCCAATAAGAAGAAAAAAGTGGTTTTCTCTGATGAGAAGAAAAAATAACCTGGCTCCTTCTACAAACTGTTATGCCTGTGATTGTTATGATAATGCTAACATTCAAATTATATGTACAAATCATCCTTAAAAGATTGGTATGGCTTCTTATTATAGATCTTCTACATTAAATATAGTGCAAAGTTAAAATAGTTTCAGCAATAACTAGACAGTGTATAGTGCATGTAAACTCTCTCATAAACAAACACCATTTTCAGATGCAGTGAGTTTGATCTCTTTTTTTTCCTCTTCTGTTCCATGTAGAAGAAGAAGTAGAAAATATCATTTAAGTTAGATTAGTAGGGGGTCCAATAGTTTTAAAAAAGAAGCCGTACCAACCAAATTCAATTGTGTGAAGAGGATCCTAGCACATTCATCTCAACCAAGACTTCTTGGTGTCAAAAGAATGAAATAATGAAAACATAGAAAACACAGGATTGAATGTCTCAGAACCAATAATGGAAATTCCTACATGTTCTTCAAAAGTTAATGCAGAAACACAAGTATCATGGACATCAGAAAAACCAATGCTAAAAAAGTTCATATCAGAAGCAAAGCTGTTCAAACAAAGGCATGTTTGAATGATAGAGCATCATCGCCTATTTTAATGGTAAAAAATATGTGAACATCACCCATGAAGGTTCCAAAACTTCTTCCCAATGATATTTATAGTGATGACTCGAGTGATTCAGATAACATTTCATCATATGTTGATGAAACAACAGACAAAGATTTTTTTAATTTATCTTTGAGTGAACGAAGTGATGGTTATAAAGAAAGTATTTCAGCATTACTAAGTTTTAAGCACACTCAAAAGAATATCAAGAAGAAACCTTTGTTATATATAGGATATGTTGATAAAACTAATAGTTATTGAATAAAAAGATGCCAATAATAACAAAAATAGACTCTACTTGAAATAAGTTAATTTAATTAATAAGCAATTACAAAAGACTTTGTTAATTTCTTCTGGTTTAGACCATGTACAAAAATTTCCCGCCGACGTTTCCTGCTGACTTCCTCAGGGCTGAGATGAGAATAAGGATAACATTTTTTGTACACGGTCTAAACCAGAAGAAATTAACAAAGTCTTTTGTAATAATAGTGGCCGTGGAAACCTAAAAGAATATTTAATAAGCAATCGTTTTATTTCTCAAGATGAACACAGTATTCTATATGAAAATGCAAAAATATCATATGAATTTCTTATCATAAAAATGCAAACAAGCCTAATGACGTCACCAAGCCAAAATGAAGCTTTAAAAAGTTTTCATTTCCCGCGTGAATTTTTTCATAATCCGAACGCGATTTTTTCGATGAAAAATGATCTTTTAAAAATAAAATAAATATTTTTGTGAAAGTTACAATATGGTGAATCTAAAAATTCATTAATTTTTAATTTTTTAAGAAAATCTTGTTTGTCCATTCCACCATTCTGTCTGTTAATGTATGTATTTACCTGTTAACCGGGCGGGAAGTATAAATACGTCAAACGTAATTTTGTATTTTCCTTTGTGCTATATCATATATAAATAAACAAGGACTTTAGTAACTGTAAGGAGATTAAATATTATATTAAAGTAAAAATAAAATAATGAGCAGATGAACTCTTTATTTTTTATTAAATTTAATAATAGCTAAAATACAAAATAGGATAAAAACTTTTGTTTTAAATCACAAAAATGGATTTTATAAATGCTTACCTTATTTTCTGGAGTGAAGAATGAATACTTATGATTGTTTTCAAGCAAGAAACATAAGACATCAGAAAATACTATAACCAATACTACTTGCATTTTACCACGGCCTTGCATTAACATTGCAATGCCTTCAAACCTAAAATTAAGTTTCTAAAATCAATAAATTAAATAATAAAATTTAGCAAATCATCACTGAAACTTACTAAAGAGGAGAGGATAAAATAAATGAGTATAACTTATTTAATTATGCAAATACATACACAGATATATTCAAACACTTCATATGCTTGTGTATGTGTGTAGCAGCTGTATGTATAAAGTAAATTAGAGTTCCATTTCAATAAAATGTTCAGTATGAACACCATTTTTTTTGCTACAGAACTGGCACAACATACAGGTGGGTAACAGCATTTTTGCTTTAGACCCTGAACAACCCATCAGTTGGTCCCCATACTTCTCACATAAAAAATGTTTCTCGCTTTATTATTACCTAATTACATGACTACATTGACAAAATATTTTCTCTATAGTCCCTAATTCATTAAATATTAGACCAAGAAATCATTCATGCCAACCCTTAATTATAATAATAATATTGTTATAATATTATCTACTTTATACTTGTTTCAGGCATTTTACTTTATATAAATGCTTTATAATAACAAATTCTCTTTTTTTTTAATATCTAATGGACTGTCTTCCATTAGGTACAACATCCATTTCAACCAGTTGTCAGTAACCTTTTGACATTTCATCAACATTACATTAGTTTAAAAAACCAAGCTACAGCCTGTCCTAGAATTTACTTGAAGGAGGAAGAAACAACACAGAAGTGTCTGATCTCCATACCAATCATCCAATGAATACACATAATTAAAATTATTACTGTCGTGTTAAAAAAAACAACTAAACTTATTTTTTCAGTCACCTTCCGCTCACTCAAAATATGAAAAAATCCTAACAGGTATTTTTCAGTTGTGGTTGGGGTCTTACTAAAATATTCAGTTTACAGCAATGATAATCTTATATAAAAAGGACAAGATGGTCTGGCTGGCAGTCGCATATGGTATAGATAGATAAACAGATGGTATAAATACTAATAATAATAAATAGTTAATATTACTTGAGATTGTTTTTAATTACCACCTAGATCATCTTATTCATCACAATCAAGCATAAATTTAAATTATAATTATTTAATAAAGATTGAAATAATTCCAATGAAAGACGTAATAATTTTAAGGAATAAAAAATTTTATATTTGAATGCAAAGCCAGTTAGTAAGCAATAAAACTATGTAAGGCCATCTTCCAGTAAATTATATGAATTGATACAAATTGTTTATTAACATTTTGAAATAAATAATGGGATAATATTATTATAAAATAATAATATGAAGATATTAATTCATACAAATTCACCATACCATACATTAATTCACAAATATGGTAGGGGCATATTCCAGAGATATAACACACAAGCTGAATGTGAACGGATTATACTATGCCAACCTTAATATCACCATCAGTTTGACTTTTTATTTAAGTTAGGATTTAACATCATTACCAACCCCAATGGAGGCAGACATTGCAGGGGCCTGCAGGTTTTTAACCTGTCCATACCACGGATTTACCACAAAATAAATTTCAGCCTTTCCAGGATGTTTGATGGTCCCATCTCAGTCTTCTGACTGCAATTAACCACTGGTCCTCCAGGTCGGGAGAAACCCAGTACCGGTGGGTATAGCCTGGTCACCCTTTCTGCTGAGGGGACATAATTATTCAGGAGACTAGTTGTCCCGAGGATACAGGGCCTACATCGTTGGGATAATAGACCACAGACCTAGCCAAATTTTGTTTAGTTGCATGATACTAATTAACTGTTGATAATTACTTTATTTATACAGGAAGGTATACTCCAGGTTCGCAGGTTTTGATGGGTTATAAATTGTAATAAAATAAGATAATGAAATTGTATTTTTTATAAAAAGTAGTTTTATTTCATTACACTGTTTTAAAATATTAACAAGACAAAGGCAATTAACGACAGTAAATTGTCAAAAGCATTCTCTGAGGTTTTCACAACCCTGATAACAAATTACAATGGTTTTGTAATATTTCAACACAACAAAGCCATGGTGCACAACTGGCAATGCAATCATGGGAACTGACAATGGGTGAGTGACCAGATGGATTGGAGCCTCTCCACCTTCACCACAGTCACCCTCCACAACCAGGAAGAGTGGAGTGCCCCAACCTATAAATGAGTGATCCTCAGAATAGGACAAATTTTCTTGATAATTTTCACTAAATTAAATATTAAAAAAATAAATTCCTACGATTTCCAATCAATGCTCATCATTAATACTGACTAATGGTCAAGAACAAAAGGGTTTTTCAGATCAGAGGAAATTTAAAATTTTTATAATTACGATAACAACCATGAAATGTGAGGAAATACAGATCTTCACTGAGAAATATATCATTATTTTCTATATCAAATTTTCTTTCTTTTTTTTTCTTGTGAAACTTCAAGATTTTCATATTTGCATTTTTTCATATTTATTTATAGCCAGCACTTTCGGCCAGAATAAGAACAAATAAATACCTTAGACCCAAATCTCAGCACACATATTTCTCTGTGTTTTATTACTAAATATAAACTGAACCAGATTTGTCTTAGTATAAAATAATAGTACATCAAATTCATAATATTAATATAATCATACTTAATAATCATATTTATCATTTCATCAAGAAATTATAAAAATCTAGTGGGTTAAATGTACCTCAACTTTCTGTTCTCTCCTAATATATCAGATTTTTTAAATTTATGACCCCTATGTATAGTGTAAGATTTAGCTTCAAGTTTATTGTATATTTCAAGCTTCCTGTCTTCTTTCTCTTTTTCTGCAACTTGGGCATCAACTTCAACCAATATTTCCTGTATTAAAAAAAGGGTATTATTAAATTGTTGAACAAATAGAATAGAAATAAAGGCAAACTAAAAATAATTTAGGAGTTTTAACACATAAAATCTGTAATGGCCGTGATGAAGAAGGGTTCTTTATTCAACAATAAAAAAATAATACATTATGAGTTTATACAATTAGGAAAGCCTAAGGAAGACACAAAATTGGTATAAGTTAAGACATTAAGTAGAATTCCACAGTTATCTGAACAACATTTCATTCTACAAAAATGTAACTCTTCATACAAGTGTTTGAGGAAGTCTAAAAATTGGTTTTGAAATTGAAATACAATGAAAAAAATCCACTCCTGATTAACTAACTCCAAGGCTAAGATTACTATTTCAGGTGAGTTTTATAAAGATACGAGCAAATTTAGCAGTGAGTGAAAATAAACTTAATATTAATATTAATATTTTATGACGGTTAAGAATAATTAAAAAATTATTACTTCATAAAATTTACTTTGCCGAATAATGACTACGATAAAATTTCCATAAAAATTATATGATTTATTCACAATAATATATTCCATTCCTAACAAACCCCACATAAGAGAAGGTACTTCAAGAAGTAAATAAGTTTAAAAAATATTTTAACATTATATTCTAGAAAACAACCAAATTATTAACCACATACATTCATGAAATTAAAAAAAAAAAAAGAAATCAAACCTTTACTAAAATTAAAGACCTCTCAAGCCTTCCCAGTTCTTCCTTGTTGTCCTTTGTTGTTTTAATCAATGGATCAATTAAAAGTGGATATTTGGTTAAACGCTGTGTGACAAACAATATGCATTCTGGAATACCTTTTTTCTTAAGTAAAGGGTTAGCCTAAACAATAAAAACATAAGCTTTAATGTATTACAAAAAATAATTGTTTTCTATTATTAGAGATTAATTTAAACCATGAATGATAATAATTACCAACAGAAAGATAGATAGAATCTAAAAAAACATATAAAAAAGAAATAGCTAAATAGTATTATAAGAAATACCTATATATATTATTATAGTGGTTGATAAATACTACATAAACACTCACACTGAAATAAATGTACACACAGAGTTGGAGTAAGGAGAACATTCAGTGTATGCCCAATCATTGAGTTGGGGTGAGAAGAGGGAACCG
Organism: Arma custos; assembly: GCA_037127475.1. Classification (NCBI taxonomy): domain Eukaryota; kingdom Metazoa; phylum Arthropoda; class Insecta; order Hemiptera; family Pentatomidae; genus Arma; species Arma custos. The sequence continues at coordinate 59,522,908 of CM073761.1, forward strand.
ATTTGTGCACAGCCATTGAGATCAGCTCGCTGACTGTACAGGTGTGCTCTATAAACCTAATTCGCTAAGTCTAAGAATAAGATTTTCTTGAAGAGGAGGGTTAAAATAAGATCAATGTTATTATGAGGAGTTACAACAAAATAATTTTTGTAAATAATGTCATTAATTAACTCTTTACGTTGAAATTTTACTTTTGGGAATTTTTCCATTGTTAACAAGTTAAAAGCAACAAGCTAGCCAATTTTAAAATTTATATCTCATCTAGTCAGTTTGTTAAAACTTGTATAAATAAGTGAATGAACGAGGAAAGAAATGAAAATATATTTTTTAGCTTTTCTTCAAGGAAATAATTAACTGAAAAAGGGGAATCTTTATATTATAAATTTATGTAAGGTCTCTTTTTACCTTTCCCTTTTCAATATTAATATATTTTGTGGAATAGTCATAAGTCCACTGGTTTCTTGACAATGTTCTTTTTCTCTTGCACTTTTATTTTCATTTTGTCATATGTTCTTTAGTCTTAAGTTTTTGTGTTCATTCATTCATTTTTTCCTATTGCGCTTTTTAAAGTTTGGTGAGTGTATATTGAATTTTCAATTTCTGAAGTATTTATCAGCTGTTTTTATCTAACCTTATCAAGCTAGGGTCGAGTACCATCCTTATGATTCATTAGTTGCATTTGAGGCTTGGAGGTGGTGGGATGTTTTTTAGGTGCATTATTCATGTTTTGTTTTGCTGTTATTCTCTTTCTACCCTGAAGATGCCTGAATAGGCGAAATATTGGACAGATATTTTTAATTTCTGTTTTAGTTAGGAGACTTAAGGGCTTTTTGTTGAAATTCTTCCAGGGTCTTAACATTTATGTAAGGTTTCTTTTTACCTTTCCCTTTTCAATAGGAATCTTTATGTATAATGCACAGGCTCCCTGAGACTATCTAAATCCCGATAAAATGTTTTTTTATCTATATGCAGCAGCAAATTGAAATAATTTGTCTGATACAATTTATAGACCAAAATATTTACTGGAACACCTGTGTCTTCACCTATCATTAACTGTAATTTCCCAAAGGTATTAATTTTTTTTAGAGTCCAGAACCATGTCTCCATATTCATAACGTATTAATGTTTTGCATTATATTCATTCAGGGTTAATCGCAAAATACAGAAGCCTAATCCCAATGTAAAAAATGATCTAACGAAGGTAGGAAAAAATATTTCAGAATATAATGCAACAATATCTGGATCCAATAAACAATACTTCTGTCACCTTTAAGAAAGAGAATTCTCTTTTCTCATTCTTTTCTTATTTTTCTGCCTAGGCCAATTAACCCAAATGACAGGTTTACAGTACCCAAAACAAAAAACTGCAAAATTGATTGTTGGTATAGTTACAATAATTCCTAACAAGGTATAATTAACACGTTCCCTGCCGGACCGTTTTTTGAAGACTTTCCGTTCAGGCCGCATGGAGCGTATGCGCCCCACGCTTTACACTTGTATTATTTTGTTTCTGGCGAATGCCTTACAATAAATAAAATGCCGCAAAAATCGTAATTATCAAGGAAAGGTTGTATAGTTTAACATGCATAACACAATAAAGGAATAAATTTATTTTTCTAGGAATTAGTTTAACAAATACCTCGCTGAACATTACTAAGCAAGTTGCATCCTCACATATAAGTTTTTTATCATCACATCAGTTCAAAATACAATATTTTAATTAAATTCAAGTTTGTATGCAATTACAAAGGGATGTTACGATGAACTTTGTTAAAGCATGGCATACATAAGTGTGGTTTATCCACACAACTATCGCAGAATGTTACAACTTTTACAGTACAGTTCCTTGCCGATTTGGAACCAAATTTTTTAACATTTCTTTCGTAACAAATTTTACACCGCCTTCTTATCGAATTAAAGTGGCCTTCCTTTTTTTTAATTTCTTGTCATTTTCTTCTTTGTTCAATTCGTGGAGAATTATTATTATTATTATTACACGACATCAGATTCATTGCTAATGTTTTTCGGAATTCGATGCTTGTTATTTTTCGGTTTGTAAGACTGTTATATATAACCCATGAATTCACGACAGCTGTGTTCAGGCAAAGTTCAAATACAATTTTTTTTATACCACTTTACTGATTTTCGTAGAGGACTGCAATATGAAGCCATTTGATCGGAGATATCTACAGAAGACTTCCCTTCATTATAATCCACAATAACCTTCGGTTTTGTAACAATATTCCCCCTTTTCTGCATAGTCACAGTTTCATTAGAGTGTTTCGTTGATAATAGAAGAACATCACGCTTGTCCTTCCATTTTAGTATTGTCAAACCATCATTGCTTTCCTTAGCGATATATTCATATCGCATTAATTTTTTTAAAAGTAGGTCTTTTGGAATTCCACGGCGATTTGATCGTATTGTTCCAACCAGATGAGTGTTTTGAGCAACCAGCTTTTTGGCTAATTCGAGACTTGTGTACCAATTATCAGTACATATTGTATGGCCTTTACCAAATATACTTTTGCACAATGATAGAACAACATTGGTAGGCGTTGTTTTCTCTCTATCCATTTTTTTCCCACAATAAATTTTGAAGGCGAGCGTGTATCCCGGTCCTGAACATAATTTAAATAATTTGATACCATATTTATGTCTTTTTTGTTTTATATATTGTTTGAAGACAATGCGACCTCGAAAAGGAATCAGAGATTCGTCTACGCAAACAATTTCGCCTGGTTCAAAATACTTTTCAAAGTTTTCATTCAACATATCAATGACTGGTTTAATTTTATACAAGCGGTCATTTACATTTTCCTTGTCATTGTTGTTAAAATGCAACATTCGTAGCAAAAGTTCAAACCGATTTCTTGACATTATTGAAGGTGGAAGAGTCTGCGAATATGCTGGATCTTTAGACCAATACAAACTTATTTCTGGAAGCTTTACAATTCCCATCCACATAATAAGTCCAAAAAACCGTTTTATCTCGTTTTTGTCAGTTGCTATCCATTCATCTAATCGATACGATGTTTGTTTAGATAGACATTGTTGCGCGTACCGATTCGTTTCTGAAACGACAAGATCGAAAAATTCATCACTCATAAACAAAAAATAAATATCTTCCGGTTTTTCGTAAGTTTGATTGCATGTTTTGAAACCAGGTGTACCAACGAAAGGCGTAAGGCGCGGTTGGTTTCCGATGGGATCAGCCCAATCTATATGCGAAGTAGTCATATTGTTTATAGAAGGTTCAGTATCTTGGTCTTCACTACTGGATAAAATGCGAGTGCTGCGTGTGGAAAGGCAATGAAAAGGTATGATTTCATCTGAACTGTCTGAAGAATATTCAGAAAGGTTTCCTCGTGCAATCCTAGGGCGTTTTGTTAAAATTTCTGCGAGTGGCACGTCAGAATCATCACTAGAAACACTGTTGCTGTGTGAGGCCATATCTGCTTATAAGGAGTAATTATTGTAAAATTTGGAAAAGGTCTGAAGAAGAAAAGGCGGGAAAAATTGCAACCTTTTGTTAATGTAAAATATCCGAACTTATAACACTTAAATAATATGTACGTACCTTATTTCCTTCGTTTAACACACTGAACTATAAATCAATCCCAGTTTTAGTAAAGCAGTACGTATTGTATCAACGACACGCGAATAAATGACTGATCGCAGTGCGAAGAATGCAGAAAACAAGTGACGGCGAAACAAAATTGCCCACCACGCCGCAATTTGTCGCAATTTGCCGCAAATTGAAGACATCAGCAGTAGTACTAAGATTCCCGTGATCGACTACATATTGAATTTTTAAAAAATTCTTCATTTTACAATGATAATACCAAATGGCTTGAACGGAAAGTTCAGCGTGGGGCGCATATGCCCCACGCGGCAGGGAACGTGTTAATAAGTTCATTTATCAATTTTTAGATGTTGTAAAGACAGAATTAAGAACTATTAACAAATTTCTTCATAAGGTTATTTAAAAAAATTAACAGTAAACAAATGCGCCATAGAAGTAATGGATTAAATTAAGCTTTACCTGGCAGTGCTTAATGAATCCAGCAAATCTTGTATCATGTTGCATATAATCTTTATAGATATCTATGGCATTACGGTGATTTGAACAGAATTCGCCATAAACAGACTTCAGACGTTCAGCAGAAGCACCGCTAAACTGGGATTCAAGAATATCACCAATACATTCTATTACTGGAGCCTCTTTCTGCCGAGTTCTTAATTTGTGAAGAAACCCCAAATGTATTTCAGTCAAATCAACTAAACGAGGAAACATTCTTTGGACATTAGCTCCAAGTTGCAAGTACTTCTGCAAACCTTCAACAAAAACCTGCAAAAAAACCCAGTAAATAATACAAATAAAGAAAGATTTAGGACTGGAAGCATATGAAAACTATTAGGTGGTGATATTTTTAATCAATACGTTATAAGTAATTTTTGAACAATAAATCTTTCTTATACCCTATGCATTTAAAATTCAGTTTATGTTCATAAAAAAAGTGTTAGTAATTGTAATGAAAAAAACAATTATGGTTCAGAGATCATGAAATCAGAAATAGAATAGTCGAGAATATTATAGGAATTTTAAAACCAGAAAAGCTGTTGAGCCGGATGAAATCCCTACTGAATTTTAAAAACTGTTTGGTGAAGAAAACATCAGAGTATTAGTTAAATTTTATAATGCAGTGTACGATACTGGAGAGATCCCTTCGGATTGGCCCAAATCTATATTTGCCATAATTCCATGATTTCTCTAGACGTGTAGTCTAGTTTGATAAGAGCCTCATATCAACTGAATAAACCTTAGTGGGATGACCACTGTGGGGTGCATCCTTCAAGATTCGTATCTCCAGAATGAAACCAGGGAAACCATTTTTGAGCAGTACGTCCAGTTAAGGTATTGTCCCTCAATGATTTGGTGGCCTCCTTAGCTTGCTTGCCTTTTTTGAAATAACAAAGCAAAATATGCTGAAAATTCACTTTATCCTTTGACATATTCACTATGCTATAACACAAAGAAAACTAATGCCAATGAAACCAAACACAGTAGTTTAGAAGAGCAGACTTAAAATTTTAGGGGATAATGAAACAGTTTGTGAAAGCATTACCCAAAAAAGTAGAGTGTTTCAAGTATCTTTGTGAACAGTTTCCTGATAAATCCGATGTTAAGCTGAAAGAGGGAGTCTTTGTTGGGCCTGACATCAGAAAATTTTTAAAAAATGAAGCTTTGTCACTAAAATGGAAATAGAAGAAAACAATACCTGGAATTCATTTAAACTTGTAACAGGCTTTCTTGGAAATAAAAAAGACCCAAACTACAAAACTTTGGTTGCTGAATTGTTACAAAACTACAAAATGTTGGGCTGCAACATGAGTGTCAAAGTCACATCTGGACTACTTTCCAGAAAATCTTGGGGCTGTAAGAGAGGAACAAGGAGAACATTTCCATCAAGATATAGAAGAAATGGAGCGAAGATACCAAGGTCGATAGAATGTCAACATGATGACAGACTAATGTTGAATGCTAAAAAAGGAAAATTCACAGGAACACAGCCGAAAAAGTACCAAAAGAAGCTTTGATGGAAAAATAAAACGTTTTTACAAAGACTTTAATAACTTTACAACACATGTGCATCACTTTTATGCTCATTTTTGCTAGATATCATTGTATTTTTTTTCTTCTTTAACTTCATGTTAAAATAATAAAAAGCAATCCAAAATTTTCCGTTTTTTACTTTTCCCCAAAACTTCATCTTTATTTTGTAGGCAAGCCTTACGTGATAGAAAAAAACCAATATTATTTTCGAAATCAGCGCAAAAAACTACATAAAGATCAGTTAACTAAATCAAAACAATTTTCAAAAAAGTTTTTTTGCAGACCTGTGTATTTAGTACTCTTTGTGATCATGATCATCTGGCAGTTAGCTATGTGGTAGTGAACAATTTACACAGACTTGCCTGGTTTCGGAATTCTCAAGTGTTCATTTACAATCATATTGAATAGAGCTTTCTATTAGATCTGAAGACATGAAGAATGATTTTGGAATTTATTGCTCAAGTTTTCATTCATAATTAAACATGATATATAATTTAACAGAGACTTATATTAGATCTAAATATATAAATAGACATAAATCATAAAATAATAGTAAAATATACCTTCTGCATGACTCTTAATGTAAGGCAATGATGTTTTTCAGTCATAATAAATTCATAGAGGTGTTCCTGTCTCTTGATCTCTAATTGTTTCAATTGTTTCATTACCTAAAACAAATTATACTCTCATTTAAAACCAAAATTTTATAAACAAAACACATAAATATAGATGAAATTGAAACATGCCAAATTAAATTATCATTAAACGCTTTAAAAATAAAAACTAATTAAAATCAAAATTGAATAAAGGATCCAAGGTTTTTTATTAAACTGGAGTTACTATTTAGTATTCAAGCAATATAAATAAATAACTGATTAAAGCTCGTACATAGCACAAAATAAATGGATTAATTTTTTCATATACTTTCCAAAATATAGTTGATACTTTATACATTCAAGTCTCAATGTATATAGATAGAGAATTTAGGATTTTTTAAAATTTATAAGTAAACATCATCTGTGTTGACTTACAAACTTTAACTTTCAATGTTTTACTTTAATGCCTTAACAATTATTACATGATGTGTTAAAATCTTTTCCCCATCAAAACATTAATTTATTCATAACAGTACCAGTTTTACAACCTCACCAATAATTTATTATTTAAGGAAGAAATAGTATTACATTAGAAGTTCCAGTCAACTAATTCTTCTCTAACATAAAATTTATTATTTAAATTATTATGTCCCATTTAAATAATTTTATAACAGGAGAGTAACATATATAACATATGAGAACCAACTTCCTCTACTGCTGATAAATAAGGTGAGGCAAAATTATTCAGAGAGCTGATTTAAGGAACAGTTAATAACAATCCCTATTCTTCAGTTGTATTATCCTGGGTATTTTCATATATCTCTGGGATTTTTGATAATACTAGCCCTGAGATTTTTCAGTCCTGCTAAACCTACTCTATTTTTGGTAAGATACTTCTTTTTTTGGAAGACCTGCATCAGTTCATGTGATGCTGCCCTACATATGTTTTGGTGGCTCAGAAAAAGTTTTAGGTTTCAAAACCAATGTATTCCAAAAACATCGAAGTTTTGCTGTAAGTCGATCATGACTTTCTTTTTCTTTTTTTTTTCTTTACATGTTAATGATTCATATCTGTACGAGTACTAATTTGGATAAAAGCAAAATCATGCTAATTGGCATAATAGGCCAGTAGTAAACAATTAACTGCTCTGGAACAAACATTGAAATGATGAATACTGTAGAATTATTATGGAGGATAATATTAGGTACTGTCATAAGTATGAAAAAATATAACTATAAGTATACATTTAGAACAAAAACCCGTATGACTACTTTGTCTTCTACTATATATTCGTGATCAGGTTCAGTATAAATATTTGAAATAATTATGGATGTGATTTTTCTTTTATTTTGTAGGCAAACTCACAGGCTAACACCACTTAATTTGTTTTCTATATATTGGTATGAGTAGATAAATATCTGCAATTCACTAATTCATATATGTGACATACCAAAAAGATCCACCATAAAATTAAAATAAATAAAACATATTTGAAAACAAAACTTTTGCTTTGTTACCTCTTTGGTAACTGTAGGAGTCCAGGATTCAGGCTCTTCATCTTGTAGTCCTAAAAATGGGTCAGTATCTAGATCATTAACCGTCACTGGAGCTATAAACAGAATATACATTTTAAAATAACCATGTTTAGCATGGAAAAAAAAAAAAAATAAACATCCTTCATATTTTATTATTTATTGATTCCAAGATTATTTTATGTCTCAATTCACTACAAGTTTCAAAAAAAAATATATTTAAAAATAACATATACATATTTTTTTCCACAGAGTTGTTTCAAATAGGGAGCCTAGCCAAAAGTTAATAGACCATATGGCTGTCTGAGGATTTCTAATAAAGAAACTATCCTTAGTATTGGAGGGAAAAAGAGGCAAAATCCTCACGAAAAGCAGTTGAGTAGTGATAAAAAAGACTAGTAGCGTTATTGGTATTGAGGCGTTAGTAGTAATGAAGCCTCAATACCAACAGCGCTTAAAGGAGAAAAACAAAGATCTTTATTTATCAGCACTCAATAAGTTATGGATCATTTACCAGGCTCAATGATTAAGTACACTCTTAAAAGTCCATTTGTAACTATACATTTTAACTTTTAGGAAAAAATTTATTTTCTTATCTTGCTCTATAAAACTGATGCCAAGGCCAAGCCATATTGTTGAAAGGTATAGCAAGAAGAAAAATAAATTAAAATATGACTTGATTAAGATGGTGAATGAAATTTATTTTGCTAAAAAATTAACACTAATTGACGTGTGTTGTCTATTTCAAATGACAAGAAAATTTTTAAAGGATGGCGAAGGTTAGTGTTGTATTTTAGTAATTTAGTGGCCAAAACCATCATGGTCAGATATTTTGGTTATAAATATTTTATTCAATATTAATAAAATTAAAATATGAATATTTTTAAATGATCGGATTTTTTCATGGTATGCTGGATTAATAATCAATATTTTAAAATTTAAAAATCCACACCATGTCGTTGATAAAAAATACATTAATAAATTACCAGTTTATTAATAATTATAAATGCTTTTATGGCTAATGGGATCAGAGTGGCTCAGTGGTAGAACACTGAGTCGCCATGTCGTATATCCCGTTTCAAATCCCGCTGCTGGCATGACTTTTATTCAGTCTGTTAGCGGCCGGCTATGGATCATATATGGGATCTAGGACCCTCCTGGGACTCACCCAGCCTCTATAAAGTGGGAACCCAAAATAAGGGAGAAAATCTGGCATTTGAGCGTGATCTAAGACAAATCACCTCCCTGCACAACCGTTGTCAATGAAACAGTATAGTCTCTACCATGTACTGAATGCCAGACCCGTTTATGTGTTGTAGTGGTACAGGTTTTTTTAAAGGCTAATGATACATAAAATCCACTTATAGCTAAATGATGATAATTTGACAGAATAAATTAATGTGAACTAACTTACGTTCATCAAGAAACTCATAGGATACAAGAGGAACTTCATCTGAATAGCTAAAAAATAAAGATACAAAAAAATAAATTAAAAACCAATTGTAGGTATTTTTAAAACTAAATTATTGTTTAATTATTAATTTAAAATATTTCAGAACTTCCTATAATACTTAGCAATCTACCATTAATAACTTCTAACTACAACAAACGATCATTTTTTCAAACAATTTATAAATGAAGGTGATGACAACAAGATATCAATTATATTTTTAAATTTACTAGAAAAAAAAACATAGCCATTTTTTTCATATGTTGGGGCCCTTCTCCAACTTATCCTCAAAACAAAAAAAAAAAGAATTCTTAAATATTATATACTTGATTGATCCTTGAAACATTAATTATACAATCACATATTAGTTTTCTACTAATAAATGAAATGGAAATAATGGAGGTTTAGTTGTTATTACATTCATTTAAAACAGGATAAACTACTAACAAAATTTGAATAATAGACAAATAGTTTATAGATTATGAACTTTTTTCATTACAAACCTAAATTGGACCTCAAAATGGCAGAATTCATAAACATAATGTGCTTCTTCTGATTATTTAAAAATACTCATGTGAATCCTGTTGTATTATCTTCGAAGGGTATATCACACTTTTTTGCTACACCAACTTACCTTCTCCAAACCTCCATCACTTTAGTCACTATTTATTACTTACTGAAGCCATTACTAAGTAATACCTCATAAAAAAAAAAAGAAAATTCACTGTGTGATCAATTAAAACTGATTGATGATGGTGATAAAAACCAAATTTATGATTATGTCCAACCATTTTCTCTCGAGTTCTTTTAAAGAACCCCGAGAAAACCAGTGGAGGAGACCTATTTTTCCTCCATGTCGAACCTTCTAGTTTTTGTTAATGAAGTTTAGAATTCTGATTGTCAATAATCTTAATTAGGTTTCATAATTGAAAAGGAGCTATTTTTTTCCCTGTTAATCATAAAGTAATGCTTATTGAAAAAAGAAGTTAAAATATAAATAATTGATATTCATTTAGCATAATTATGAGCAGTAAATAATAAAAAATGGCTAGCTCATTTCAGTTTCTCATGTTATAATATATTGTTTTACTAGAACGTGTTATCTTCAATTGCACCAAAAAAAAAAAAAAATTATATATATATATATATATATATATATATATATATATATTTATATATAAAGAGAGTGTATGTTACATTTACTAAGTGCATTAATGAATGACAAAATAATCAAATATCAAACAGCATTAATTGGAAAACGCTGTCAGCAAAGATTTTTTTAATACTTCACCTTATTGCATCATGTTGCGCAGGCTGATAGTGATGATCGTCATCATTATGAACTTGGCTGAAACAGAAATATTTTACAATTAAATTATACAATTAATAAAAATTAATAGCTAAAATTCATAATACAAATAATTAACTTCTATATAAATAGATGCTAAAGATGCTCTTATCACAAAAAAAAAAATCAGATAAATGTCCATATTTATTAAATAGACGAAGCTGAATCATTGTACAAATTTCCAGGAGCCATGCTGCATTAAATTATTAGAAGCATCTGAACTGATATGAATCATTGGCATTTGTACACATGCTCAAACATAACTTTATATATTTCAAGAATGTTAATGTACTTTCAGCTAATAGATTTAAACTAGACATAAACTAAAGTTTAAGAAATAAAATGAAAAATAGACAACACTGCATACACTTTTTTTATGTTAAAAGTACTAAATAAAATAATATAAATACTATATACTATTAATCTATTAATGTGAGTTTGGAATTGCTCCTTCCTAGATTTTGAAACCTTATTTGTCTTTGTTTTCTACAATTCGGTAACCTTAACTGAACTATAAATTGATCATGCCAAAATCCCATTATAAAGTCTAAGTGAGCTGATTCTCTCTCTAACCATAAATTCATTAAGACACTTATAAAGTTCTTTATTGTTTCATGGTTTATAAATAATGCATCTCCTCATAGGGCTCTGGCCTCTAAAATATCATCAAAAGAAGATGAAATCAGTGGAAGATTTCACCTGCCATTTAAACTTTGATGACTAAAATAACAAGCTGTGAATCCTTGGTCTTTTACAGGCTGCATTTCTCAAAACAACCAATATTTGCCTATGAAAGGTATCACAAGATGTGTTCTCACAAATTACAAAAATGGGTCAGGGTGAAGAAGGGTTACTTGCCCCTCAAGATAATAGTAATGACTAATCCTAAAATAATGACTGTAATCCACATAGAACATGTATAACCAAAACTTAGGTGGTAATAAAGTAACAGGATAGATAAATGTTTCAATCAAAAATATAACCTATGAGCACCATATAGAGTGTAGCTTATTATACCACGGTTCATAACACATAAAAATAATAATGTTCTTGATGATCATCTGATACCACAACCAACTATAGAAATGATCAGCTTAAAGAGAAACTAGTTTATTAAATAATAAAAATAAATATGTAAATAGTTCTATTCTCCCATCCTCTCCTGAGGATCTGAAAAATCTCAAGAAAATTGTTGAAATTTTTTATTTGAGAATTTACTCCAGGATGACCTTGGTGGCACGTTCACCTTATAAATATTCAAAACTTCATCCAATCAATGATTTAATTTAGAGAGATTAGAAAATTTAACATTTTACCTATTTATGATTAACTAAATTTGCTTCATTATCCACTTGACTTTAAGTGGTACCATGGGGAAAATCAACAACATCTGTAACTGCCACAGATTGAATAACATTTAAAGGTATCACCACAACATTGCGAGGGGCCATAAATCTTTTGCAATATGTACAAAACTATTGGAGCATGGTTGGGAATTGTCACATCCCCTATTTAGCCCCGACCTTGCACTATCAATTATAATTTTTTTTTTCAAAATTTCTTAAATGAAAAAATCTCAAAGACCTCAAGTCGCAATTATTTCAGTTTTTCACTGATCAGGACCAGAAGTTCTATGAGAGTCATGAATCATGAAGTAGCCAGAAAGATGAAAAATATTTGACTGCTTGATGTAACAACAGTTCTCACCTGAATGGCAATCCATCTCAGAAACAAAGGGAACCTTGGCATTTGGTCTTACAGTATTCAAGACAGAATGAAATTTGAAATTTTTTATATCACTACTGAATTTCTATGCTATACATACTTTCTTTTTCCTTACAATTTAGAAAACATTGGTGGCTGCCTTTGTCAACTTGATTTACCTCCGTTTTTTTTTTTTTTTTGTTGTTTACCTTTGTTTTTATATAGACTGCAAATATTGTTTATCTCAGCTTAAAGATATACTCTTCACTTAAAAACTAAATAAATATTTAAAACTATTTATACACATCTGCATGATCTTTCATATTTAGGTTGATGTGAAAAGAATTCAAGCAATAAAATATGCTTAAGCCATTATGAAGGTGAATATAATATCAAGCTCATAATTACTTCAGTTATGTACAATTACAGAGTTACTTTAGTTCAGAACTTTAATTTATAAAATGGCTTTATCACTTCAGCAAAATTATAAATGTACTTTTTTCAATTACTAAAAGAATAATCTAAATACAAGTTATTAATATACGATAAATATACAGAAGAAAATAAAACTAATATACAGATAGCTGTAGAAAAAGAAGTAATACATTAAGATACAGAGAGACAACTTGATGAATGTAAGAAAGAAAATCACAACAGAGCAATAATTGGAATGAAAGAAAATTGTTAAATGCAGAAATGGATGACCATGATTAAAATTCTAAGAGAACTGTGCCATTGCAGTGCTACTGGTAAAATTAGAAATGCATATATTCATACATAAAACAACAGCTCAGATGTTCATAAAAAAAAAGTATATAAAAAAGCTTTGATGTAGAATGGTATATTTATTTCCATGCAAAAGACCAAGAAATAAAAACTACAGAGAAACATTCAGATATACTTTGTACCTTAGATAGATAGTTATACCTTTAAAATATAAAACATTTCGATCAAAAAAGAAACTGAAATAAGCGTTCTACAAAGAAAAAAAGTAGCTTCATAAAATAACTTTTATAAATAAAAAATAATGCTTCAAAAAGCAGGAATGGGTTATTTTAGTTTCATTAATTTTAAGACAGTCCAGTAATAGCTCATTTTATGCACTCATTCATCAATTATCAACCAATGGTGTAAATTAATAGGTTTAGGGTATTTTAAATATATTTAAAAGTATAAAAAGTAAAATTACAATTTCTAACAAAAACAAATATAATATTTCCTAATTCAATAATATTAGCTGGTGTATTGGCAAATAATAATTAGGAAGATTAATAAAAAAAGAACAAGGATTTCAGAAAGGTGATAATGGATTCTCTTACTGAGAAAAAGAACTGTTTAAAGAATAAATTCATATCGTTGGACTCAGTTGGTTTCGCATGACAAAAAATAATATAAAAAAAAAAAACAATAATAAATATTCTAATTAATAACACTTCAATAGAAGTATTAGGCCAAACAAATAAAGAATAAATGAACATTCTATAGTTTGCTTACATACTACTGTCCACAGATCACTACCCAAACCCAAATCTGCCAGATCACTATGAATGCAATCCTCCTACCTACGGCTCAGTCTACCTCTCAGACACTTCCCAGTCGGCACAGAGCTTATTAACTCTTTAGGAATTTGCTCATTACTAAGCCCAGCAACTTTACAGGCCCATCTTAATATTCATGATGCAATAAATTGAATAATATTAACCGTGTGCATACTTCAAAAATTTTGTGTTGTGTAATCTCCTAAATTCTTCAGTGGTCTTTTCGTTCAAACTTATTCCCTCCTAAAACAATATCCCCAAAATCTCTTTTTTTTTCTGCTACTAACCATATAGTACTTAGTCTTATCCGAATTCGCTTCCAGCCCTTTTTCCTTACCTGCATTCATTAACGTTTCTGTATTAAGTTTTACAGCTTCTGCATCTTTATAAATTCCTATAAAAATAATTAAAGCATTTCTTCCTGTCATCAATCTTGATCTTTTGTATACCAGTAACGTTTCTCTTTTAAATTCAATTTTACCTAAAGTGACATCCCTACAATGGATTCGTCAGCAGCTTTCTTTGTCCGAGAACTTTTCTTTTAAAAATGTGTAGCTTTTTATCTTCTGATTTTAAGGAAGTCCAAGTTTCAGAACGTTAAGCACAGGGTGGTTGAGGGTCTTATAAAGGGTTAACTTAGTTGTATTTGTTGGCTGCCATAAATCTGTTTTTAATTTTAGCTCATATCCTATTGTTAAAATGTTACCTGCGACTTAAGGCAATTAAAATTGGATTCTTGTTAAAACTTACATGTTCCAAAGCCCCTACTTAACTGGGTGTCTCTTGCGTATTGGGCATATCACAGCCTTGTTATGGTCTGATGGCATAGATTTCTCAACCTTGACTGACACGATTATATTACGGAGGGTCTTTCTAAGTTGCTGCCCACTACTTTTAAAAAGTTCAGATGGCAATCCATCATGCCCGGGTACTTTATTGCTCATAAGCAAAGTGAAGAAAAATTTAAATTGATCATGTCTAACTACAACACTGATGGCAAAATAATAATGTAGTTAGTTTGAGGTTTTATCATCATGAATGATTAGTAATCCTGAAACAATAACTTGATATAAAACAAAGAATATAAAACCATATTTATTTAACCATATTTAGTTAAAATTACATTATTTCGAATAATGCTTTCAATAATATTTAGTTTTGTAAATGAAGGGTGAATAAGATATTTTTATTCACATAGTTATAGTTGTTATCAAAAGGAAAAATTAATCCAAAACAGAAAAAAGGTATAACAGTTCAAACTTATGGCATATCTTTTTGATAGAAATGATTTCCTTAGTCAAAATGATTCCCTTGACTGGTACTCAGACTTCTCTTTTAATTTAAAATAGATACATAATATTTTAAACATCACTACTAGTAGAAATTAGCTCCTAAACAAATATACTGTAAGTTTAATTTGTATCATCTGTCTGTAAAGATGAGCAATTGTAATTATGAAATAATAATCAGTTTTGTTAAATTCTATTATAAAAGTATTCATTATAGATTGGAATCAATTCTTGCTATTGGCCAGAATAATATATTATACACAACAAAAAAAGACCACACACACATACACATGAGATAAACAAAATAAAATAAAATATAGAAGTGAAAATCAACTAATTAATACTGAAATTGATTAAAACCGAATAAAATATATATGTATCACATAAAGTACATACTAAAGAATACCAATAGAAGTACAATCAGCTAATATGCAAGATAATGTGAAAAAATCTAACCCTTTAAATTCAATAAACCAAACAAAAAATTAATACTGCTGTTAAACAATTAAAAAGTACAAGAAGAAATTGTTATTAAGACTGTAAATCAAACAATCTACTGCAAGGCCTTTCCTACAGAACAACTATTCATACATTGAATTATATAACATTTAATTCATAAGAAAAATTAAAAAAAAAAAAAAAAAAACTGAGTCGAAGAATACTTTTAAAAATGAAGTAGGAAAATAATAGAGAAAGAAAGAAAAAAAGAGACTTATACAAAACACAGAAAAATAATATTTAACATATTAGAAATTGATATTATGTATATATATATATATATATATATATATATATATATATATATATATGTATATCAAATTCTAATAAAGCACATATTCTTCTCCTGTTTCTTTGTATGTATCTAAACAAACAAACATATACAACACATAATAACAGATATAATATAAAATATAACAGACATAAAAATAATAGCATTAGAAAATGATATATACACAAATATATATACACTATATATACACACACACATATATATATATACTTGTATGTAAATATAAATATATGAGAGATAGAGATAGAGAGAGAGAGATAATAGAGAAATAGAGAGGATAGGAAGTCAGGTAAAACTTACTGGACTCCCAATTTAGTGGCTACTCTTCTCCATGGTGAGTAGCACAATGTTGTCCTCCTATTGTGTGCGTTATGTCAGAGTAACAAATTAGCAAGAAATTTGAGAAGCTAAGGTGCAACATTCAGAAAGCAGCCCTTATACTAAGCAAACTTTAACTAAATTGAGCTAAATAATTTGTAAAAATAATTTGCCCATCAACTTCCCACATAGTAATAAGATAATTAAATGAGAAAAATGAACTATAATCTATGGTAAAAACGTAATAAATATTTATTAGCCTGGATAATATACTTAAATTAATAAATAAATATCAGATCTCTTTTCTAGATAAAACACATAATTAAATGTTATTATTCAGTTTTGCCAAGCAAATGTAATTAACCTCACTAAGGAGGAAAACCTAATAGTTAATAACTATTTTATCAAGCATTTTTGATTTTATTTGTTTGTGTGCACATATATACAAATACAGATATATGCACACATACATTTGGTTTAATGCTCCATTCCATGATTTTATGCCTGGTAGTAGCAAAACCTAAGAACATCGAACAAGACTACAGTGTTCATTTTATTTATTATTATCATTACATTTAGTGAATTTAACTATAACTTTTAAATTTGTATAAGCTAAACAATAAAAAAAGAATAGTAATAAAGAACACAAAATGTTGTGCACAATATATATATTTATTTATATACCATTACAGGTGTTTTTATAAATGACTAAAGGGTCCTAGGTACATATAACAGTTACTTCTACGGATATAATAATAGTTATTAAAAGAATTAGAACACCCAAGACTCTGAAATAAAATGAAAATCCAACTAATACATGTAATATTACAGAGAAGTCCCCACTAATGGAAAATTACAGAAGGGCATTGTCATTTTACCATAAACAAACATTGGAAGGTTAAAAGAGTGACATGGATTATAATAAATGAGGTGAATAAGGATAATGTAACCCTCACACTCTTTAATATCTGTGAATCAGAAACAAAAAATATATTATATACTGCTATTTACATCCATTACAGAAATTTTGTACACTATTCTACATTTTTTGTTAGAATGTCCATATAAAATTAAACATACCAACTCAATTCTAATTAATTATTACACTTTTTTCTATATTTTATTTATATTTCATGATTAACAATAAGTAGCTTGAAGTTCTTAAAAAAGGGGGGGAGGGAAATTAATGGTGAGAAAATAGAGTCTTCTATACAAGAATATACATAAATGGAAGTTTCGAACTTAAAAATATTTAAGGAAAAAAAATAAATTGATCAAGATCTGGAATGCCTCTCTTCTCTCCCCAATAACTGGCTCATGAAAATTGAAAATATTTAAAGAGAACAAAACAAATGAACCAAGACCTGAAATGACCCATCCCCACCCATAATTCAATTGACGATCAACACTCTAATGCATAAAACAACTATTATTTTCTTCTTTTATAGTTTCAAAAATAGGATTTAAACAATACCATTACCATAAATAAATGTTTTTGCCATTAAAACAGAATAGTAAAATCATTGCAATAATGAAAATTAATTATGTGAAACTTGTTCTAAATAATTAAGAATTTTATAATAGAATAATTAATTTAAACATTTGTAAAACATTTTAAGTACAGTAATATGTTAAGAGTTATAGACCAGCATAACAAATCAATCTAAAACTCTTACAAAAGTGTACAAAAATAAACACTTTATTTATGAAGATTGAACAAGGGATTAGCTTAAGCAGGTTAACATGAATGAAGATTAGAAGATAAGAAAACATAAACCAAATGGGGGATAAGAAATATAATTTCAAAATTCAATCTGTAATAATTAGTTATTCCTAATATTTCACTTTAACTCTTAAATCACAAATACTGCTCTAATGCAAAATAATAATATACTTAATTGAAGGATAAATTAGAGTAAGTTTCTGCTTCAGATAAACTATTAATTTTTTAATGATTTCCAGTTTTGAATACTAATCACAATAAAAAATATAATAAGGCATGAATAACAAATAAATAATACAAAGGATCAACCATGGCATAATGAACTAAAAATTAAACAATCAGCTTTAAGCAATTATACTTTCAAATTATTTGATTAAAATCATAGATTTCACAGGACAAACACCAAGAAAAAATTGAGGGAAAATTAAAAAAGGTGCAAAACTATTTAATTTAAATTATTGGAAACAATCCTAAAATATACCTACTTTCAATTAAACAAATTATATGCAGATAAAGTAGTTGTTTAAATGTTTTCTAATAGATTAAATGCCCTAGAATGATTTAGAACAAATAAAACTTTGTAAAAAGACCAGTAAATTAATAATAAAATTGAAAAATAAAAGTTGTATGACAGTAATATTTAACTTGTAATTTTATATTAATTGCAAAATAAGACGATTCATTCAAATTTTAGTGAACAGTAAAAAAATAAACCATAAAAATAGGAGATCGGAAGACCTAAAAGAAAAGAACTTAATTTCTCAATAAATTTAAGCCAAGTTATAGATAGTAACTTAATTTGTGATTTGCATCTGTAAATTGACTATAGAGCCAGAAGAATTTTGTGAGTGAAAACCACCCTGAACAAAGTGGCGACCTAAACTTTCATTGGATTGATATGAAACAAGCGATCAAGTGTAAATAATATCTCCCACATTACCTCTTGATGTAATTGTTACAATCCTGTTAAATTTGAAACAAATATAAAACATCCATAAACTGAGATTATATTATTACATTTTGATATTATAATAGTAGGTTAGCTATTTTTATCATAAATGGTTGTAAAAAAATAATTTCATATAAAAAACTAATTAAAATAATTAAGATTAAAAATATGATAAGACGACAATTTACTTAAAAATTATATTCACTCACAAACAAATGATGTTATTAAGTCAAAAAACAGAGAGCATAGGCGATAGTAGTAGTAGAATAGGTGCTTTTCCTTTTTTTATACATTCAACGTTTCACGGCTTCAATTATCATTCTCAAGAAATTTATAATTGATAAATTTTTAACATAATTTTTACTTACTAAGATTCAATATCAATTAGAAATGACTACTCTTATTTAAATATTGCATTTTTTATTATTATTTTGAAAATAAAATTAATATTATATAAAAAGGAGGGATAACTCACACAAATAATGTTTTAATCAATCATTGAAGAAATAAACAAATATATTCCACTTGTGAGTAGTGAATCAAAATATCATAAAAAATAACAGCTAATTTAAAAAATTCCTATCAGTTGATAAAGCATTTTAAATTTTTTAATTAATAATTATGTAGTAATATCTACAATATCAGACATTTTCAAAAGTTGTTGTGCATAGTGCAACAAACCTATCATTCATGCTTCATAAAATCATGCTAAAAGTTATAATAAATGTGGCATCATTCCAAGGCCTTAATAATATGATAAGCTAGAATAAAACTTACTAAAGCAAAACTCTAAAATTAATGTTACATATAATAATGTTTTGTGTGTGATTTTTAAAAACCACTTAATGCTAGATACAGGCCTAGAAATATTGCGTTTAAATTAAAATTTAGCAAATTACATAACATTTAAAAATATTAAAATATTAACAAACCTGCTAGGTGATGCTGATTGATTAGCTGTAGATCCTCTTTTGCCAGGTGACTTCCCAACAATTGAGGATGAACTTTTCATAACCTAAATGACATATATGCAAATGTTTGTTCCACTGATATATGTACCAAAATATCAAATATTAATAAAAATAAGTGAAAGATATAAAATGACATAAGATTAAAATATATTAAAGTAAAAACTAGTATATAATGAAATAAAAGTAAGAGACGGCTCAACGAACAAAAATATTACTCAAATGTACATATTACCCTATAGTATACCGTCCAAAACAATTATAAAAATGAAAAAAAGTGCCATGAATCCCTTGGAGTAGTCCCCACCCAGAGATCCATAATTTTATTTATAGTTTGAAGGAATTAATAAATTTATCATTCTTTGAGTTTCAAACTTATATAAAATTTATATCATAACTATAATTAAAAGCATATAATTTAACCAATTTCTTCTTTTTATACATCTCAAGACATACTTAATTAAACCAAAATATTTTAATTTTAAATCCCTTTTGTATTACTTCTTTAGTGAGAGTTCAGCATATCTATACCACCATTTTCTTAATTTTAAATTATAATAAATACATAAAGAGGTAATTGCTGGCCACATTGTATGAGAGATTTTCTTTGGCTGCTTATGACACTAGCAAAGAGGGCATAGGTCAACATTAGAAATTCTATTTTTATTTAATTTTTTTACCTTGCTTCCTTTTCCTTTACAGTCAGCAATATTGTCCTTGCAAGAATTTTGATGAACATTTATCGTGCAATCTAAAAAAAAAATTAATGCTTTTTGAAATATATAATTTACATTTTGAATACCAAAAAATGAGTAGGCATACAATCGAGAATGAAATGAAAAATGCTATGAGTGGACACTAGATAAAAAATATATAAAAAAATGCTGACAGAAACTTCATTTAAATGTTGAAACACTTATGTTTAGTAATTAATATATCTATGAATGATAAATACATTTAGTAAGTACTTCAAAATCTTGTAATAATGATAACAAATATTATTATTGTATACTAACTTTCACAACAAACAGCGGGCTTATTGGTAAGTGACTTGGAACAAAAGTCACAAAACTGAGGATTTCCATGACAAACAGAAACCCAATGGTGTGAAGATTTTTTCCCTTTGTCCTAGAAAAAAAAAAAAAATTAAACTAGAACATAAAAATGATAGGGAGCAGAGTGGCTCAGTGGTAGAGCACTGAGTAGCCATGCCGGAAATCCTGGTTCAAATCCCGCTGCTGGCAGTTACTTTTATTTAGTCTGTTAAATGTTCAACTAGAAATGTTAGTTTTTCTTTCGGGAAATATGTGGCTGAAGGAGCACACTTGACTCTTGAAATTAACTATTTCGTTATTTTTATTTTCTGAAGATTTGATTTGTTCATTGTTATTGTAAACATGTAAATTGTAAATACTTTTTTTAAATTCAAATAAATTAGGTTTTTTTTCTCATCTTTATGGCATAATCTTATAATTTATAATCCTGCAAATTTCAAACAATAGATAGGTAAATTATTAAATTAAATTAGTTGAAATTCTTAATTGATTAGGCTTGGAAAAAAAGGAAGCAGCTATCAAAAAACTATCAATAGCATTCGATAGTTTTCAGCCGATAGTATCGGCCTATCGATAGTGCTAACTATCAACTATCGCCCAACCCTAGTATTATTTGGAAGAGTACCATGAAACACATTAACCTTCTAGTTGCCATACAGGCGCATTGTGAACAATATTCTATTCCTGTATTTGAACAAGAGAAATGGAGGAGAAGCCTCCCAGCTATAAACTTTAAATTCACCTACACATTACAGGTTCATGCAACAGTCTTTGCAAGTTTTTCTAATTTCAGTTTTTTATATTATTTTCTAGAAAATTATACTAATATTATTTTATATTATTTCACTGAAAATATTATAGGAGAAAAAAACAAGGAGGCTTCAGACCAGGAAGATCAAAAATAGACCAAATATTCTCTCTTAGGCAAGCAAGGGAATAATGCTATGAATACAACATAGACATGCATCTCCTTTTTGTCGATTTCAGAGATGCATATGTTAGTGTAGATAAAAACTTCTGAAAGTCATGATAAATATGGGCATACCCAAAACATTAGTCAGGCTAACAAAAATTACCCTATTGCAGACTATCTATCAAGCTAAACTTGGAAATGCACTGATGGAAGAGTTTGAAGTAAACATTGGCTTGAGACAGGGTGATCCTCTATCTCAGTAGTTCTCAACTTTCATTGTAACACCCCCCCTGTTCATTTGAAAACCTTCTGTGCCCCCCCCCCCCTATTCAAATGAAAAACTCTTAAGTCCTTTCTTGAACAATAAATTGTATGAGCACATGAAAAAAAAACAAGGTAAGTTTAGTTTTACTTTAACAATATACAAAATTATAAGCTTCAATTTAAGATAAAGAAGTACTGGTAAGAGAAAAATAACTAATGTTAAGTGAGAATTTTTCAACTGTTTTGCGCCCCCTGACATGTACTCATGCCCCCCCAAGTTGGGAACCACTGCTCTAGCCTCTCTCCTCTTTACTTTAACCCTCAAAGCAGCCCTACGTACAGTAAAAACAATCCTGGAGGAACTATTTACAATCACATGTCCCAACATCTGGAATTTGCACATGATGTCCTTACCGCAAGAAACCAAGCATCACTATCAGGAACATTCCAAGAATTTGAAGAGGAAGCCATTTAACCGGGTCTCGTGGTGAATGTAGATAAAACTGTGTAGATGAAAAACTCAAAATTGGAAAAGGTTGTGAATGGAAAAGTGAGCTTCAGAGAGCACAGTTTTAGGGCTGTAACCCAATTCAAGTATCTAGGAGTGTGGTAACAGTAGATTATAAAGTAGAGAGCGAGATATAAGCCAGAATAACAGCAAGAAATAGGTGTTATTCCTCACTGCAAACAGTTTTACATTTTAAATCACTCTCTAAAAGAATGCAACTACAAATGTATAACACCATTATAAGACCGGTAGTCATGTATAGGTGCAAGAAATAGCCCCTGACCAAAAGATCATAACTTATGGTCACCTTCTGGGAAAGAAAAATATTAAGAAGAATACGGGGCAGAGTGGCCGAGATGTACGGAGAAGAAGAAGGAAGGAGAAGCTGATGGAGCTGTATGGAGATTCTGACATGGTGGCATTGAAAAAGTAAGCCAGAATTAGATGGACCAGACATGTGGAAAGAATGCCAGTACACAGGATACCAAAGAGAATGCTGTTCTATGGGAAACCAGACAGTAAACAAAGTAGAGGACATCGGATCAGAAGGCTAGACGATATGGAGGAGGACTTAAAGCTGCTGGGTGTACAAGAATGGAGGAGAATAGTGTAGGATTGCGGAGATTGGTTAGCGATGGTGGAGAATACAGGACCGTACAGCCAGAATAATAACAATAATATTATTTTCTAAAAGTTTCTTTTTTATCTGAATAAGTATCTGTGTATGAAACTCGTAGTTGTAGTTAGTTTAAGGAAATTTGATTATTATTATTATAAACGATAGTCATAATAGAACTGCAAAGATATTGCCAATTTTCGAATTGCGCCACTTTTTGGGGGGCTAATAGTTCAATAGTAAAAATTATACTTTTTGGAATTTTCAGGCAAAAAAGAACTTGCCAATTTCCAAGTTTATAGTTCATCTAGTTAAAACTAGGTTGGAATTTGAACAGATGAGTGAATGAAAGAGGCAATCTGACTTACTGGCTATGAGTATTGATTAAGCCCTACAAGGGTTTTCATAATATTAGGTAAATATAAATACACAAAATTATTCTCTTAACATAAAATTTGATGCCATACAAGTTTTATTCAAAATTCAAAAAGCTTCAATTAATAATAATATCTTTTTCCTGCAACCATTGAGTAATGCTATCCATTACTCAACTAAAACTGGTGTGGAAAGTCCCACTTTCCCCCTCACTAGTGAGGAAAAGTAAGAGCCACCTAGATCGAATTTGACAATCAGCACTCGGTTATTTTAAATGTTAAATGGTGGTATTATAATATTATTCATTTTATATTTCTAAAATGTTAAAATAAATAATTTTAGAACTATTTTATATTTAATTCAAGATAGATTTAATTTATTTTGAAGCGATTTTATAGAATATATGTGTTATCAGAATATTATTTTCTAAATAATAATAAATAAATGTTTCAATGAGTAAACCGTCCTAGAGTTATAATTTGCATGGTTAGTAATAGAAAATTGTAAGAGATAGTGCTAGTGTAGTTATAACAAATCTAAAGTTTCACCTTTAATTTCTTAATTTTTAAATGGTTGCAGGAAAAATATAATATTTAACACGTGAGAAAAGTGCTTATAACATCCTCATTTAAAGCCTTCGGCTCGTGAGGTAACATTTCCTCGAGTGTAATAAAGTGGCAATTTCCTCACTTGCCAAATAAATAACTATTTTTAAATTAATTTTTAATTTATTCTTGTAAAATCCATGGTAAAAACGTTCAAAAGTCACAGTATTTTTTTCTCAGTTAGCGTAAAATTTGTTTTTTCTTTTACTTTCGGTTTTGATCATAATCCTGAGATGAATTTATAATGTTACATATTAAACTGCCTTAAAATTTAATGTCCTGTGATTCTTGAAATATAAACGTTTTTGTTGAGAAGCATCATTTTACAGTTATGAATCAATAACTCAAAAAACCAAAACATAAATGGGTAATTTGGTTGCCATCTTTTAAAATGAAAGCTTCATGGTTGCAGACATCTATATTTTAGATTTTCCTCAAGGAAACAATGAAATGGGTGACCATTAGGTAAAATAAGTCACATTTTTCTGCATGAGCTCCCAGACTATTGTTTGTTAAAGTTATATACTTATTATCTGATATAATAATATGAATCAGTGATTTAAATAATGCTTCTGCACAATTTCTAGAACCAAATTTTGTAAAATGTCCCTGAAAATATTAATTACTAGATCAATAATAATGTTATTTAACCTAAACAGAATCGATCAAAATAATACCTTTTTCTTCCTAAAGAATAGGCTTCCTCTTTTTCTTCTTTTTTCAGGATGTTCATCATAAGCAGCACTAAAAAGTAAAAAAAAAATTATATTTTGTACATAAATTTTTATGAATACTTTAAGGAGGGATACAATTTTTAATTAATTGATAGGATTATTAGTAGGATAGATTAGTTTTATAAGAATATGACAAGTTGATTATTTAAATTATTTATATGAAATTTGTTAATATTAAGTTATTTACACATAATTTATTTAATTTAAACAGATATGATGGCTTACATTGAATTAATTCAACTCATAGTGATTAAACCACACAGTATGATCAAATATATAAAAATATTGTTTTTTAAATCTGAAATTTAGAAAATTGTAAATAATGGAGAATACAAAATGAGAATTATTGACCAGAGAAAAGGGAATTAATAAAAACATTTGATGTGGAAACTCCAGTCAACCATTTTCACATGAATGTGAACCATAGTAGACAAGACAAAATTCCCAGCCATGGAGATGGCCTAAAAATTAGGTCAAAGCGTAAGCATAAATAAAATAAGTCTAACTTCTTTTGTATAATTTTTTTACTGCACCCTCTGACCATTTCACAATCTTCTAGAAACATTTGAACTGAAAAAAATTAATAAATTGGTCTACAGAGAAAAATATGAAATTTCTACAAAACAAAAATGTTAAAAAAAAAAAAGATTTTAAATAATAGTTATAAATAAATTAAATAGAGTTTATTATTAAAAAATCCTATAAAGATTGAGAAAATCAAAAAACACTTCATGAATTTCCAAATAATGATCTTGAACTAAAAATGTGAGTTATTATGATTATAACTCATAAAAAATCTACCCAGAAGTTTTTAAAGAAAGATCAAATAAATAAATAAAATAAAGGAGCAGAATGATACTAAAAGAAATACAAAAGAATGTCCCAGTCTAAGGTGTAAGGGAAACTCAATTCCATAAGATTGCCGATCCTAATCCTAAACAACTTAAGATAACAGGCAGATTTTTGTTTCTTCTGTTTCATTTCTAGAAAGAAGGATTATGTTTTTTAAAAATAGCCTCAATTAACAGTAAGTCATTATGTGATTCTTTTTTTCTTGAGTATGGAAAAAATAACAAATCCTCCCTTTCAATTTGAAATTCAGCTATTAAATTAAATAGAACCCAATAAGAAGGAAGACAGAATAGCTGCTAGAAAAATTAAAATTTTATAAAGCAACTGGAATAAACAATTAATATACACAACGTTTAAAATATTTGATTAATATAATAAAATATTTTAGAAGTGAAAGGAAAAACTTAGATCATAGCTGACAAAAGTACATCATTTAATTTCTGAGTTCCTACCCTCTTTTGCCTTACCAGTTATTCTGTGTTTTTTTCTCAAAGCAGGTAATTAACTTCTTTCTAATGATTCATCCATACGTTCCAGAGGACTTCTTAAACAGATTCTATAAAGTTACTTAGATTCAGTGAAACAAATATTAGAAAGAAGACAATATACCCTCAATAAAGATACCAGAATAACTGAAAAGTATTTAAGTTGTCACACCAAATATGCATATATAACAAATTAGGGAAATAAAAAAATGACTAGCCAGAATCGTAAAACTTTAGATAATCTCAGTAGTTTTCACCCATTGTAAATCCACAAATAATCTATACATAACATACACACATCCATACGTACAAATGTATTTACTTTAATAACATATACAATTAATTGTTTTTAGTAACCAAACATATAAAAGAAGATATGGCAAACAATTTAGTGAGTGGTCTAAAAGCAAGTGCATTAGTACTTACTGCGTAAAATAGTCTGAAGATATTAACTGTTTTTCTGGATCTAGTAATGCAGCCAAAGCTTCATCCTCATCACTCTCAGTTCCAAATCCTCTCAGTTGGCTCCCACTGTACGGATACAATATCAGCTAATAGGAAAAGCCATGCCTTAAAGTGCATCATGCGCATATAACTACAGTTTATATTTTACAATACAAGTACATTATTAATGAATAATTCATCATTTCATTTCTTCTACTGAACCAGTGAATAAAGCTTTTGTTTATTTAAAAGACCCAAATAAACTTCAAGTGTACAGACAAATCAAAGAACTGAAAATTTCAGGATATCAGGATAACAAGATAGCTGATGTAGTATAACATGTTTTAACAAAAATATTATAGAAAAAAAAACTAAAAATTAATTTATTAGCTGACTGTTGTAAACTTTTAACTTGACTATTCAAGTCAAACTTAAAATAAAATAAAACCCACTAACAACTGAAAATTCCTAAGCATAAATTTTAAGAAATTTAAACATTGAAAAACCCACCACAAAATAAAATAAAATAGACCCTGACACAATAAAACAACTGATGGTATGGAATATTAACAACACATATAAAAAAAAAAGTGATAAAATTCAAACAATAAAAATAAAAGCAGTTATGTAATATAAAATACAAGCATTGGTAAAGACTACGACATAACCAACAATTAAAAGCAAAAGAAACACACAAAAAAAACAAAACAACAACATTGATTACTATTCTAAAAACAAGATACCTTAAACTTTAAGAATCAACAAGGTATGATCATGTTTGAAAACTTCAAGGGGGAATGGAACTGAAAGAACACTAGGAAGCATCCTGTTAGCCACCAAATCTATGAAAAAAAAAAATAATATTCTCAACAGGAAGGAAAAATTCTTTGCCTTATTAGATTAGCCAAAATCTTATCTTTTTTTTATGAAGTTATTTTAACTATAATTTCATTATCTATGGGCAAATTACTAAATTACTTTACTAAAATCCCTATAAATAAGAAATGAACCTTTAATGAAATATTAAAAGTTCATGAAGTTTGAAAAGGTTAATGAAACATTTCATTATAATGAAAATATCTAAGAGATAATATAATTCACTTCTGTATATTTAAATTATATCCTCTAAAATTATAGCTAAAATCAAATTTAAAAATAGTCCAGCATACAATAAAATATTTTTTAACACACTTTACTGTGTCTAAATGAATGGTGACAAAAGGAGCACTCCTCCCACTTAAAGAGAATGCATATAGGATATCACCCAAATAGGAAACAAATTGACGCCCTTCAAGTAGGAACTAGATACTGATCCATGGATGTAAGGATATTACATGGAACAAAAGTCAATCTCTACTGCACTATTTATGCCAAATAGTGCCATGCCGGATTGCCTGACAGGAAAGATAACAAAGAGGGCCAGCTTTCTGGACAAAAAACAGAAAGGTTTAACACATAACGTATGGGTGATGAGATATCTCGTTTAGAGCAAACCAAACATCATGGTCAGATGACTAGATATCTTGTTTTCATATTTTTTTTTCAATTTCATCGATGTTTAAAGGAATTAAAAATATATTTTCTTGTTATGTTACCAGGGTAAGGAAGTCTTGCGTACTTTAATAACAAACAGTTAGTGAAATCAATTAATTTTGACATTCCAACAGCATAAAAATCAGTCAGTCAGTAATATCTTATTTCAGTCTTTTAATGATAATTTTATAATAGCGAATATTTTATGAAATAGGTTCTGATTCTAAAAAAAAAGCAGTATGACGCATGGTGTAAAGAAAACGAAAATCAAAGAGAATTGTTGCTCAATGATTAATCAGATGCACCAAATAACAATTTGGATGAAAACTAACTCAGGGAAAATGGTCGCAATCTTGGACTAAATGAGGTTATTAAACACATAAAACTGAAAAAAAAGATTTCTATAGAAAATGAAGATTAATAGGCTAATGAGTCTATAACTGAAGAATAAACAGAAGAGGATACTTTTTCAACTTTGGAAGTTTTTGAAGGAATTTGTGGTATTATATTTTACCCGTCCACATACACCCACCCTTCCATTACAGAACTTTAAAGGAAATTATATTTTGATTTTATACGATTTTTATAATATAATAATTTTTTTATATATAAATCCTAATTGTTGAAATTATCAAACTGCTGACTTTTACTAAGCCTAGGGTTAACATTAAAGCTTATTTTTCTCTCTAATTGAATAAAAGTAATTGTTATAAGACATAATTAACAACTTTCTAACAGTTTACAGTTATTTGTTTTCTCCTGTTGAACTCATATCTGTGGTTTGTTCCAATAACTACTATCATCATATGGTTACAACTTTGATAAATTTTGTAGGCTCTTATCATCTGTACTGGACATTAGTCGCCTTCAGAGAATTCCTTTCCTCTTGCTCTAGTACTCTTTCACCCACACAATACTTCCTTATGAAAACATTAATACAATTAATTAGAATGAATCATCTAAAGGTCAATCTTCAAATCCCACAAACATATATTGATTTTGTTAGTTCTATTTCTGACCTATTTATTATAATACATTTCTTTTTTTTTTATTGATATTTACAACTTTAATTATATTACATCAAGTAAATCTGCTCTAAGAACAAAGGACATGAAAAAAAAAAAAAAAAAACACCTGTGGAGAAACTAACCATTGATAGCACTCCAATAAAGTTCTATAGTAGAAGGTCTCTAGGCCATCGTCTTTTCAGACGCCTCGGAGGGTTATCAGGAATATTATGGGAAGAAAGTTGAGAGACTAGCGGATTCAAGTGTGTATGGAGCTTTTCATGGAAGGATAGGTATCTAGTTTGGGCCACATCGGCAACATATGGGATATTAAGATCATGATGGATGAGTTTATTTGTGACATAATAAGGAGCATTGAGGATTTTAC
This sequence comes from Arma custos, assembly GCA_037127475.1. Taxonomy (NCBI): domain Eukaryota; kingdom Metazoa; phylum Arthropoda; class Insecta; order Hemiptera; family Pentatomidae; genus Arma; species Arma custos. The sequence goes on from CM073761.1 coordinate 59,552,510, forward strand.
GAAGGATTTTAGATTGTAAGGATAAGATACGAGATGAATTGGATGGTTTCGTAGAGCCCCAAAGCTCAACTAGTCCAAATAGGTCTGATAACTGTCATGTAAATGAGTCTTTTGTAATTAATTGGGAGCTTTGAACGTTTGTCCAGTAAATGTTGAAGTAGGCGAAAAGGTCGAGCAGTTTCTTGTCTTTCCAGTCTTGTATGATTTTTTTTTTAGTGGTTTTAATTTTAATTTTCCTTTTTTACCACTAATATTTATCTTTACCTTTCAGGGTAAAGATCTTCTGAAATTCAGAACAGTTCTGAAAATAATGACCATTTTGCAAATAAATATGAATAATTATGATCGAAAAAAATTAATAATTTCAGTGGTTTTGGCTTTAGCGCAACTAGATGGTTGAGGAAATGTATAGAGAGCCAAGTCCCAAACTTTTGGTTCTCTGAGCCACTGTAGGCTACGAGTATAGTTTACTTATAAGTTTTAGATTATGAAGTAAACTATAAAAAACTTGGCACAATAATGATGCTACTAGTTAATAAAATGACATATTATAAACACTTATCTGAAAATATGAGTAGCTATTAGTAAGCAGTACTATGTAAGGGAGAAAAAACAAAACAAGTTAAACATGTTAGTGATAACGTTGATCCCAAGCTTTAATGAAATTGGGAAACCAACCTTTGAATAGAGTAACAAACAAGTTAGTAAAATCTAAACCAAGCTAAATAAATAGCTATACTACATTAGCCAATGCTTAATGAGCAAAACCATTATGGAAAATTATATACTAAAATGAAAAAACTGAACCCATATGATGCTCAAATAAATTATTAATTAAATATAAATGCTACTATTGCTGTATGCATTAATTACACAAATATTAATCATGTATTTTAGCCAGAAATAGTTTTTATCTGTTCAAATTTGTTATTTTAATGAACCTAGTTCCAGAAAGAAGTATTTTTATATATTTATTATCTGGAGAAAAGGCTGGATTCACCTACAGTTTGGTGACAGGCATTACAATAGACATCTGCAATATAGTGGAAAACTGTTTGTCATTCATAAAAAACTCAGGTAAAGTTTGTAAACCTTAGTGTGGTTGAGGGACAGAGACCATGGGAGAAATTGAACTGTCAATATAAACAGGATAACATTATTTGATAATACAAGACTACATTTTTAAAATCATTAAATTGATAAATAAGAAAACTGAATATTTTAAAAAATATGTTTTCCATTATGCCATCACAAACAGAAATTGAACTGATGGAAGTAGGAAGTTACACATTTTCATTGAGAAATACTATCTTCTGATGAAAGATAGGCTCCTTTAAATGTTCAAGTCAAACATGCAGAGTGAATAGTAAAAGGTATTCTCAAAAAAAAAATATGATGTTTACAATCGACTACTGGAGTATGGCTAGACAACAATAGGGAGCAGGCCAAGTCTGGCAGAGTTTTTCTTTGAAATGAAGTTAAAAGTTGCAGCATCTATCTTGAATATTAAGACAATGTAGAACTGTTTTAACTGAGGCTCAGTAGTAACCAGCAATAATATTCTATTGACCTGATAGCAAGAAAATGGATATATCTCATATCACAAGGAGGATAATGATACCAAATGTTCTGCTCTTAAAGGAGCTGAAGTAAGAGGATACACCCCAAAAAGCATTATACAATGGTTTATTATTCCCAAATAATTATATATATTTTTTTAAATATCTGGTTTATTTCTCAAGACTTCCCTCAACACTTTGGTTAAAAGTCCGGGCAGTATGATTATCTATCAAATGAGCATCATGTTTTGAATTGTAACTGATGTCTAAAGCAACAAAATTAAAATTATATCTCTCTCTTTTAATCTATCCGAGACGAGTAGTCCCTTTGGAGTAGAAACTTTGTGTATGTCTCAAGATGATTACCGTAAACTGAGAGTATTCCAAAGAAACAGTATCAAATCAAGAAGATAAGACAGGCTAAATACTTAAATCAGAATAAAGATAAAATTGCACAAAAGCCAGGATTCCGAATTTGGAAAAGAAAAGTTAAATATCTATATAAATAATTAAAAAATAAAACAAATAAAAGATATCTATAAAGATAGCCACTTCACTTTCAGTTGAATATATTAAATGGGGAAATAATAATATAAGCTAACTTTTAATACTAATGGGGGATACCTTATTTGCTAAGCATAACACCTTAAAATTATTAATCTATAAATATACCAATTTCAAAATGTACTGCAAATATCTGGTAACTTAGCTTCAGCAAACCATGAAGTATCTGAAGTATTTTTTTTTTTACTGATTACTTTCAAGGAAATGGTTTTATTAATCATAATTAAAAAAAAGTTTAAAAATCTAAATACATCTAGAATTAATTATATAAACAAGACACAGAAGCAAACTAAAAAAAAATAAAAATAAAATAATAAAAAATGAATACAAATAAATATAAAAACAAAAAAATTCAAAACAATATAAAACCATAATGCACAACACTGTGAAAAGTACTGGCTGATAAGCAATATAATTTTAAAGGTTTGAACACTTCTGAAATACTAGCCGAATATTTAATAATCAACAAACGTTTCAATTAACAATATACTGTAACAAATTATGGAAAGAAAGAAAATTTTTATAATAAATGCATAAATTCATCTAGCACACCCTCACATACACAGACATACGTTGATGCACATTTAGATGGTGAAAAGAAACAAAAAAAAAAAAAGGAGGAAGAGCTATATAAAATAAGGAAAAGTTCAATAATACATACATTTAACAGGTGCAACTTGTGCATTATGCGGTGAATAATAATAATGCAAACATATTTTCAAATAATGTACATACACTGGTAAAGTTGCTGTAGATGATTCTATGTTAACAGGCTCCACGTTGGCAAGTTCTCTTACAGCTATTATAGAAGGTGTTGATACTGATTTTTGTAGAGGTGAACTGAGTCGAGCATTAAGAAGCCTAGTTTCAGCTTCCCTTTTAGATACAACTTTCTTGAAATCGTTCTAAAAAATGTTATAAATGAAATTATACAAGTAGGTTTGACAAAAGAGTTAATGATATTAAACAAAAATAACATTTTTTCATTAGCAAAAAATTGATCAGAAAATGGCTAAATAAGCACACGAGTTAATACAATTTAACACATTAACTAACAACATTGGTTACATAAAATAAACAGACATCATATTGTTTATTCAAATATCACTAAAAAGGGTGTTAACCAATAAGTAGGATGTAAATAATAAAATCATAATCAATATATAAAACACAGCAAAAAATTGTTAGATCTAAAAACTATTTTGAACTTAATATTATCTTTTAATATTTTCAAGAGACAGATATTATTAAATCACATTATGAATTATGATCTTATTTAGCAAACCAAGATATTATAACTTAGATGGGAGAAAACAATAGTTAATTTTAGAAAGAGATCCAACCTGAAGTTCTGCTTCATTCAGAGAATGAGTGGATGAATTAGCATGAGTACGTGTTTGCCGTACCCTAGAAATAACTTCGTTAGTTCCTAAAAGATTAGTTGTACTTTCACAGAAAGGATCATCCATATCAGACTCCATACTGCTCAAACTGATACTACATAAATCATTCCCACTGTAACAATGATATAAAAAAAATCTTTTAAATATATTAAACATGAATAAATAATTTTTATATGGGTAATAAAGAATAATGTAGCCAGTTTTTAAAATGAATTAATTTCAAAACAATAAAACAAACATTATCTGTTTTAAAATAGACACATTACTCTAAGTATTTTCGATCACTGGCTATTTTATTTTTCCCAGCTCTCAGGGAAGTAATAAAAGCTCTCATTGGACTGATATACCTGAGTGTTTGCTTGAGATCTTCATACCTCAATGTTTGCAATCAAAGGGATGATGACATTGGAGTAAGTAGGTTTGGCATGGTTATTTTGTGGCAGTTTTTTCATTACTATTGAATACACTAAGATTTGATAATATGGAAAGCAGGACTCCAATCTGACATCTAAGAGCAGCTGGAGTTGCAAACCCCAATTTGATGTTTTGTTCTTATAATTTACTTTTCTTTTTACTAAAATCACCATTAGTTTAAATTTTAATAAATTTATTGAGTTTTAACTTTTTTATTTAGTTTTCCACCTTATTTAAGTTATCTTAAAGTTAGAAATCTTAGTTATCAAATTGCTGATGGGGATTAAAAGACCAAAAAACTGTCTTCGTGTCACGGAACCGAGCTTGAGTCTTGGAAGGGTTAATTGCCTACTTTTAATTTTAGATTTTTTAACTAACACATTATCATTTGGAAACAGTACAAGGGTTTACCACTTAAATGACGGCTCTATGTTGGTGTGGTACACAAAACAACTATGCGAGCACTAGCGTCGCTTTCCGTTCAAATTATAAAAAGTTGATTTATGTTTTAAGTGTTTATTCACACACATTGAATTATTTTTATATAATACATTTTTATATTAAATTAGTTGATAATACTTTCTAAAAATAAATGTTTTTGCTAGGTGGATATATATATATATATATAAGCTACAAACCTTCTTTGACGACTGGCTTTAGTAGAATCCTTACAGTGTGTAAGATCTTCTAATGCAGCCCAACTTCTTCTTCGTGAAACTTCAATATCTCCTTCCAAACCCATATTTCTTCTGTACAGTTCCCACTCACCTGAACCTCCTAAACATTTCCCAAAAACGTTCAAAATTGTATACAAAATTTAATTTAATTGGAATAAATATTTTATCAATAAATATTTATATTAGAAAATAAACTCTAATAAGCCAGACAATATAGCCTATGGAAATAATTAAAACCATAAATCTGACTGATAATGTAAAATTACTGATAAATTAATATTGAGAAGTAAAAAGAGACCTTACATAAATGTTAAGACCGTGGGAAAATTCCAACGAAAAGCTCTTGAGTCTCCAGACTAATACAGAAATTGAAATTATCTTTATCTGTAGACAGATAATTTCAATTTCTGTATTAGTTTGGAGACTCAAGGGCTATTCGTTGGAATTTTTCCACAGTCTTAACATTACAGATAAATTTGTCAGTTTATATTCAATTTCAGTGAAACTCACTAGATGTAATTTTTATATAAATTAAATTTGTATAAGTGCCTGCCTACTCCAACTGCTGGTGCTAATATACATACCATTATATAATATATATAGTTACTAATATATATAAAATTTGAGTTGGGCAGGTGGTTTGGGTGCCTAAATATAAATCAAAGGAAAACTTAATTCCATCTACTGTAGGGGAAATCATAGCCTACTGAGGGTGAAGGAGAGCTCTAACAAAGGCGATTGTTAAACTCTTTTACATCTGTGGCAACAAAATAAGAATCAAACTTTGCCCAATGAATTATAAATTCTTGTCTAAATTTTGCACAAGGTGGAGGACGAGTTCACTGATGAATATAAGAACAATGCACACTCAAAATAAAAATCATGATTTTTTAAATGTTCTTATGAATAATGACCACAGCTGAAACAATTTTACCATGAAATCCTGAGAGATTAAAACATCTAAACAATGACTGTTATTTCCTTGATTAGGTGGCAGCTGATTTGTTCAGTAGAACAAAAATCTAGAAATCTCATTAAAGAAGACTTAGCTCTAAGTTTTCAGAATTAAGTCAGAATTTAAAGAATCATAATTTAATTTTAATTAATCTATTAAATTCAGAATGAAGAAATTAAGTAATTAAATTGTAACAGTTTCACAACATGTAATTGCTTCTTCAAATACCTGTGATCACCTATATATTTTTTTAAAACTAAATTATTTAATGAATTGCCATATCAAAAACTCAAATAAAATTAGCTTACCAGATTGTAACAGTGCATTATTTTATTAACAAAGCATTTGCATTTTCCAACTTTAATTAATTTTTCAAATTTATTAAAAACAAAATAAAATTATTTAATGTTGAAATTTAAAGAAAAGAAAACATAGAAAAGTAACAACAAATAAATAAAATAAAAATTTAAAAAGCAGCCTAAGTGATAACATGTTATATATTAAAATTTCTGTAAGTGAATCTGACCCTGTAAAATCAGTTGTTTTGATGACTCATGGAAAATGTTATTTAAATTTTGTATTATTTGTTTTTATCAAAATTGATATACTTGTGCATATTCCTTTCGAAATTCTTTAACGGCTTCTCATTTAATCATGAGATGATAGTAAGTTTCACTAGATAACAAAACATTTATGAGAAAGAAATGTTATCTGCAACTTTAAAAAGGCGAGAAAAGAAGTCTACTTATTAGCATAACTATTTTAAAGGACCATGATACCATTGCATAACAGCTTTATTTCTAAGGATCTGAGAATAGGATACTTATCAAAATTGATGAAATAGTACTCCTGATCCTACCATTAACCTTCCCTGCATATTTGATGGAGTCTTGGATGGGAAGTGAAGAACATAAAGTACAATTGAATAACAAGAACAATGCATATTGTACCAGGGGCTAAATAAAAGAAGTCATAGGCAGACCAGGCACCTGTCAAGAGAGGAAAAGATTCCTTGATGCAATACATGATATCAAACATATAGGAAAGCCTAGAATGAAATGACTGAGCCAATGTTATAGTGATTTACTATGTAAAAGTTCTTATTGAAGTCATTATAAAGGCAGTATGATTTAAAGATGATTCTGGTTTATAAAACATAGTTCCTGAGGATTAAAAAATGACAAAAAAGGGGAATAAAATCTTAAGAATATCCAAGAATAACAACATATGCTAGATCATCTAAACATAATAAATATCTTTAATATTTTCCGCAAAATTTCTGAAAGAATCTAAAATTATTATGCACTGAAAGTTAAGCTTTGCAAATTTAATAAATGTCCAGAATATCAAACAGACTGGAATAGTAAATATAAATAAAGTGGCTAGAAATCAGATCAGAATATTTCATATTTGTTATTCTTATTAAAATTGGACTGAGGTGATTTAATTTTTTCAAATTCCAAAAATTGAGAAGAATACTAATAAAAATAATTAACTTCAACAGAACTTTTTTTTCCATTTTGTTCAGTAAAGAACTTATTATTTGGTTTGTATTCATTTATTTCCAATATATATTATCTAAACTATCATACTTTTATGAGACACTGAGCGGGTGATGGCAGGTGTTGTCAAAGTCAAAGTTTGGGTAGGAGTTGAATTTAAGCTGGACATTAAGTCAGGGTCAGATCCGGCATCATTGAGAGAAGGACATGAAGCACTTAACCTGCTTGCTTCCTAAAATAAACAATTATAATAAATACATAGGTGAAAAATTAAATAATAATAACAAAAAAAATAGAAATAAACTTGTTTACAAGAATCAAAATGGTCAACAAAAATAATGTTTATGAGTTTAAATCAGTATTAAAATGTTTATTATATATTAATTAAATTTTAACAGAATTATTGATGTTTGATAGTTGACTGTAATACATAATATAAACAGTCAGCGCAGTATTTCTACTACGAAGGCCAATATTCTAACCCAAACTTGTTACCATTATCAGGGCTAAAATTAAATCAGAGATATAAGACAAAGTTTAAATAGTAAAGGTAACTACAAGTTTTTTACTTACATAATACATTATATGATTTAAAAGGTTAATTTAAATATTATCACATCTATAAGTGCTATCAACTTCTTAAGTTCATATGATTTAATTATATCATATTGTTTATTTGAGTTCTATTATTATTGTTCATTTCACCAACTATTACTTAGTATTTAGCTGACAACCACTTATTTATCTCATAAGAGTTATCTTTTTATGTTTCTCAAATAACCGCTAAACACACAAAACTTTGACAGTTAAGTTGGCAATTAAAACTCCTCTTCATCAGCTCAGTCCTCCCACTCCTTACTGTTTAGTTCTTAATTATCTTTAAATTAAGTTATCCTACAATATATATCTGTTATCTATACAATATTCTCTTTTGCAATATTACTGGACATTCTTATACATTCTTTTTTAATCTTTACCTTGTATCTCTGATAATTTCATGTCTGATGCTCGCTTACAAGTTTGGGCTGAGACATTGATTTTACAATAAAATATTATACAGATTTTTTTATATATACTACTTATTTCATTGTAACTAAATCATTCAGAAGAAATGTGATGAAAGATGGCAAATCTTTTTCAATAAATTTAATATATTTAAGATGATCAAGGTAGTAAATTGAATAGTTAAATTACACAAATGCAACAGAAAAGAAGAGGAATGTTTCCCTGTAGTGTGAGGAAATAGTTCATTGATATCACTTATACATAACATAAAATATACTAATACATGCTAAAGACATTAAAAATAATAAAACTATTTAAAAATATACAACAATTATAATAAAAATGTTTGTGTTTGAGGAGATCCTAGTTTCATGCTTAATATGCATAGCTGTCAAAAATAAGACTTAAGAGATCACTTGTTTTAACTGTACTTTATGGGCCCTAGAGATGAGAAATGTGATAGTCAGATATAATCAATTATCAATAACAACAGAAACCAACAATAATTTCATTAGAAGAAAAATAAGTTAACGATTTTTTTTTTTTACATAATACAATTAATATTCTAATTCATGATAATGACCAGCCACATGTTGCTCACATAGGAAAAGTGTTTCTTCAAAAGTAAAACATTCAATCGTTAAATGTCATAAAACATTACAATTCAATATATTATACAAATAAAATCATATTACAAGTCAGGGGAATTTTTTTGACAAGGGGTCATGTTTTTTGCCTTTTAGTGTATTTATATATATATGACAAAGGTGATTTGCCTATCTTTTTATTAAATTTGTGGCATTAATTACAACTAATGTGAACATATCAGTTAGAGTTAACAGCTACCATTTTACTTAATCAAAATTTAAAAAATAACTAATCCCCTTTATAGTTTTCTTCTTTCAAATGTGATTTTATTAATAACACTATGTGCAAAAAACATACCTGACTACTTACAGGTTGGACAATTAATTCTCTCATTTGCTGAACACTTTCATGGATATAATGTAGCTGCTGCAGATTGTCTTCTAAAATATTAAAATTAAAATATGTTATACAATGTTGTAGGACTAAGTAATTATTAACACATATTAAATCTATTTCTTAGATAATATTTATACTACAACACTACTTAAAATATTTTTTAACTGATTACAAAATTTATACAAAATTATATAAATAAAACGTAGCTGAAGTGAAAGATGTTAGTAGTCTTCATAAATTACTCTTAAGGCTTTATAGAATAAATTGATCCACCTCATATTAGCTTTCCACCAAGACTTATGAAAAATATTAATATTGTAAATATACTAAAATTCAAAATATATTTCTTAGTTGTATGTAATATATAACGGTTGCTAAATTGCTTCGTTCAATTCATCTTTGGGATCCCGGTCACCCGATTTTATAAAAAGCTGAACTGGCTTTACCCTTCCTATCGTCGTAAGTACTTCCTAGCATCCTTTCTATACAAAGTTGTCCAATCCCGCCGACCATCATACATTTGATCTCCTTCAATTCAAAACCACAGTCCTCTCCCATAATACCTGTTCTCTGCTCTCTGATCTACATGGCAATACACCAAACAGCAGCTTTTATTATCCGGTCCTCCTCCCTTTGGAACTCTATACCTCCTTCCAATAATCTTTCAACCTTCAAATTCCGTATATTCCTTCACCTATTATAACTACAATTCCCAAAAAATTGGAAATAGTAGGATCAGTTTTGAGATAAAATTCTCTCATTCGATGAATGAATGATGCTTTTTAATTTACTTTTGAATTTCTGATTACGTATGTATATACGGGTGTCCCGAATTTAAATGGCAAAACTTCAGGAACTTATAGGGGACCGAAAAACTGAGACAAAAATTCCTTTAGAGATTTGATCGTTTTTGCTTAGTTCTAGAGAAAATCGCAAAAAAAGAAACAAAACAAAATTATTAAAGGTAGCTATTATCACCTTTCAAATATCGTCAGGCTAGGCAGTGAGATATCTAAACACTTAATGTTATCCTTTACATTCTTTTATTTGTTTACATTTTGGCTTCCTTCTAGGATTATATTTCCTAAATCAGTCTTCAGTCAGTTACTCAGATATTTTTGTATGAATAACATCAGCCACAATGCCGCATAAATATTCTAATGTTGAATACGCTGATATGATTTTTGTGTATGGTTTCTGTAACGGTAATGCTTTAGAAGCGGTGCGGGAGTATGCGCGCCAAAGAGACTGGGTCATTCTTAATACGCAATGAAGGCGACCAATTCCAGGCAGCAGTAAGAGGAGATTATCGGAGAAGAAATTGTGTCCAACACCACTTCGATAACAATCCTGAGACTAGTATCCGAAGAGCATCTGCTGCATTAGCAATATCATGGCAAGCAATATGGCGAACTTTGGAAGGTGATAATCGCTACCCATACCATCTTCAAAAAGTTCATAATTTATTACCTCAAGATTATGTCAAGAGATTGAATTTTAGTAACTGGTTTCTTGAAAAAATTCGCGATGATAATTTATTTCCATTAAAAATTATATGGACCGATGAAGCTACCTTTACAAGAAGAGGAAATGTTAATCAAAGAAATTATCATGTATGGGCTCTTGAAAATCCCAGAGCTATTAGAAAGAATAGGTTTCAGCATGAATTTGCTATTAACGTTTGGCTTGGAATTTGGAACGGATTACTGGTGGGACCATTTTTTTACCTGGAAGATTGAATGGTATCACATTTACACATTTTTTGGAGAACAATTTTTCTAATTATTTAGATGAAATTCCCTTACAACAGCGGATTGAAATGTGGTTCCAACTCGATGGATGTCCAGCACATTATAGCAGAGTTGCTCGAGCTTGGCTGGATATAAATTATCCACAATGATGGATTGGACGTGGAGGAGTAGTACCTTGGCCACCCAGATTACCTGATATGACACCCATCGATTTCTTCGTATGGGGAACCTTGAAGCAGAAAGTTTATTCGGTGTCAATCAATTCAAGAGAGCAATTAAGAGACCGAATCGTAGATGCAGTGCACCAAATATCAGCAGAACAATGTTTAGCTGCAATTTATCAAGTGAGTACTAGATGTAATGCTTGCATTGGTGCAAGAGGACAACATTTTGAGCAATATTTACATTAAAAAGAACATAACATAAATATAAATGTAAATAAATAAGTATAAAAATGAAAACTTGTTTTGTTTCTTTTTTTGTGATTTTCTCTAAAACTAAGCAAAAACGATCAAATCTCTAAAGGAATTTTTGTCTCAGTTTTTCGGTCCCCTATAAGTTCCTGAAGTTTTGCCATTTAAATTCGGGACACCCTGTATATATTAGTGTGTGGTATATAAACCATGTGCATATGTAGTGTATCATCTAGTTGGACATTTTAAAGGAGGAGAAATAAGTGTAAATCGCTTATAGTGTTATATACGTAACTATTAATTGTTTCTCTTATATAGTTACTGTTAACTTACTTCAATTTTTTTCTTTCTCTTCTTCTAATCTACTTTGTGGTTTATATACCACACACATGAAATATTGCTATTGGCGGTAATTGCATTTTTTTTTTACTCTTTCTCACTCACTAAATTATTTGTGATAATTAATTAATTGTAATTATTTTTATACTCTAAGGCATAATAGCTTACAATACCTGTATTGTTATTCTAAAGGGACTTGTCCCAGAATAAATAAAGACATTATTATTATTATTATTTAATAGAAAGTAAAAAAATCATATTTTTGAGGAAATGTTAGGCCATAGACGTAAGGAGTAAATGTAGTAATTGGTGAGAGGTGAGGTCAATAAAATCATACACACTAATAAGTAATACATATTATTTATTGTGGAACAATATTTCAGCCTAACTTTTATGAGTTGGGCCCTGTCAGACTGCCATTCATGGGATTTCCCCTCTTTTCCACCCTCTTATTTCCATCCAACCCTAGCTCAGTCTTGAGCAGAAATTCCTGCAGTAAATAGTAAGGTAGAAACACTTGTTTCGTGTCTCAGAAATAAGCACATCCATAAGAACCCATCCATATAAGTTTTTTAAAAATTTTATTTTAAATAATTTTTTGTGAAATTAAATGGTAAACCTAACATACAAAGTGGACATTTTTGCAAAAGATGGCCTCTGGTGGTGTTTTTCTAACGATGAGTGTAGCTACCATAAACTCATCTATATTATATAATATATAACATCTCAGAAATCTTTATGATGAACTTGCACAGGAAAACATACAAAGGAAAGTAAGGACAAAGGAAAAGTGCAGAACTGACAGGAGAACTCCGTAGCATATTTTTAACAAAAGTGAGGCTTGCGGAAGAACATCCAGAGAAACAAGAAGAAGGAGAAGATAAAATTCTAGAACCCTGCCCCCACCAGGTTTTCATTCTTTGCGATAATTCAGCTTTCCTTTCTTTGTCCCATTTTGTTCTAGTTCTCGGCGCTTTTGTCTCTGGCTTAACCTCCCATCTTTCAACTTTAAGTTAAAAATTGTTTCATGTGTTCATACCTTTATATATTAATATTTGTTAAGTTCATGTAAATATATATATATATATATATATATATATATATATATATATATATATATATATATATATATATAATTATATTGGTGGATCTTTAAAAAATCGGAGACTTTTGATGAGTGAACAATTAGTGGTTTTTAGGTTTTAGAATTAATTTTCTTTTAAGTTAAAAAAAAAAAAACTTTTTCCAAAGAAACATTACGATTTTTTTTTAATAGCCTTATGGCCATATGTACAAATTAAGGGTAATCACCATTAAAAATGTCAGCTTTATGACATTTTTAGATACAACTATTATAAAGTAATGGTGGTATGTTCATGTTATACTACAGACAAATTAATTACCTTTCAAAAGAGCATCTGTGTGTGAAATATATATTTTTTTAATTATTAAAAAAAAACTGTTTTACATGGAAACCAGCACAGAAAACATGATTTAATATACAATACTTTAAGAAACTAATAACATTTCTTTTTTAGTTATTTGGTTTTGTTTTGTTAAGAATTTGATTATCTTTCAAATGAGTATCTATGCTTCAGTGGATTATTTTTTTTAAAGTTATTAAAACAATTTATTTATTTATTTCGTTTTTAAAGGAAAATCACTTGCGGAATGATTTTTTTTGTTTACAAATCAAGTTTTATTGCAAGTTTACAGCATAAAGGAAACACCATTTAAATGTTCAGGTACATAGGGTATTGTTCATGAGTTACGTCAAGTGACGACTACTAAGTAATTAAGTGGTAACCCTACTATGTTTACCTACTATACATTCTAAAACGATAAAGAAGAATATTCTAATTTTATTGATCTATCATGTACAATAATTAACTTTAAATTTTAATCATTTAAAAGGAGATAAATAATAATCAAGGACATTTTGCTATTCATTGAGTAACATGTAAACCTGGCCGTTGTTTAAGTTACCTGGCAACAAATTTTATTTTTTCTGAGTTGAAAAATTGACTATAATTAAATATTCATCATAACTTCTATTAATAAATTTGTCCTATTTTAGCACTTATGGCATGATTGGGAACAAGAGTGTAGTCTATTATCATCCTAAAGAAAGTTCTTGTTACTTATAGAACACATTATTTTTTCACTTCTTTTGTTTATTGTTTTTTAAAATTGTTAGTTAAAATCAGCTTTTCATATTGATTAAACAATGCCTTGTTGTTTCAGATTTCCTTGTTCTGTGACCATGAATAAGTAATTATATTTTAATTGTTGTTTATTTTTACTTATCATTCAATAAAATGAGTTAAATCATGAAATGATGTTTATTTCTAAATATGTTAGTTAATAAAATATTGTGTTGAAATTTCTGAGAAATTTTACATCACATTAGTTCTATAAATAGTTCCAGAAACATTCTTAGTAGGAATAAAATAAGAGATGCTGGTAAAATTAAATGATTCATGGGAGAAACAACATTAATTGTATTAATTAAGCTTTAAGAAAACAGATAGTTTCCAACAGTTTTCTCAGGGATGTTTTTTTTTTAATTTTCTTGTAATATTTCAAACAACATAAATTTTGTTTTTTATAAAAAAAAAATAAAATAAAAACAATTCATTCAAGAAATGGTTGTTGTTCAAATTGAAGAAGTAAGGACTTGATAAATTATACAGTACATTTGTGATGTTAATAAAATTTGAATGTGATGTATAATTGTTCATAAAATAAATATGTTTGGATTTTATAAATCTATATTTTACAAATTATCACTTAACTAATGGCAAACAGCCTTTAGATGACAATAATTCATAATGTTGAGTTGTGAAAACTCAAACTATTGGTAAGTAAGGGTGTGAGTGCAACTCCCACACATGTTACCATTAACCCGTGATGAAGGCCAGCAATGAGGGCCAAAATGTTGGTTCCAAACAAATAGTTGCTTATTATTTAAGAAATTAATTTTGACCCCCGACTGGACCATTTTCTCCTCCATAAAACTTTTTACATTATTGATTTTTTTAAAAGTCTGATAGATATTTTATTAATTAAGCAATGCTTGATCCCTCACTCCTCACAACTAAATAATAATCAGTAAATAATAAGATAATTTGGTTTAATATTAAATGAATGTACGGAAACTGTGGGCAGCGCTACAGTGTACCAAAAACCTCTTTGATTAGTTTTGAAGTACAGCAAGGCTCTACGATCTAGATCAGCCTACATAATGAAACCGGAGTAGTAGAGTAAAGAGTACATATAAAACTGTGGGGGGGGGGAGAAAATAATAATAGTACATACCAAGTATAGGATAATGTTTTCCTGCTGGTGAATGAGGGGTTACGCTTATTGTAGGAACAAGGGGTGATGGACCCGAAGTACCTTGTTTCTCACTCATTTCTTCGCTTCCTATATAGTCAGTTATTAAATCTTCTTCACTTCCAATACTGTCCCCACACCATTCATCTAGAAAATAATTGGTTTTTATAATAATTATTCAACATTTATACGCTGATTAGATGGATTAAAATACACATCAAAATCGTTATTACAAATAAATTTACATCATTTATCTTAACACTAATAAGAAATCCCTGAAAAGTGTTTATTGGCATGGTATAATACTGTCTGTCATTGAAAGCAGATAATTGTTTTGAGATGTTGGAGTATAACTAGTTTAATTAGAAAAACTATTTGGTTAAAGTAGTAGGATGAAATCCCATGTGACCAATATAATACAAAACATTTCAAAAAATAATTTTAAAAAACGAACAACAAAAGTCTATCTAATCATTCTATAGATTTTCTTATTGTCAAGATGAATAATTGGGAACTAAATGTTACAGTAGATCATGCATTGAAAAAAATCAAATGTTCATTAATTCATAGCAAGATAAAACCTTTACTCATTTGAATGAAGCAAAGAAATCATTGAATTTAGTGCCTCATGAAATTATTTTCTGTGAAATGTGAACACTAGATTTAATAAACTATAACTCTAATTTAGAGAACGTTACTAAACTTACAGAAACAAATCAATTAATATATACAAATTTTAAGGTAACATTACGCACCACATGCCACAAAAAAATAAGAAATTTCAATCATTTAAAGGGCAAATTCGAATAAAAAAGTAACTGTACCTCCGCTATTTCTCGAATTACGCTCGTAATCAAGATCCGATTACGAACAACTAGCGAGGAAGGAAAAAAAGTAGAAAATTGTGTACGATCTTTACAAGAGTTTTGATAATTCGGTTATTATACATGAGTCCCAGATCTCCTGTTGCACTGGATTCCTCTTCCTATCAGTAATCTCCCAAAATCGATCGCAGCAAGGCATGCGCGATAATATTTGGATCTCAGGGGGAATCCTACTGCTTCAGTCGCTTTACTAAACTAAGACCTCACGTTCCTTAGGTAATGTATAAACAATGAGAAACATATAAAACGTAATGTCTTTATCAAAAATTACTGTTAGTAACAAATGCTGAATGAATATATTTCCTTTTCAAGAACATATTTACACCTTCATACACTTCTCCTTTCTTACCTAAAAAAATACGTATTGAATACTGAGGCATGACGTAACTATGTACAGTGATACTTTTTCGACCAAATCTAATTACCTATTCAAATTGTATTCAGAATGAAAGAGATTTTTTTCAGTAAACAGCACCCATCAATAACCAGATTAAGTAAAACCAGAGAAAGGAAATGGGATAGTGTTATATTACGTCATAAATACAATTAGAATAATTAAGCCATAATTTACTTTTCTCTCAGGTTCGTTATTCGTAAATATACAGGGTGTCAAGGAGGATATATCAGTAATTACAGAAGAAATATTCAAACAAAAGTATAGTTCAGTGCCACCAACCGTACTTTTTTTTTTATCTCAATCCACTTTCGAGGTATTCTAAGAAAATCAGGTTTTTATCCAGTATAGATTCAATTTTTTTCTACAGCAACTGAAAATTCATCAACTTTTGCCCCCATTCTTAGAAATACAGTTGCCATTCCTATGCGTAATCAAATAATACGAATAGTTTTCAAAACAGCTTAGTAAAATTGATTTTCAAGCAACTGCCGTGAGGAATTCAATAAATTTATTTTATTTCATCAACATCCCAACGATGTATAAAACTTATTTCGGTGAGACATTTAGGTTCATAAGTCAATAAGGATAGTTACAAAATTACGAGTACACAGTAAGTTTTTTTTTCTGTTTTGTTTTCTTCGACTTATTTATGAAGTCTAATGTGAACACAGTGATTTTCGAATTGTTGTTTCTTTATTGTTAAACAACAACTTTTCATAGTATTATTTTATAGGGAGGGGGAGTAGTGAAGGAGGTTTTCACAGGCGGTGATTAACTAATGGAGTGGAATTAAATACTAAAAAGGCCGCCCCACACCTTATAAGATAAGCCAAAAAGGATTTTTTTTTTATCTTTTAACCTCAATATCTCTTTGAAATGGGTTTGGAAAACTGATGAAATAAATTAACTTTCCTTCCAGCTATAGCTAGAAAATTTATTCAACCGAGTTTTTCTGAAAGTTATCCATTTTTACTAGTTTACTTTGCTTTCTTTGGCTTCTATGATCGTTTGACATAGTAACATTTTCCCACAAATTAATAGTTATCCTAGTTTATAAAAAAAAAAAGAAATTTGACCATATAAATATTAATCAACATATCTTGAAAGGAACACGTTTTCCACTATGTGGCTAACACATATCAATAAAAACTCTGAGACAGTTAAGTTGTTAAAAGCTAAAAGGCTTTGCACAATTTAATTGCGTTTAAATTTTTAAGGGAACTTATTAAGATTTTAAAAAGGAATAAGAAATTTAATCAGAAAATTTTATAATAGAGGTGGAAAATAGTAGACTGGATGATATAATGGAGAATGGAAATAGTTGGGGGGGGGGTGCAGTCAAGAAAACACCAAATTAAGTCTTGACTTATTTCTATTTGTGCCGACGTTTTAACCTACTTTGTAGGTCATCTTCAGGGCTATGAGGGAAAAAACGAACAAAACAAAAAAAATATTAAAAAATTACAGTACCAAGAATATAAAATATAACATATACAGTGAAGAAAAGTAAAATAGTGACAGATATATAATAAAGGATAAAGAAAAGAAAATTATAATACAAAAAAATTACATTTATTCTGTAATTTTATATTCTTTATTATATATCTGTCATTATTTTACTTTTCTTCACTGTATATGTTATTATATTCTTGGTACTGTAATGTTTTTTATATTTGTATGTTTTTTCTCTCATAGCCCTGAAGATGACCTACAAAGTAGGTCATTTCTTGACTGCAACCCCCAACTATTTCCATTCTCCAGAAAATATTATAGTCTGTGAAATAAAAAAAAGTTCGTTTTTTTTTTTTTTATGTTATACATTAAATAGTTTCTTTTCAATACTATTAACAGACCTAATGTATGTGGGGAAGAAAATGATCCGGGTGGAGGTTAGAGAAAAAATGTCTTAAATAGAGTTTAACTATTTATTTGAAAGCAGTGTTCACTTTATCTTGTGACCTCATTACAAGCCATGAAGAAGATCGGGAATGTGGGTCGGTCAAAACGTTGGTTTTAAAAAAATAGTTCATACCTACTTAAGAAATTCTTTCTCTGACTTCCATCTGGACCATTTTCTTCCTCATTAAATAGTTTCATACATTTTTTATATATTTTGATTTCATCTAAATATACATGTACATATACTTGTATATGTTTGAATATATGTAAACATGTGTATATAAACAGATGACTAATTTTCACATGATTATTTTCTGCAAGTGGCAGCATAAAATATTCAAGAGAAGAAAAGGACTGTTAATCAATTATTTTGATATTAGAAAATAAGTCAGTTTTTGGGAGAGTGAAATATCCAAAAAGAACATAACCAGATCAGATAGACCGATTGGCTTATTATCAAAATTAGGGCCAGCAAAATACCCGTTTGAGATTAAGTCAATAGATTCCATATGTAGCTTTCGTGGTAACCATCCAACAAAGAAGTATATGCATTTATTAGATAATTTCAGTAGATATGCAGGATTTCCACTTCAAGTAGACAAAATGTAGATAAATATTCTTTTAGGTTTCCACGGCTACTATTATTACAAAAGACTTTGTTAATTTCTTCTGGTTTAGACCGTGTAGATAAATTTTTCGCCAATCATGCTGCTGACTTCCTCAGGGCTGAGATGAGAATGAGGAATGAGCCCTGAGGAAGTCAGCAGCATGATTGGCGAAAAATTTATCTACACGGTCTAAACCAGAAGAAATTAACAAAGCCTTTAGTAAAAATGTAGATAATTTCAGATTTGATTTTTCTACTTGCAAAAGAGTATAAAATACATATCTTGTTGGTACATCAATACACCACCCAAAATGCTAAAGAGTTTATAATAATAAGGCTTAGCGAGCATGAAGGGTCAATGCCAATACCACCAATCTCTGCTTATAAAATTCAGTCCAAAAAGAGTTTATACAATAAATAAAAAAGGAATTCAATTAATTTTTATTTTAGTGGATAACGATTAAATGGATTAAATTGAAGGATGAATCAAACTTTAGTAAACTGCATTTGTTGTAAATTAGATGAAAATACAAACCACATCTGTTGGACTACGATTGCTGAATCTTGTGTTCAGGGATACAACAATACTGTTCACAATATATAGTACAAGAAAATTCACACCAGCATATACATTTCTGAGTGAGACATTCTATATTGATTCTTCTTCCCTAACATCAAAACAGGATTTACCACAAGATGGAGAAAAAGCGCTCCAAAATTCACATAGAAGTTTTAAACAGAATAAGAGGAAAACATATAAAAATAGAAAAGAGTTCCAGGAAGGCGAGTTAGTTTTGAATGAAAACCAATTGGATGAAATTTGGAAAGCACCCTTCATCATCATTAATTTACGAAGTATGCTGTCATAAGAAATGAAAAGAGGCAAATCTCTTCCACAGTACTAAACTACTACATTACTCTATTACTCCTTGCTAGAAGAAGTCGCCGACCCAGGTAGGTGTAAACATGTGTTCATTACCAGACTAATTGTCATATGATAATTTTTTGTAGGGACAGTATAAAAGGATTGTTAATCTATTTTTTTGCTTTTAGTTATGGTTTACTTCTTATTACCATTTGATTCTATGTGTTATCATACTTAATAAAGTTATGTTTTGTTTTAAGCAATTGATTAACCCTTGAACTTAGTGAGAGAAATATAAATATATATGTGTATGTGTGTGTTGTAAATGCTTGGTAAGAATCAGATAGCAGTTGACAGCACATAATTTAATGAAATTATTACTGAATAAATTATTCCCTAAAGCACTAAATATAGCAAATCAGGCATTATCAATCAATAAAATTTAAAATGAAATCATGAACATCAGTTATCCTACAATTGATAAAAACGCTACTATAAAACAAACAGATTAGACTGGGTCACGGTTTTTTGTTGATAAGTGTAAAAATATTTCTGCAGGAGAAATAAAATTAGGTATCCTCTAGTAGGACTTTAAAAGATAACACAATTTACTTTTTATTGTTTTTAGTTTAAAGTTATTTAAGTTGTATAGTTACTATTATAAACTAGAATGTAATAATACATCTTCTGAATTTATAACAACCAAATCAATTGATAAAGATATCTGTTTTTCTTTGTGCAGTGTTATAAGTTTTCACTCTTAATGCTATGGCTTATGTTTCAATAGAGAATGGAAGCACACACCATTTGATTTCCTTCATACCATATATTTAAGTTAGCTGATAAAAATTGTACCCAAATGTCCATTTAAAAAAAAAAAGAGAGGTCCATTTGCCAAAGTCTGTTTCTTTAAAAAAAAAAAATAATATTCTAAAATGAAAAAAAAATTAAATTTTCATTTTTCAAGTTAATTGATTCAAAGCCAAAAATATTCCAAATAAAAAGCAACACAATTTTTTTGGGGGCATTAGGAAAATGCATTAAAGCTAGCAAAAGTGATAAATATAATATCTTCAATGTTTGTTTTTCTATCATAGCTTATCAAATGACATTTCATGTTTAAACAGGTGCCTACGTTTGTATAGATAAGTAGACTTATGAAGAACTAAATAGTCACCCCTTTCCCTCTCTACTTTCAAACTGTTTAAGCCGTGTTTTGTTTTTATTTATTCACCTAATTCTGTATGGGTAAACAATGTATTTATATCAATTTAACAGTTTTTATACAAATAAAAGAATAACCTAAAAATATGAATTTCAATTATTAGTCAATCGTTAAGACATAAATAAAATTGATAAAAAAAGTTATTACCACAATGATTCTCTCAACACATACCCATGGTTTTTTATAATAGCTTGTATTTTACATGTAAACAAGATGCATTAAATAGTGTCTCCGAATCATGAAAAAAAATATTAAATTTTCCTTTCTTCTTTTTAGTCTATAGTTTTCATCATGGTTCATTGGTATGGGATATTTTTTCTTTCAGAGATGCAAAGAAATCGATAATTGACTCAATGTTGAAACTTTGGATGTTACTGCATTTGCAGATATTCAATATGCAGTATCAGATTTCAAAGAGAAATGTAACGAAACTTCTATAAAACCTCTGATATTATGATAAAATACTGGATTTGACTATTATTATAACATTGTAGGACATATTTTCATACCTTTAGAATATGAAGCAAATGCCATAATGGAATTGACAGTTTTTTGTTTTATTGTATCAGAGAATTATTTCTGTATGAACTTATATCTTGGAAAACCAAAGAGATAACAAATCCAAAAAAGAATGAACAGACTTTTGTAACTGCAATTACAAGTTTCTCCAGATATGCCGCTTTAGAATAATAATAAGGCATGAAATATGGACCATAGGGTCTTAGAGTAAAATTAGGACCTAGTTAATTAGTTAAATGAAAATAAATTATGAATGAACTCCTAATAACAAATTAAAAGAAAGGAAAAAAAAAGTAAGAATAATTATAAAGGGCAAAACACACATAATAAATGTTTACATTTATACACATCTTGCGAAAAAAAAGAAAGAAACACCCAATAACAACTATCTTAACTGTTATTTAAAATGATACAACTGAATTTGTGAAAGAGGAAATTAAAATCGTCAATACATATATTTCATCCATTTAATTACAAGTTTTGATTATAAAACTGAACAACTATTTCTGATTTTTTGAGAATTGTATGGATATGAAGTGATTAAATAAACAGGATTTAAAGGTCAGAAGGTTAAAAGAGTGATGAATGGAAGAAGGTATAAACTTCCAAAGAAACAAGGACCGTAAAGGAAAAGATGCCAAAAGCTGGGCTCATTGGGTTGCCATATATAGATCAGAACGCTAGAAACAGATGTTATTTAATGGAACAAGATTTTGAATTGAAGAAGATCGGAGTTGTGTGACCGAATTGAATAACTTGGTAAGGAAGGTTGCCAAGAAGTACATAGGACAATAGGAAGGGTAAAGTTCAACTATTTGTGCAATCAGGCAACTTGGGATCCTAAAGATGAAACTTAAAAAACAATTGATTAAACGTTTTAGATTTGTTTAGAGTTTTTCTGAAACACCACTGTATAATGTGTAGCAATATTTAAAGCGAGAAAAAATTAAAGAGGTAACTAGAAGTCTATGGGTTTCAAAGGTTAATAGGTGATGAAGGTAATTCAGGCGATTTAAGGTGGAGAGGGCTATTTATTGGATTAGATGTTCTATGATATACAGTTTCTTCAACGACCCTAAGATTTTGTTCAACCTTCAAATTTATTAGCCATGTTTCACACCTATATATAACAGTTGTATATAGAAAAGGACACAAGCTAAGTAATGCCAAAATTGAAAAATAACAAGCATTTCCTGCCTTTAATTTCTCATGAATTTAATTAATTTGTTATCATAAATACTTGAAATTCATGAAAAATTCAAATTTAATTCCTCCTATATTTTTTAAGACCAAAACCACTGTTGTTTCTGCTACTATTTATAATTCATGATTAGTAAATTTGCTTGAAATTCATGACTGGTCATTTTTCAAGTGATTAACTAATTTCTTTTCAGATAAAAACTTCAAACAGAATTCCTAATCATCCAGGCATTCAAGACTGCTGGATTGTCTGGTAAACAAAACATTGGTGATAAAAGTAAACAAACTGAATCGATGAGGTAGTTTAAATTATTTTCTGGTTCTCTTAAAGTCAAAACAAACTTATGTAGTAAGAATCACTGTTAGAGTTAGACTGATCTTTTTAACAATTGTGTACACTACAATGCGTTTTAAGGGTATGCTGCGTAAAAACGATAGAGTCAGTCATATTCAGAGAGCATCACTTATAATATATAAAACTCTTAATAGTGGTTAGCTAGGCCCAGGAAAGTGATCCCAGTATTAAACTAAAACCAAAGAGTGAGTACATCGCGAATAATTAATTTTTTGTTTGCTTAGTGACAAAGATTTAAAGTTAAAAATATGGCATCAGGTAAGTTAGATAAATTTGCAATATTTATATATCTTACAGTTGACTTATTAAAATCATTCTAAAATATTTAACACAGTACTTATGTATAATGAACTATATCAGAGATCTCTGAACTATGATCAGTGGGCCAAGTCTTAAGAGCATCTCCAATCTGGTTCGTCAAGTAAGTTATTTGGATTACTTTAAGGAATTTACAACATAATTTATTAGATAGGGAAGTTCAATAAACCACGAAAATACGAGGTTTGTGAGACAGTGAGAACTGGTTGGTGTAAAGATATAATAAAAATAAACTAGCAAACTTAAGCATTCTTTGTTTGGCATTATTAACTTAGCTGACATAATTGTTGCATTAGGTAGATTCACTTCTACTTTTTCAACAGGCAAACTAACCTCCAAGGAGGTCCTTGACCTATATGTTAACAGTAACCAAAAAGATGAAAGACAACAAGTTTTTTCATCTTTATAAATATTAACACTAATCATCACTAGACATTTCTAAATTTACTTATTGTTGAGAAGTAAGAACAATAGTTGGTGAAATAATTGTTTTATCATTAGCTCTAAAACAATGAATACTAAAAGTATAATACCATAAATTGCAAAATTACTTATGATTGTGAAGCAAACACACTAGTATAGCTTAATATACAAAAGCATTTATTTTAGCAAGTAGCCCTATATTTCTAGATTGCTAACTTTGTGGAAAGTTATAATTTATTAAATAAAAAAAATTGTACACATAAACATCATAACTCATCAGTATATTCAATATTTAATTTGAACGGACTGTTAGATATGTATAAACTAAAGATTTTTTTTATGTGTAAATGTATTGCATGCCTGTATAGAGATGAATACATTAATGTTATGCACTGACGCTTATGCATATAGTAACAACAAAAATACTAAAAATTCTTAGGTGTATTATTCTTAATACCTTAAAAAGATAACTTAATACAAAATTATTATTTAATATTACTAAGCAAAATTAAAAAAATAAAAGTTTTGATAAAAACAATTAATCTTTCAGACATATTAATTAATTAGAAATAATACATAACATAAGAACTTTTCTCTTGTTCTTTAAGTATTAATTCTATCTCTTTAACCATACTTCAAACAATAAATGGAATGTTGGATTATAACCATTTGTATTCACCAATAACAGAATGCTACAATAGTAAAAAGATATAAACACTTTCAATGAAAGCACTTTATATTATTAAAAGGGAACAGAACTAATATTGATAACAAGTAAAGATTAAGTAAATAAAACATTAACTATTATATAGTAATAAATAACTCCTTCCAAGTATATTATCTGCTTGGACAGAGCAGTAAATGTACATGATATTACATCTTTCAGTTTATGTAGATTTCAAATTAAACGAGTGTGTCAAATAAGCCAAAATTACCAAGTTTAATGTGAAGTTTTTATTTCATTTAACTGTGTAAAATCCTGCCAAATCATTCGCAGCTAATTAGTTCCCTATTTTTTTTAGTTAATAATCAAATTTAAGCTAAGAGCTCATAAACACAAACATTTTAAAATAAACTCACCAGGAATAAATTGAGGTAAATTAATGTACTCGTCTGAATTCATTTCAATTTAACTTCATAAAAATTAAAAAACAAAAAATGTACATCACACAACAGTCTTAGAGATTATATTAAATATTATAGCATAATTAATTATTATAATTGTCAAAGACAACAACAAAACAATCCATTTTGTATTCAGGTGAATAACAGTGCATGTTATAATGTTGACTGTTCCGTAACGAAACGTTTAGACATCGATGTTTAAATAGAAATATGAAAAAAAAGGTGTTAAGATAGACTTACATCGAAAAAGTAAAATAAAAATGACTATTATTTGTTTAAAAATTAAATAGTATAAAGTAAATAAAATGGTATCTGTTCCGCAGGTTGTTGCTTCGAATTAGTTACAACTGTATAATCTTTTCCCTTTTAATATTTTCCAAACATACAAGTTATCATGAGTTCTGGTATGGAAAAGTAAATGTAATTATGCGTAATGAGTAGATTTCGGCAATTATTTCATCAAGAAATTAAAGTTTCAACTAACATTTCGAAGTATAGATGATATATGTTTGTTGAAACCTAGATGAAATGATTGCCGAAGTGTACAAATTTCCAATAACTACATTCTCTTTTCCATACTACAGCTCATGGTAACTTGTACGTTTGGAAAATATTAAAATGGAAACGAATGAAATGCTATAACTTGTTGTGACTCAACTGGAAGCGACAACCTGTGGAATAACTACTGAACGATATATTTAATAGTTTAAAAGAAATAATAACGATCTAGTTCCTAAACGAGACATGTTAACTTGCTTGTAATATATATTCTATTTTTTTAATGAATAAAAAATATTATCATGTTAAACAATATTTACGCATCTGGTTTTTCGAAAGGGTTGCATCAGATAAATAAAACAATCCAACAGGAGAAAATGGGTTATATGCCTTTTGATAGATTTAAATAAATTCCCCTGCCGTAAGGAACAGTAGGTCGTAACTGTTCTATTTTCTTTCTAGAAGAGACACCCTTATGGAAAGTTCCCTTACAAAAGAATGAAATTTCGATGGAGGATCTGTTTTGAAAAAGCAATTCAAATTAACATAAGGGTGGTAAATAAAAGATTAATCAAACCTTACAAAAGTCAAAGTTTTAAAGGTTTAAAACCATATTTTGACCACAAATTGAGCATTCCGTTTATCCTCGCAAGCATAAGATATTACATAAATGGAATAATAAGACACGACTTCACTTTTGTATCAAATTTTATGACAAATCTGTCTCCAGGGCTTCCATAAAAAGAAAGGAAGCTAGAACAGTACACACGTGGCTCCAATAGAGGAAAGTTCTCTGTAAATCAAAATTTCTCATTCTGAAAAATTCATTCAAAAGGTTGGGTATATAACGAGACCTGTAACCCCTTAATAATCGTATTATATCGTATGATAGATTATAAAATTCAAGGAAATTTGATAATGTTGATTACACGCAGCATGTAAAATTAAGTGTTGTAGTATTAATGGGGGAAAATTGTAGTATTAAATATGAATAATGAAGTTTAAAACTCAACGTTGCTTTGAACTATTTCCTCTTAAAATATATAATATATATATATATATATATATATATATATATATATATATATATATATATATATATTAGGATTCAGCTATCTATCACCAATAGTTGAAACTACAGACAATATCATAATGGCTGGTCTTCAAATTTGAAAATGTAGTGGAATATAAATAACTGGGTCGTTTTGGATGTTAACAGGTGCATAATTACCCATTGATTTTAACTTTGATGCAATCAGAATAAAATAAATTCAATATCCATCTGCATAAGACACCGATACCGTTACAACGATAGAGAATAAAAGTTTGTTGTGTCGCAGAGCCTAGCGCGGCCCACCTAGTTAGTTTCAACTCGAGTAAGCAAAACATCATCCGACCTTTGTGTGATTAAATCTAGTAAACAACTGTGACTTAATGTAACAGGTAAACATGAAATTAACGAATACGGCAACGGTATTAGGAATTCCTCTGAAGATCTTAGTTTTTCTTGAAGTCTAAAGTAGAACTTCATACTATTGGTAAACAGTGTGATTGAGATTTTGATTATCTGGAGCCTGTTTCTTGCTCCTCATACTTAGTCTGTACTATTCCATGAAGTATGATACGAATATCGTAGAAGACTGTGTCCATACAAGATACTTTTCTGAGCTGGTCCATGTAATGTAATAATAATGTAAATAAGGTTAATAATGTAAGCATTAACCTTTCCGAGATTTGGTTGGTCGTCCAAGGAATTTGTACCGTTTCCTTATCATCCTTCACTTTAAAACACTCACATTAAACACACTAATTATCTAACTCGAAATGTATTAACTTAAACAAAATTGCCACAAGCAGTCTACTTGCTGAGATACTTCAGTAGGCTTAAATCTTCTCTGTTGCCACGTTACTCTTCTGATGTAGCTACCAGCACGACACCCAAAACTGTTCAATGTATAAACTTCCCCAGTTGACACCTGGTAAAGTTTCCACTAATGGGTTAGGACCTAATATACGGATACCAAACTTGGATGGAAGACAGACCCGGTGGAAGACTAACCGGAACTTTGGTTCCACCAGGCTCAAGCGATTTTCTCCACCTCCAAGGGAACAAGTTCCCGTATTGAATTTCAATTAGGTATTGCTAGATTGGACTGCTAACTATCTAAAAAACTAAAGGAGGTCGCAGACATAATTAAGAGCCTCAGTGGAAACCTTACGAAGCCTTTAAAAACAGACTGCTTTACACTTTCGCAGAATCCGAAAATCCGTGTATTCGACGACTCCTAGAAGAATAGTTTCTCAATGAGTTATAACGACTCACCGGCACCTATGTCTTTAGACATATGTGACTGATCGAATGCAGACCATGCTGCCGGTTACTGAAGAAACCCCGGTGGGTAAACTAGAGATCACCGACCGCATCGCTGAAATGTACGAGCATAATGTTAACGAAGTTCGCACACTGAAAACACATTCCTTGTCGACCCGCCTTTTCAACTTTCTTAGCTCAAGGGCATGTTCCAGAAGTTAAGCCTGGAAATCAGAGAGATGCGCACCAACGTTCTCTTCATACACTCGTCGGCCTCTGCAAGAAGAGCGACTCGGCATTGCTGAGATGATCTGAGGTTACAGAAGCTGCATTCCAACTGTATCAGTAAGATATAAAATCACCCCTAACCTTTTCTCACATCCGTAAGATAACGTAAAGCTTGCGATAACGTACGTTGGGTTGTGATGGATCGAATACGACAATTGGGGTGATTCTTCAACAACAATAGGCTATGGATGGAAACCTCTCCGATTTTTCTCTAAGAATCTAGGTGGACTGATTCGTTTTCCACTGTACTGATGGGCCTTAGAGCATCGTTAAGGAAGAAAACACCAGTAGTGGAGCAGAACTGGTATTTGGGCAACCATTACACCTGCTAGGCCAGTGGCCAGGTGGTTAAAGGTCACATAAAATTGTGGAGAGCTCCATTTTTTATTTGTTGTAAGGGCATGTTTGAGTAGTGTAAATCCAAGTTTGCAACCGAAAAAACGGTTGAGAAAACTTTTGGTGGCCGAAAAAAGTCGAAATTTTCTGAGTTTTTTCAGTTTTTGGCCTGTATCTACTAATCGATGCGTTTTTGAAAAAAAACATGTAAGTAAACATTTTTAAAGTAGATTATATTTTCTATAATTGGAAACCAACCCTAGCTCTGTACCTCTAATAGATTCCGAGTTACGCCCTTTGAAAATCGGTAATTTTATTTTCCAAAAAGTCCAAATTTTAAGTTTTGGCCTACTTTCGTGAGGAACACCTGCCGAAGGAGGTGATCCTACGATGAAAGTCAAAAGGAATGGAGTTGTAGTAAATTTAATTTGCTTTAATTTAAGCACCGAACAAGGCCTGTATGTGTTATAGTTCTCTTGTTAATTACATTAAAGGAAAATCGGGGAAAGTGGGTGTTTTAAGAAAATGACCTTGTACGTCACGAATTGATCTAAAACAGCTTGTTTATTGTAATATAATATAATAATATAATAATAAAGTATTAATGTTTACTTGTAAATTACCTATACAAAAATAATGGTATTGTAAAGGAGATAGTTGGGGGGTGCAGTAAAAAAAAACACTGAATAAGTACTAGACTGATAATTATGGATAACAGATTGTTAGCCAGCCGTTGCACCCAACGACTTCTCTCTCCAAATCGCCCTGAAGATGACCTATACTGTAGGTCGAAACGTCGGCACATAATTATAAGTCTAGTACTTATTCAGTGTTTTTTTGACTGCACCCCCCAACTATCTCCTTTACATTAGATCATCCAGTCAACTATTTTCCTCTCATTCAAAAATAATGGTAGTACTAGTAGGCACTACTATGTATGGGGGGAGCCATCCAGTCTCCCCGAGGTTTTTCGGCCACCAAAAGCTTTTCCATCCGTTTTTTCGGTTGCGAAATTGGATTTACACTACTCAGGCATGCCTTTACAACATATAAAATATACAACTCTCTTCGATTTTTTTTGACCCTCAAACACCTGGCCGCTGGCCTATATTTGGACAATTTTGAAAAAGTTACCAAAGGGCTTAATTCAGAATCTATTAGACCTACAGGCCTCGGTCAGTGACTAAATTAAAGCTAATTAAATTTACTACAGCTTCACTCCCTATGACTTTCATCGTAGGATCACTCCTTCGGCTGGTGTTTCTCATAAAATTCGGCCAAAACTTAAAATTTGAACTTTTTGGAAAAAATGAACAATTATCAAAGGGGCGTAACTCAGAATCTATAAGAGCTAAAAAGCTGCGGTTTGGTTAAAATTGTAACAAATTTAATCTACATTAAAAATGGTCACTCGTGGTTTTCTATTAAAAACGCACTGACTAGGAGATAAAGGCCAACAAGTGAATTAACTCCGAAAATTTCGAGGTTTTTCGGCCACCAAAAGTTTTCCCATCCGTTATTTCGGTTGCAAACTTGGATTTACACTACTCAGACATGCCCTTACGATATATCAAAAATGCAGCTCTCTTCAATTTTTTGCGACCTAAAGCCCTTTTACGGTACTTTGCCGCTGGCCTATGCCTGAGTCACTTGGGAGTTATCAGAGCCCTGAAGACCCTGAGAGCGGAAACTCTTGATGGACCTTCGACCGTTACCCTAGTCAGTTTTTTTTAAAGATCCGAAAATTCCTCATTCATCAGGAAAACTAAATTAGAGAAGTCAACAATAGAAACACCACGGTTAAAGAAACTCAAGTAGCTTAAGATCTAGTCGACTTTCTATAACCGTGGTGTTTCTACCTATTTTAGAACCAATAGTCCGATAATCAGTCATTTGGTAATGCTAAGAAGATCTAGGCAAGTTTTATGCTTGAGATAACATAAATAAATTATGGTCAAACGCATTGAAAACTCAAGACTTTGACATAGGTTCCAGTTTCCTCAGCATAACTTCAGTCCCCGAAGCAGTGTTCCTGGAAAAACCTCCGGGGAGTTATTTAACACCACAGAAGTCCATATTGCGATTTCCGATAGAACACACGGAGAATTTTTAATCTGCTCGGCTATCTTGGCCACGTGCACATATATAGAAATGGGTTGGCCATGAGTTGTTTAAAATAAAGAAATAACTTATATAA
This sequence comes from Arma custos, assembly GCA_037127475.1. Classification (NCBI taxonomy): domain Eukaryota; kingdom Metazoa; phylum Arthropoda; class Insecta; order Hemiptera; family Pentatomidae; genus Arma; species Arma custos. The sequence goes on from CM073761.1 coordinate 59,582,859, forward strand.
GGAAGAAATAATTGGGAGTGCAGTCAATAAAAACACCTAAATAAGTGTAACTTATTTATTGTGTACCGACGTTTCGGCCTACAATGTAGGCCATCTTCAGGGCGAATAAACCACGCGGCGGCTAGGCGATCAACGGCCCAAGTCAAGTTAAACACCAAATAAGTGGATACTTATTTTTTATTTGTGCCGACGTTTCGACCTACTTTGTCATTCTTGGTCATCTTCAGGGCTATGAAAGAAAAATTGACAAAATAATTTAACATAGCATAACATAAAAAAACATTTTTTAAATAATTTAAAGTAAAAAAATAATAAGAACAAAATAAAATATAAATATATAATAGTTAAAATTCATACTCTAATTAATTCTGAAATTGAAATATCAACTAAAAAAACTAAAGACAAGAAATGATTCAAATGTATAAAAAAAAGACAAATTACAGTGAAAGACAATGGACTCTTCAAATACGGCAGTGCCTGTGAGTAGGAAAAGCTGACAAGGAACTTTGGGTGCAGCAATAGGCTCAGATGCTGTAGAAAAATAATAAAAAGATATAAGAAATAAACTTAAGGTTAAATATAATAAAATATAATACTTGCTATCAGTTTAAAATGTAAAACGCAACTTGGAAATTCTAGTAATTCTGCTCCATTTTTGCATCATATGACCCTGTTTTCGTTCTCTACTAATTTTCTTACTTAGAATAAAATGCATAACTTTAGATTTGTTCCTAAATCCAACATTTGTGAAATACCACCAAAATTTCCAATGCTATGAAATAAGGTTTCCACAATAAAACAAAATATGTAATTATCCCAAGAATCAGCTCTTGGTATTAAATGTGTTTACATTTATATATACATATCAATACTCAAGGGCGGATCCAGGATTTCTTTCTGGAGGGGCACAGCGGGCAGATGGGCAAAAAAATTAACAATAACTTAGAAATTAACTTGAAATATTTACAGAAAGATTTCAAAGGTTTATTAAAATATCAAAACAATAGTTTCACTCATGTTCTTTCTGTTATTTTATTAATTTATTTTAACAACTATTATCTTGTGATTTGCCTATAAGTATGTACTGTAATGGATTCTCCACAGTACACAAAAAAACGACTGGGGGGGCACCGTCTTACTCTTTGGTTTCAACATCGGAAAAGACCATTATGCACAAACAGTTACACTTGACGCATTGACAGAAGATGGAAATGATGCAACGTGAATAGCTGTATTACAAATGCATTCCTTGTTTGTCAGATTTAGAAACAGCTGAGTAAAGCCTTATAATAAATGATAAAGAAGGTATATGAAAAAATATAATGAATAAAATATTGTTTAAACTAGTTGGGAATGGACAAGAAAATAATTTAAAACACCAATTAAAAAACAAAAATAGGAATAGGGAATAAATATTGTTATTAATATAATAAGATTAAGAATAAAACTTGTATATAAAAAAAAAAAAAAACCTGTAATGTTTGGGTTCAGTACATGTTAGATACAGACCACCAGGTTTCTCCCAATTTAGGTTACCCACTTAATATATGCCGGTGAGTCCCTTGAGGGTCTGCAGATCCCTAAGGGTCCATCTATGGCTGTTGACAGATTAAATATGATAAAAAAGCAAGCATAAATATTATAGCTCTATTGAAAACACGCTACTTAATGAGATGATGTATGGTTTTAAAAAATAATTAAATGATACCACATTAATTTTGTTTAGATAAAAAAAAATGTAATTACGAATAAAAATAATATAATTAAATTTGACGCTTTCAACGATCGATTTCTCGCAAGGTAAGCCTAGACTAGAAATCCTTCGTACCTAGTAAACGAATTACCACTAGGTATATTCTAGTGGAGGATGGAGATAGTTGGGGGGTGCAGTGCAAAAAAACAGCAAAAAGTCAAGACTTATTTTGTATTTGTTTTTTACCTGTCATTCAACGAGATTCCTATTCATTACTTTCAAAATATTCGTTGGCATCATATTTTGTACCATTTTTCATACATTTTACTTATTTAACCTCTAGGAGTCTATTATCATACATTTTATATTTTATCTGTAATCAATACTTTTTCATTTGTATCTTTCGGTTTACCTTCTCATTTTTTTTCTCTTTGTATTTTGTTATCATTATCACCCTTCTGTGCATTTATTCTGTAATTTTATATTCTTTATCCTTAAATATATATCCATCACTATTTTTACTTTTCTTTTTCTCTATATGTTATTAAATTCTTGGTACTGCAATGTTTTTTATCCTTGTAGAATCCATCCTGACTGTGTTCCCGTAGAAATTTGGTCGTCTTCCTCTAGATGTTTCCAAGTCCTCTTTCCTTTCGTCGTGTGTTTCTTTATTATATCTCAATCTGTTGCACCAATGTGGTATTCTTGGGATATAAATACTCCTTAATATTTGCCTTTCAATTTTCAGGAGCTTTCTTAGAAATTCGCTGTATACATATATAAAAGGGTGGTCTGAAAAGTTTCCGACTTAACAAAAATACAAGACATTCTTTTTTTTTTTTTCAACATAGTCTCCTTGTAACTCTGTACACTTCTCCCAGCGATGCTCCCATCTCTGTAACCCGTCCAAAAAGTACTCGGCGTTTTTCTCTGCAAAATAATTATTCACGAAGCTGATTGCCTCTTCATTTGACGAAAATCTCTGTCCTCCGAGCGCAATTTTTAGATGAGGGGACAAAAAGAAGTCGCTTGGGGCTAGATCTGGTGAGTAAGGCGGATAGTCAAGCATTTCAAACCACAATTCGTGGATTTTCGCTATGGCAACCGCTGAGGTGTGAGAGGGTGCGTTGTCTTGGTGGAACAGGATTTTCTTTTTCTGCAAATGTGGCCGTTTTCCCGCAAGTTCTGCCTTTAACTCGTCAAGCAATGATGCGTAGTATGCTCCTGTAATGTTTTTTGCTTTTTGAAGATACTCGATTAAAATAACTCCATGACTATCCCAAAAAACAGTCGCCATCATTTTCCTAGCACTAAAAAACTGTTTTTGATATTTTTTGGAGCCGGTACCCCCTTTGTAGTCCACTGTTTGGGCTGTATTTTTGTTTCGGGCGTATAATGGTGTATCCAAGTTTCATCTACAGTAATTAATCGGCGCCAAAACTTGGATTTATTGCGCCTAAACTGCACCAACAGAGCGTTGGAAATGTTCATTCCAGCAAACGCGGCACCAACGTGCGGACAGCTTTCTCATATCTAAATGTTGATTGTTTGTAATATGTAATAGTATAATATGTAACAAATACGTTCTTTTGACATGCCCATAACCTCTGCTATCTCTCTCACTTTAATTCGGTGGTCGTCTAGCACCATTTGGTGAACTTTGTCGATGTTCGCCAGAAACTTTCAGACCACCCTCGTATGTATATATATCTATATTTTCCCTTTCAGTGGTTATTGACCTTTGAACTTCGATCATTGTTTTGTAATTATAGATGTAAAGTTAAAGTTATCTTCAAGCCACAGACACTATATTATAATTTTTTTAGTAGCTCTTGTACGTGAGACGCCTTTCACCTTTTTTGGTACCGTCTATATTATCATAACATAGTTATTTCTAATAAAATCACAGCAGTTGAAATCTTTACCTTGTAATTTTTTTCAAGTTTATATCCTTATATTTTAAAGTTGAATATATGCATTTTTCATAAGTTAAAATAATAAGACCGCATATGCAATAACTATAAATATATGATTGATGAAATAATGAACATTAATTTATCTTATAGAAACCTATTAATAGTTCAGTTTGTTATTTGTTTTTATTACAAAACGTAGTTGTTTTGGTTCGGATAAAAAATATTTTCACGGACACTTTATTTCGATTTTAAAGGTATAACGGAAAATAGGTAGTAATTACTAATTTAAAATTGACTGATAGGTGGTAATGGATTGGGCCTAGCGAGCAAAAATGGGTGCGCAACATTGATTGGGGGGAGAAAGCGACGCTTGCGCACTTCACTCCCTCTCACCCTTACCAATCACCTCAAACCTACTTTTATATTTAAGGTGCACAAATATTAAAAAATCTATGGCCATTTATGATGCATTTCGAACTATTTTTTTTAATGAATTGTATCGAGAAATTCTCTTCAATGTATTGGGTATCGGTATTCAATTAAGAATGTCTATAATACAACCCTCACGACAAAAAATAAGACCATTTATTATAGAACTCTCTTATAGTTTTAATTGTTTATTTGGTATCAATTCCGCAGGCTGTCGCTTCGAGTTAGTTTACAACTAGTTTTAAACTTTCTTTGTTTCCTTTTTAACATTCTCGAAAATAAAAACAATTTTATTAATGACTGTATATAGTAATTATAACTGACTGTATATAGATGAATGAACCGACTTACATACACTGTTTAGGTTATTTTATAGTCTATACTTTGAAATGTTCATTTATTGATGAAATTATTACCTTTCCTATTATTACACTCTTTTATTCATACTAAAAACTTCATGATAATTTTTATTTATGAGAATATTCAAAAGGAAACGAATGAAAAGTTAAATATTGTAACTTAATTCGAAGGAAGAAATTGAGGAACTGATACCATTTATATTATAATAATTTATTATATTTTTTCATTAATTGTTATAATTTTTAAGAAAGGAAAGAAAAGAAGGGATACGACTGACCAAGAAGCGAACCAGGATGGCTGAGATGGCTAAGCACCACCTCGTATAGGTGGGAGACCCAGGTTCGAGTCCCGGCCCTGGTCATATATTTTCTTTTCAAATAAAATATTTAAAAATATTAAAACAATTATACCATATAACAATAAAATAAAATAAATCATAATAATAATTAATGACGTAAGTCAACAAGAACCAAAAATAAAAGTAATGTTTAATTAACATTCTCCCCGTGTAATTGCGAGAACACGGAGATATAGGATCAGTGAAAAGAAGGGATATGACTGACCGAGATGGCTAAGCACCGCCACGGATAGGTGGGAGACCCGGGTTCGAGTCCCGGCTCTGGTCATATATTTTCTTTTCAAATAAATTATTTTTAAAAAAAGTTATATTTTTATTTTTAAGAGAAAAGATATGACTAGGGCCGGGATATGCTCTCGGGATATGATAAAATAAAAACAATTATATTATCATTCGATATTTTTTTCTTATATATGTAAAAGCTACGAATATGTAAATCAATATACAGAATGATTTTAGCCCGATGTTCAAAACTTAAAAAAATTGTTTTTATTGTTGAATTTGCATTTGCATAAACTAAGCACTGCTCTAAGAGCAATTGGTGTAAGTAGTGTAAGTTATCATACATCCCATATTTAGTAGAAAATAAATAGTAAACAAAATTATGCGAATGGAATTGATGAAAAATATAATACATTCGTAATATTTATCAACCCTATTCAAGTGCTGTGTGCTCTCCATTATATCTTTTAATTACTAACTTAAACCTAAATTGGTTATAATACCAATCAATGATTTCAATTAGCTTCTAATCTTAGTTGTTAACTCAAGAGAACTTGTGACTATTAAGCCCTGATGAAGACTGAAAATTGGGTTGAAATTTGGTTTGAACAGCTTAAAGAAGAAATAAAGAAAGAGTTGATGTACATTGCATAATGCGAAAATCGCAACTCAATTTAACATGGAGTCATGAACAGAAGTATAATTTCTTTATTGGAGTTAACTCACAAGAGGATGCTACATATGTTACTGACTTAATTTAAACTTATTTTCTAACACTATGCCCAAAAACACTAGATATTAGCTTTTTGCCAATGCGTCCAAGAAATATTGGCTGGTTTTTTCTTGTTACCTCACAATTCCATTAATTCGGCATTGCTTCTGATTCTGTGACATGTTCTGCTCTTCGTCTCGTTTGATTTGATTTTCTTTGATTTTCTTTTGGTGAGTCTCTTGATGATGCGTGCTTTGGCGAAACGTTGATTGGTTGTTATAAGACTCTTATTAGTCTTATTTGGGGATTTTCCCTATTGCACCCCACTACATAACACCCTTTCTCAGCATAGATTTGAAAGTTCTTATATAGAAATATATTTTTTTTCTATAAAATAATATTGCTGATGTATTAAATTGGATTAAATGCAGAAAAAAAAATACAAGACCTGAAAACATCATGTATGAAACATGTCGCGATATATATTGACACCATTGTATGATGCACTCAAAAAGAGAAGGGTGCTTGTTCACCTTGGGCGACGTAAATGTCTTTGAGAAAAGTGTAAAAGAATGCCATCATGTACTACTAAAAATAAGCAGTACTAAAAAATCAGTAAAGCTAATGTACTAAATCCGGCGAAATGCAATTTCAGGTTATTATGAAATGTTAATTGTTATTATGAATAAAGTATTGTGAATTGTTTTGTTTAAATAAGTTTTTATTTTTTTAGGTTGACGAATCTGTGTTAATATCATACGATGAAGTTATTACCTGTAAGGAGAAAACGGTAGGCAGTCACAGGGTTAAGGAACGAATAGAGTATGAAGTCTCCATAGTCTGGAGCCTGATAACAGCTCTCAACCCTCTCCTCTCTTATGCCCAAAGTGAACATTCGACAATACGTCAACAATAATTAAATAAAAAATTCCATTATTCAACAATGGTGTCCAATTTTCAAAGACCATTTACGCTCCTTTGCTGCTAGATTTACGTCAAGAACAGGATATATCCTGTTCCATCAGGCTTGGAACGTTTGGAAGGACAGGATATCACTCGAAACTTCTTGATGATTTACCACTATAGACGTACGTGACGTAGAAAATAATATATTTTATTCTGCATCTTCTTTTCTGGCTGACTGTCTGTGATGAACTTTGGCCTTTCCAAAAGCAGATCAAGTAGAATCCCATTAAGAATACGCTTACTACGTACTATGTTTTGTCTTCAGCATATTATTCTACGATATGAAAGCATGGATCCTCGTGGAATGGAAGAATGTCGAGGATATGGTGGATGGATAGGGTGACGAATGAAGTGGTTCTGCAGTGAGTAAGGGAAGGGAGGTACTTAACACAATAAGAAGAAAGATGGATAACTTTAACACATGTTCTCCTTTAACACATATAATGAGAAATACGAAATATGTACATTTCTATTTTGTTATTCAGGGCAAAATAAAGGAAAACGATAGTCTTGTTGAAGAATATTATGGCTCAAAACCCTTCATCAGTGGCATGGAGTAAACAGCAGTAAGACACTTTTTAGGCTCGCTACGGATCATGTGAAAATCATGTGACCGATCACCAATGTTCTGAAAAAGAAGTGAGCGTCCTCCCTTCCTGTCATCAGGTAGTTTTTTAAATAGAACTTTTTTAGGTTTTCATCTGACATTCGCTAAATAAGACACATCTTGCTAATTGTTCTAGTTTCAACGAACCTTAGAATATTATCATGCTCCATCAGGACATAAAATGTACGTATTGACGGGACACAGGTGTTGGAGTCAGAAGAAGAAGGACCTAGAAGTACTATCGGCATGGTTTCGTCTGCAGAATGGATGTTACCCGAAAGGCCAGGTGGTTATTGGAAGCCAGACCAGAGGGCAGAAGTCCTCTTGACAGACCCAAAAGTATGTATTCGGACTACATTGGAAAACTGGGAGTAGCAAAACGGTGTACCAGTGTGCTGAGTGGGCTAAACGGAACACAGGAGTTGGAGGAAGAAGTTGGATCAACATGGGGCCTGAGTTTTATGAAGAAGTATCGAATCTACGATAAATACTCGGGCACATGAGGTTTATGGGGAAGAATAGATGAATATAACCAATCACTAATAAAGAAATCAAGTACTTGTAGTTTAATTAGTCGTTGTGAAACCTTCCTCCTTATCTAGCTTATATAACCTCTTTTTATCACTTTTTGCATGAATGTGTGTGTAATTTATTAAATCGTTTTATGTATTTTTAAAAGGGTTTTGTCTTTAATTTTGTTTATTGTCTATTTAAATGTCTGAATTGTCTATTAAATTTAATTTGGTGTTTTTGTCTTATTAATTTTGATATTACCAATTCAAAATGTATTGAATACAATTTTGTAAGCAGCCGTCTTCGAAAGAAGAAGCTCTGAAATATTTCCAGGAGTTGAGAATAATTTCAAAGCGAAACAGGTGATTAAATGGATTTTTACTAGGTTAGAAATGGATTTTTACTAGGTTAGAAATGGATTTTTACTAGGTTTTCGTCGAATATATTATGTCGAAAAACATTTATGTAAGAAAAAGGACATGGCTAGAATTAGCATTTTTTTTTATATTTTATAATATTATTTTTTTTATAATTCAATTTCCATTAATATGAATAATATCATTCAGTAATTATTCCCCAGATCGTCGCTTCCAGCTGAGCAACATGTTTTTTTCATTCGATTCCCTTTTAATATTTTCAAAACATACAAGTTGTCATAAGCTTTAGTATGGGAAACAGAATGTAATCATTGGAAACGTGTATATTTCAGCAAAAGTTAAAACTTCTAAACTCAACTCGAAGCGGCAACCTTTGATAAGATACTTCTTTCTTATGGTCCCCATTCGTTATTTATTGTGTATAAAACATTTATATACAAACAAAAATTATATTGAGTAATATTATACCTTATAAACATTGGTAAGAAAACCTCCCTTCATAAAAGTTGTCTTAGAAACAAAAAAAATGACTAGATAGAGTATAATTCAGTCTATACAACGTACTGAATTCGAGACCCTTCATAGGTTGTAGTGGCACAGGTTTTGGCAATTATTTCGCAGATTTCAGTTGTGAAGGTATTTTTGCATCTATATAAATGTTGTATACATAATAAATAACGACAGGAGGCCATAAAAAAGGTATATTTCCGCTGGTTGTCTGTTCGAGTCACAAAAAGTTTTTACTTATCATTCGTATCCTTTTTAATATTCTTGTAAATAAAATAATCGTGAATTTTATCATGAAAAAAGAGTCTGTGTTTATTTTAAGATAATGTGTTTATTTCGGTAATTATTTCATCGAGAAATGTACGTTTCAAACATTTCGAAGTGTAGATGATGGTATAAGGTTTCAGTTCCGCAGGTAGTCGCTTGGAGTAGTCACAAGTTTCTGCTTTTCATTCGTATCCTTTTTAGTATTTTCAAAAATCAAAATTCTTTTATTACTATTTACTTTTTTTTCGGACTTTTACAACCTTGGGTCATATGCCGAAACCCAAAACATTTTGTCGCCAGTAAAATCTGTCCTTCCAATCTCCCTCCGCCAAGGCTCTTGCTGCCATCACTTCCTCAACTCCTTGCAGCCATGCTTTCCTGCGCGGTCTCTTTTTCTTCTCTCCTCAGGGACAAAGTCCAATATCATTTTTTGCCACCTCTCGGTACCCATTCTTCTCATATGGCCGTACCACTGCAGTTGCTTGGTCCCAATTTTGTGCTTATCGTTTTATCCACCTTAACAATATCTCGTATGGCAGATTTTTTCACTCACTCAATTCTGGAAAAGCGACTTCTCCAAAAATCCATTTCTGCAGCTTGCAGCCTTTGTGCATCTCTTGGTCCAACCACCCACATTTCCGAACCGGTTACACCTTCAAAAAAGGAATGAAAAATCCTCTTTTTGGTTTCTAGCTTAACACTTGGGTTCCACAGTACGGAGTTTATCATGCTTATCATTTTCTTTTGGCGATCTTTTCCTTTATATCGGTCTCAAGTGTCCCCTTGCCATCTATATACAATCCCAATTACTTAAATAGAGCACTCTGATGTAGTGACCAGTTTTCTAATGGGAGAGAAGATGTAGAAGCGTTGAAGGCCAGGTATTCTGTCTTCTCTATGCTGATATCTAGACTCCATCAAGCGTTTTCCTGTTCTGGCTTCCTTAGCATATAACTAAGATCATCTTCCTCATAAGCTCTCACTACTTGATCGTCAACGAAATGCAGACTGTATAAAGTTTCCTCCCCTATTCAAACACCCATGTCCCGACATTTTCTTTTCTACTCTTTCAAAACTTCCCCTAGATACAAGTTGAAAAGGGTGGGTGATAAACTACACCCTTGTTACTATTTACTATTATTACTAATTTTTATAGCAACAATTATTGACTGAATATAGTGACTGTTACTGACTGTATATAGATTATAGAACCGACTGTCAAATACTGTTTATGTTATATCTAGTATCAGTTCCGCAGGTTGTCGCTTCGAGTTGAGTCACATGTTTTATCTTTTCAGTTTTAAATTTTCCAAAAATATTTATCAAAAGGATTCGGTCTAGAAAATCAAAAATCGATTTTAGACGCATACTTTTCTTCTTCGCCTGACCTGAAAATGTTAACGTTTCCTTCGGTTTTAGGGCTTATCGTCATTTGTAAAAAGTTGTAAAGAGTTGATGAAGGGACGGTTGACTGGTTGAATAAAAAGGGGGGCAAATCTGATCTGTAGGCGACTGGCGGTGTTGGAAAAAGGGCTGATCTTGGCAGTGCGGAGTCTGTTGACAGGACACTCGAGCTTAGGCTCCTCGAGGGGAGGAGAAATGAAAGGCAAGACAAGCTATTTAGAGGATTCCGGATAAAGAGGGAAGCGTTAAGTCTATAAAGGAGAGCCGACCGATTCTTTTCCTTCTCCGTTTCAATCTTACCTTTATCGTTTCTCAATCAAAGGTATTATTAATTCTAGGGAAATCAAAAATAACGAAATTTCCTATTAGTATTTCTTTTTGGTATCAGTTCCGAAGGTTGCCACTTCGAATCAATTCAAGGGTCGAACAAGGGTCTTGGATTCATTAAATGGTAGAGACTTTACTAGAAGAAATGTTAGTCGAAACGTTTGTTTCCTACCGAAATATACTCAATTCCCTTAATCACACTTTTTTTAAATTTATAATTCGCATTTTTGAAGAATATTAAAAAGGAAAGGAATAAATAGTTAAAACTTATTGTGACTTAGCTCACAGCGAAACTAATACCTGATATTAACCTAAACAGTTTGTCTAATTCGGTTCTTTAACCTATATAGTACTAATAGTTACTACAAACAGTGGGTGATATAATCCTTTTAATTTTCGAGAATATTTAAAAGGAAACGAAAGTTAAAACTTGAGACTTAAATCGAAGCGATAACCTGCAGAATTGAAACTATTTTTTTAATGTTTTTTTTTACCTTATTATGGTCTCTAGTCATTATTAATTGTGTATAAAACATCCGTATACATGTTAATTTATATTACAAATTATTGTGAATAATATTAGTTGACCTTTTATAATATAGTATATATAACAGTACAGTCTCTACCACGTACAGTTGTAGTAGCACAGGATTTTTTTTGGTATTGCACAATTTTTTTTTTCTTTCTTTAATTAAATATATATATATGCCGTTAATATAAGCTCCCTTCACAACCATTGTCCTAGAACCAGTACAGTCTACCACATACTGAACTCAAAACCCTCATGGCTTGTAGTGGTACAAGTTTTTTTTTAGCCACTATTTTTAACGCAAAACTAAAATAACAATTAATTGTTTTCTTTTCTTTGACCTTATATATTAGTTGTTATAATACTTTATATTTTTTTTTTACCTCATGTATACATAAGGAATAAAATGGTAAATAATTATTTAATTATTAGGAATTATAATTCCTGAAATAGAGATTAACTATTTATTAGAAACCGACGTTTCGACCCACATTGCAGTCCTTCTTATGGGCTTTTTTTAATTAATAACGAAATCGAAGAAATCACTAAAGAGCTAGAAAGCATAATAAAAAACATTAAACGTAATACAGACGTTAAAAAGGGGAGTTTTATTGTAATTTAAAGAAAAACGAATAAAATTAAAATACTTTTATCATAAAAGAGGTAAGTTAAATACGAACAAAGTAATGTGGAGGCCAAAATATAACAAGAATTTCCTTTCTTTAACATTGCTTTTTATCCTCTTGAATTTTTTTTTGTCGTCATATTTTTATTACCCTCTGATCACTTCAAATTAAATTAATTTTCTGCGAATGGTATTTACATTTGTCCTTTACTTTTTCTGAAATGTAATTACGATTCTTTTCTGATTGCTCAGTTTAGTTACATTTAGTCGTTTTGAAAATGAAATTGGTCAGCCGCAACTTACCAGCTCAGTGATTATTAGTTAATTATTGGTAATTTCACAATTATTAAGTGGATTGTAAAGGTAGTAAACGATTTCTTTTAAAGGATTTGCATAAGATTTAAAGTTATGTAAGATAAGATTTTTAATGTAGTTTGTTGAATGTTTTTTTTGCAATTTCCAGATTGCAACAAGCCAACTAAAGCAACAAGCTGTCTTATTCTGGATTAACAATAGAGAAATTGCCTAATAAAGCCCTAAAGCTCAATTTAAAAATAGTAAAGAGTTTTAAGAAGAGTTAGAGAAGAAAAGACTAAGAGATGATGTTTTTATAAAGAGATGATGACTTATTTTCTGTAGACTAATATCATAACTTGTTGGCTATTCTAGATCTAACTTAGTAACTAATTTCATACATAATAGGGTCTGAAGTTTTTGTTATAAACATCATTACTGAATGATTTAATTTATCGAAAAACTTGTGAAAAAACACTTCAACTCATGGAAGATCTCAGGATCAGTATGTGGTAGGGACTGAACTGTTTATATGACATCCGTTGCGCAGGGAGGTGGTTAGTCCGATTATATTCAACCATCAACATTTTTCCTATATTAAGGGTATAAACTTTGACATACAACCTTGCCCTCACTTTATAGAGGCTGGGTGAGCCCCACGAGGGTCTCCAGATCCCACAGGATCCATCCCCAGCTATTAACAGATTAAATGATATGACGGCCGCAGCCGGATTTGAACTCGGGAAATTCGGCACAGTAACTCTCTACCACTGAGCTCCTCCGCTCCCAATTTGTGAATATTAGTACAGTTTAAGGATCTTTACTGTTGAAAGCCTTAACAAACTTCGGGTTATAATTGAATATAGCATAAACTAAAATATATAAAAATTATATCACGTAGAAATAAAAAAAAATAAATGAATAGTAATATTACACGTTAAATATATTTTTTTTGCCGAAAGAAGTGATGTCGTCAGGAAACCGAAGTTCGAGTCCCACTATAAAAATTATAACAAAGTATGTAAATACACTCCCTCTATAAATCCTCAAAACGCCCAATGCTTGATTTTTGAAACTTCTCTCGAAATTGAAGACATTATAAACTAAATGGCCTATTATAGAAATTGTATTATTTAAATGACATTATAAAAGCTGGTATTAAGAAACGTACAATAAAAACGTTCATATTTCATTATATGTAATTCTCATATAATATTCGTTCGAAGCCTCCTACGGGTTTACTATCCTTAATTTAAGTCGTAAGTAATTCTTTCGAGAGTTTTTAAAAATTATATTAAAATTTTAAATTATTATAAATTTTTGTTAGTGGTTGACAAAATTGTTTAAAAATTTCACAAGCCCAACATTATCTATTCTTAGCGTCCGTGGCATTAGGTGCTACGTGGTTAATCCGACCTCCTGAGTGGGTCTTGAGACTGAAGGGGTGGCCCATGGTAGAGTTTATGCCCGGGATAGAGCCTGAATATACCATAGACATTATTTTAAATTAAAAAAAAAGTACCACTACAACCCATGTTCTGGATTAAGTACATGGTAGAGACTATACTGATTCTATGACGGTTGTTCGTGAAGGTGATTTGTCTTTGGTCATGCTTAACCCCCAATTGAGAATACCCGCTATGTAGAGGCCCCCAGGAGGGTCTGCAGCTCACACAGGGTCCATCCGTGACTGTTAGATTAAATAATTCATTTATCACAACCAAATTAGAGTTTGGAACCTCCAGCGCAGCAACTCAGCACTCTACACACTAAGCTACCCCCCTACCAGTAATAATTATGTAACTGGTCATTTAAGAATCGGGTACCAGTTCCGAGTTAAGTCACAAGTTTTTTCTTTTCATTAATTTATTTTCTTTTCATTAATTTATTATTTTCTTTTTAATATTCTCGAAGGCTCTAATAAACCATCCAATTCATCTCGTATCCTATCCTTACAATATATAAGATTTAAAGTTATGTAAAAATCCTTCGTAAAATCCTCAATGCTTCTTATTATGCCACAAACAAACATCCATCATGATCTTAATATCCCATTTGTTACTGATTTGGCCCCAACTAGAAACCTATCCTTCCATAACAAACTCCATACACACTTGAATCCGCTAGTCTCTCAATTCGCTTCTCATACTATTCCTGAAAACCCTCCGAGTCGTCTGAAAAGAAGATGGCCTCGAGACCATCTACTACAGAACTTTATTGGAGTGCTACCGATGGGTAGTTTCACCACAAGTTTTTTTCAGGTCATTGTACATTTTAGCAGATTTACTTGTTGTAATATTATTATAGTTGTAAATATCAATAAATTAAATTAAAAAAAATATATTCTTGAAAATAAAAATAATTGTGTTTTAGTATGAAAAGAATATTTCATTTGATGTAATCATTTGATCAAGTAATGAACGTTTCAACAAACATTTCGAAGTATAGATGATGGTATAACCTCGACGATATGCGTAAGTCGGTTCTTTAATCAACATGCAATCAGTAATAGTTACTATATACCTGTATCTTTACAACCCATGAAGGGCCTTGGATTCAGTACGTGGATGAAATAGTACTTTCTTTGTTATATGGGACAACGGCTGTTGAGGGAGGTAATTTGTCCTAGATCAAGCTCAACCGCCAGGCTGTTCCTCAATTTAGGATACCAACTCTAGCAAATATTATTGACATTGAAAGTTATCGACATAACGTTTTATGGTAAGTTGAGTTGTAAGAACCCAAATAGGGACATTTCAAATGGCTGAGGCTGGGTGAGCCCCAGGAGGGTCTCTAAATCCCATATGATGATGATGAAGGCTTATAACAGATTAAATAAATTATCTGCCATAGTCGAATTATTAATGAATTGTATCGAGAAATTCTCTTCAATGTATTGGGTATCGGTATTCAATTAAGACTGTCTATAATACAATCCTCACGACAAAAAATAAGACCATTGATTATAGAACTCTCTTATAGTTTTAATTATTTATTTGGTATCAATTCCGCAGGCTGTCGCTTCGAGTTAGTTTACAACTAGTTTTTAACTTTCTTTTTTTCCTTTTTAATATTCTTGAAAATAAAAACAATTTTATTAATGACTGTATATAGTAATTATAACTGACTGTATATAGATGAATGAACCGACTTACATACACTGTTTAGATTATTTTATAGTCTATACTTTGAAATGTTCATTTATTGATGAAATTATTACCTTTCCTATTATTAGACTCTTTTAATCATACTAAAAACTTCATGATCATTTTTATTTACGAGAATATTAAAAAGGAAACGAATGAAAAGTTAAATATTGTAACTTATTTCGAAGGAAGAAATTGAGGAACTGATACCATTTATATTATACTAATTCATTATTAATTGTTATAATTTTTAAGAAAGGAAAGAAAAGAAGGGATACGACTGACCAAGAAGCGAACCAGGATGGCTGAGATGGCTAAGCACCACCTCGTATAG
The DNA here is from genome assembly GCA_037127475.1 of Arma custos. Lineage (NCBI taxonomy): Eukaryota > Metazoa > Arthropoda > Insecta > Hemiptera > Pentatomidae > Arma > Arma custos. Next base: position 59,598,445 of record CM073761.1, read on the forward strand.
GTGGGAGACCCGGGTTCGAGTCCTGGTCCTGGTCATATCTTTTCTTTTCAAATAAAATATTTAAAAATATAAAAAAAATTATACCATATAACAATAAAATAAATGATAATAATAATTAATGACGTAAGTCAACAAGAACCAAAAATAAAAGTAATGTTTAATTAACATTCTCCCCGTGTATACATCGCGAAAAAACGTTTCAAAAAACATTTCGAAGTATAGATGATGATATAACCTCGACGATATGCGTAAGTCGGTTCTTTAATCAACATGCAATCAGTAATAGTTACTATATACCTGTATCTTTACAACCCATGAAGGGCCTTGGATTCAGTACGTGGATGAAATAGTACTTTCTTTGTTATATGGGACAACGGTTGTTGAGGGAAGTAATTTGTCCTAGATCAAGCTCAACCGCCAGGCTGTTCCTCAATTTAGGATACCAACTCTGGCAAATATTATTGACATTGAAAGTTATCGACATGACGTTTTATGGTAAGTTGAGTTGTAAGAACCCAAATAGGGACATTTCAAATGGCTGAGGCTGGGTGAGCCCCAGGAGGGTCTCTAAATCCCATATGATGAAGACTTATAACAGATTAAATAAATTATCTGCCATAGCCGAATTCGAACCCGGGATCTTCGGCAAGGCAACTCAGCGCTCTACCACTGAGCTACCGCCTCCCCTAGTTGTTTTAGTTTTATAATAGTAATATTAATTCTATCACTGACTGTATATTGTAACCATTACTTATTATTTATAGATTAATGACCCGACTTAAATGTACTGTTTCATTTATACCATCATCTATACTTCGAAATGTATACTTATTTCCCATAATTAGTCTATTTTATTTCATATTAAAGTTCACGATAATATTAATATTATTTTCGATAATATTAAAAAGGAACCTGAATATGAAAAGTTAAAAGTTGTTGTGACTTAACTCGAAGCGACAGCATGCGGAACTGATACCAATTATTTATCTACCGCAACCAGATTTTAACCAGGGGCCTTAAGCTACTCAGCACCCCGATTTCAATGAAAAGAGGCATAATAATTATGTAACTGGTCATTTTCTAATTGTCATTCTGGTTATTTTCTAATGAAACGGTACAAATAGTTAAAAGTAAGTTAAGATATATATATATATAGTTACTGAGGAAATTGAACAGATATTTATGGATGTACAAGAGGAATTCTTATGTGAACTATTTAAGTGAATTATTTACTATTGACTAACATTAAACTTAGTAGCTAATCTAAAACTAAGTTTGAGACTAATTCTTTACTTAAAATAAACTTACTATACCATCTCCTCTATACTTTCCTACCTTTTCTTTCTAATCTAAGAGCTGAGATATTTATATACGCATCAGACATCATTACGGGTGAAATTGACTGGAGAGCTAACCGACTCCTTGATCGAGGCGGTTACATAGGATCAGCAAGTAGATAATAACACTACTGAGAAATGCACATCTGAGCCACTTGTAAATATATATGCATATGTATACTACTCAAGGCACTACAACTCGAAGAGTCCTGGCCTCCTGGTCGTCTTTTATATGCATATCAAAGAAGAGGGCAGCTCAAGAAAGTTACACAGCTGACAACACGGAAGATATTTCACAACTTAAGCGTTAAGAGCCCACAAGTGTACACAATAATCTTGGGTCATCAACCCAAAATAACGATCCATTGGCTGTAAGACCAAAATCTAAGAAAATCGTCTCTTCGTGGTTAGAGATGTGTCAATCCTTTTGTAACCGAACAATCAATGAGTTTGACGACTAGTAATAATAATCTGTATTTATTGAGAAATAGAATAGTTATTATATGTATATATAAGAGAAGTTATTATGTGAACTAGGTGACTTATTTTCTGTAGATTCATATCATAACTTGTTGACTATTCTAGATCTAACTTAGTAACTAATTTCATACATAATAGGGTGTATAAAAAAATGACCGCTTTATCAATTTTTTTCAGTTTTATCAGTTTTTTTCAATTTTAATATTATTTTTATTATAAAAAGCATTAATATTTATGAGAAATTATATCTGCTACATTAAATATTGTAAAATATAAAAATTTCCATAATAATATAAATGTTAGGTAAAGTAATAACGGTCATTTTTTTTATACACCCTATCTTAGAGCTGAAATATATACATACATCTGAAGATATTTCACAAGTTAGGGGTTAGTTATGATAGTTAACTATACATCATAATCTTAGGTCATCAACCCAATAGGACGATCCATTGACTGTAAAACCAAAATCTAAGAAAATGTCTATTCGTGGTTAGAAATGTGTCAATCCTTTTGTAACCGAACAATCAATGAATTTCCCCGTAATCATTTTGGGATGTTGTATATAAGGATATCGGAACCTGAGCGGTGGTGAGGAGTTGGAGTGGGAGGTGACCAAGGTGATGGGGAGGGGGTGAGGGGGCGGGGCTTAGGAGGGCGCTTCGCCCCTCCCACCTCAGGAATCACTCAGTCCGGGGACCGCAGAGTGTGAACATGTCAGGGTCAAGCCTCCTTCAGGCGGCTGGGCAGGAGTACGGGACCGAGGGGGACTTGCTGCCCGAGCTTAATGGGGCAGATCTCGCCATCTCGCTAAGTCCCAAGCACCAGCACACCACTCCCTTCTCCGTCACGGACATCTTGTCCCCGATCGAGGAGAGCTACCGGAAGCTGGAGTTGAGTCCATATCGAAGCGGCGGCTCGACGGGAGGAGGGTCGACCGGAAGTGGGCAGACAGTCCCAAGCCCACCGCACCCCGGAGGATACATGCACGTCCACCAGTTCCCGGCTCAGTACTGCAACTCCGGAGACCTCTCCTATGGAAACACGACAGGATGGTACGGGCCGACTCCAAACGATCCCAGATTTGCAAGTGAGTACACAACTGCATATAACTATATCTTAAACAACTGCTAACAAGACACGACCCCCTTGTTATACAAGTTAATTAATCCAACACTAATCCATAGAGGGATTAAGACTGCAAAAATGTCGACAAAAAATCACACATCTAGTGGATAGGAACTAGAACAAACTTGTAAATATCAGTTCCGGAGGTTGACGCCTCGAAAGATAAGCCACGAAAAGTCGTATTTAATTAAAGAATTGTTTTAGCTAATTACAGATATAAATTACAACGGTGGTAACCACAACCGAATTGCATTTCATCGCCCTCAGACCGTCTTAAATCAACGCTTACACCTAATAATCACTGATTAAGTTGATAAAAATGATATCAATTAATTGACCGTTTGTGCCATGCTAAGAACTGAATGATGAAAATGCCAGAGTATTCCATCCTGGAACGCATAACGGTTCTCATACATTTTCTAGATCTTATTATAATGTTTGTATTAATCAACTTGAATAATAAGGAAGATTGCAGGAGCCCTGAGGACTGATGAGCGACCAAAGAGCGCATTAATTCATGGAAGGATAAACACTGTAATGCAGTCAACAAAAAAACACACATCTAGTTGATAGCAATTACATTAAACTTGTGATATCAGTTCCTCAGGTTTTCGCTTGGAATGAAAAGCCAAAACAAGCTTTAACTTTAACTTTTAAAACATTTCCTTTGTAGTACGCAAATTAAAAATAATTTTACTTACTAGCTGTATGTAGTAAACATTACTAACTTAATATTGGATATAAAATCGGTAGCCAATTGTATCTCTTATGTTGCCTTCTTTTAACATATTTACATTATGATACATATTTGAATTGTATATTCAAATTTTATTTAAAAATGATCTAAATCATTTTTTAATTAAATTTCTTCGGAAAATGAAATTCAATATAGTATAAGAATACCCGCAGAGTGGGTGAAAATCACGGGGTATAAGTTCCGTAGGTTGTCGCTTCGAGTTAAGTCACAAATTTTATCTTTTCATTGGTTTCCATTTTAATATTCTGGAAAATAAAAATAGTTGTCTATCTGACTGTAAATAATAACCATTAATGACTGTATATAGTAACTATACACAGTAGTGTATAGTTACTATATACAGTCACTTACTCACAGTTACTATATACAGTAACTATATACACTGACTGTATATAGATTGAATAACCGACTTACACTGTTTAGTTTGTATCTAGTATCTGTTCCACAGTGTCCCGCTTCGTATTTTCCTATTTAATATTCTCCATAAATAAAAATTGTCTTGAGAATTATGTGTATATTTCAGTTATCATTTCATCAAGCAATAAACGTTTCAACTAACATTTTTTAATTACAGATGATATATGTTGGTTGAGACCTTTATTTCTTTATCTTGATTAGCGAAATATACCCATTTCCCATAATTATCCTCTTGAATTCATACGAAAACTCACAATTAATTATTTTTTCGAGAATATTTAAAAGGAAATTAATGAAAAGTGAAAACTTGTGACTTAACTCGAAGGGACAACCAGCGGAACTGATACTATATCTACAAGTTTGATCTAGTTGATGGCCCTTAGATGTGTGATTTTATTTGAATGTATTACAGTCTTAACCCTTTTATTGATAAATATGGTAATTATATTCATCACTCCTTAGTGTGATCTCTTCAGTCCTAAAATTTTGGTATCTATTCAAGTTGATCAATACAAATAATATAATATGATCTAGAATATATATGAAAACCGTTATGCAGTCTAGTGTGCTGCAATTCGTTTATTTTTATCTTTGATTTCTTAACACGGCACAAACGTTCAACTAATTGATAATAATTTTTATCAACTTCATCAGTGATTGTTTTGTAAAAACCTCATAATATACCTTGATTTAAGAAGGTCTATAAGCAATGATATGAAATTCGGTTAATATTTTTGCATTTTGTATAGGTAATTAGTTTAAATTATTATCAACACTAACCGTGGTTAATGTTTGTTGGAATATTAACTTAGACAACAATTACGGTTTACGCTAAATATAGCTACTTTAAATTATTGTTTAATGCCAGTTTAAACAACTGACTATTTTCAAGATTTACTTCCTTTATAATTTGGATTTAACCATACAAATCTCAAGAGTTTGTTTTTTGTTTTGATACTAAGCTAATCTTATGGTTCAAAGAAGTTGATGGGATCTGTTGTAAATAAAATAAAAAAAATCTTTTTTGGTTAACTCCAGGAAACTAATTATTAGGATTTTCCTTTTCGTTATAATTTAGATATAACCAAAGGGGGTAAAAAATATTAATAACCAATGCTTTTACATCAGAAATCAAGGCCTGGATGAATTTACCCGCACATTTTGCCGCCTGGGTCTTCCATTTATTTTATATTTCTTTTCAGATCTTTTTTATTTGTTTTTGTTTTTTAATTTTTCTCATATTAAGGAGAAATATGTTTGGATCGCCACATATCTTTGTGAGTTGATGGGATCCATACTTTGAATATCCGCCTTTGACTTAATATAATAGTGCTTTGTTTAAGCTAGTTTCAAATGCTGTATCTGGGTGAAACTAGACTAGATTCCGCTTTTATATCAAAGGATCAGTAAAACAAAATCCGAATTTATTTCTGGTTTACATTTTGTTTTCATTTTTTGTTTATTTATTTACACTGCTGAAACGGATCGAATGTGAAATATTTGAACTGGGAATTATAAGTTATGCGGAGAAGGTTCAAGTTCAAGTCAATAGCACAACAATTAAAAAATAAAACATTATTATTTATATGAATGATTAGATATGTCTTCAAAATTTATTTGTTTGTCCCCTACCCCCTTTTAATTCCTATTTTATTTTATATCGAATTATTTAACAGTAAAATCATGGTTGACACAGGCGACATTATCAAACTCTTGATAGTTGGGTATTTGTTTTTGTTGAAACTAATCAATCAAATCATACTAAAATATATAAAATGGGTGTTCTCCTTCTTATAGATCATCCTGAATCTTAAAGAAAAAAAGATTTTATCTGGTATTTCGTTCATCAACTTCTTGTCTCATAAGCAAATTTTAATTCTTTGATTTTTATTTTTGATTCAAGTTAAACCAATCTTGCTAGAAGATTTTAAGTCTTTTGAATTCTTTATGCATCCTTAAACTGCTATGATACCCGCATAAAAATAATAGTCAAACTCACCTAAAACTTAAAAATATACATCCGCTTAATCATGTTATTTTTTTAACAATATGTATTTCGAGTCAATCTGAGCGAATGATCGAATTGTCCATTTCTTTATTAAATTGCAATAAGATATTTTAAATATTTAAACCATACATAGAACCATACATACCATACATAATGGTATCAATAAATCTTTAAAAAAGTAAAGATTTTTTTATAAATAAATATTAATTATTGAGAGCAGATCATTTGATTTCTTAAAATGTTGTTAAGCTACTCGTTTAGCCGACAGTTATTAAAGCTATTAACGCAATAATAACAAACATTCAACTTTTTTTTTTGCAAATAATAATTAACGAACATAGTAAAAAAGATGAAATTAACTTTGGGGTTTGTTTCTTATTTTAATTTTGATTTGATTAAGTGGCCGTGGAAACTTGAAAGAGTATTTAATATTTTTTTTATTAAAAAGTTAAGTTATAGACTAATAAGGTCATAAATAACAGTGATTTTTCACTTTTCCAAACATAGTCAAAAGATAAACAATATAATTCATTGTTCAAAAGGTATTCCAATAATCAATGCGATTCAATTGAAAATTGAAGACTGCCTAATAATTCATTCTAAAAATAAATATAACACATGAATTTTAGAATTAAGCATTTCTTTTGAAATAATAGTTGATATTTTATTTTTCTTGTTTAATGTTAAAAGGGACTTTTAGAAAAATATTGTTTAAAAATTTAAGAAACTGTTTTCACATGACCGTAATATGTAGTTGACATGCAAAAGTTGGAAAATGTGACACATTCTGATCGGCAACAAAGGGAAAAATACACAAGTATTAAATATATTAAGTTTAACAACAAATCGATTAATTAAAATCTTTAAAAACCGCCAAAGATTGTTAATTGAACATAACATTTAAACTGAGATTCAGTTAATTATTATAAAAAGTAAAAACCAAAATTATCAATTTTCAGTGTTTCTTTCGGTAAATTTTCTTCTTTATATATGTATTTTGTTGTTTTTTTTTTTAACATTTCGGAGACTTTCACTACATTTTATAATTTTTTAAAACTCTTATCATTATCCGTAAATAAATTTTAATATTGTCACTAAGGAATAGTCAGTATTATTAGACTGTATCACAATCACTATTATTAATAGACTGTATAACAATATATTTACGAATTGTGAGAAAATGATGAAAAGAGTTTAAAAAGTGAAATTTACTGGAACATGTCAATGTTAATAATGCTACTAGATAATTTTTTTTTTATTAAAACAAAAACGTATATGGGAAAAAATTACAGTAAAAAGGTATTACCTAAACGTAAATATATATATTTCCTCCGAAATTATGTTTAAAAAAAATTACGAAATATTTTATTAATTATGAACGGTATTTTATCAGAATTCCATTAGTTATTTGGAGCGCATTTTTGGTTTAACATTGATATAATATTACAAATGTTGCAAAAAATACTTCAAAACATGTATATTTTTTCTTATTGGAGTATTTTTTATTGCCTTAAGAATTATTTTGTTATTGTTGATGTAAGTCGTCTGACTTATGCATACCGAAATATTTTAAGTAATAATATTCACGAGAGATAAAAATCATTATTGAGTTTTTCAAATTAAAATGCCAAACCTGAAAATTATTCAGTGTATTCTATAAAATTTAAATTTTCTCTTGTCAAATAGTTATTACAAAAATACATTATGTATAAGTATTCGCCATGTCACGATTAGGTACTCTCATAATATTTAAAAAAAAAATATTTTCCAAAAAGGACACATTCACTTTTGACAAAAAAAGTAAAAAAGAAAATAGAAATAATAATAAAAAAATAAAACCCTTCAATTGTAGAATAAAAGTTCTCAACTCTCTAAGTTTAGAACTATAAATCTCAAATTAATATATGTATAACTGTGCAGTTATTTAGAAAAAAATAAAATATTGTGATTAAATAAATCTTGAATTCAACCATCCAAGAACTAACATTAATGGAGACTCGTGAGATTTTGAAAAAATAAATTTTACAGAAACATAGTCCACCCAGTCTCGTAATAATATTTAATTGTTCATAACATTTATTTTAATTTCTTATTTTATTAACAAATAAAATAATGTTTTAATATTTTTAATGGATTTATAGTAAAAGAAATCGTATATGTCTTACGAGTATAAAAGTCCCCAACAATTTTTGTCAAGAGAAATTTAGAGAGACATAATTTCAAATTAATAAAGAGCTAGCGGTTTATATCCTACTATACCCCGTTTCATCCCCCATACTCCTTTATAATTAAATATAATTATACATAAATGATTATAATTAACAAATATACTTAAATAAATATAGCCATTTATTAAAATAAGTAGCAAAGAAAAAATTTCGTAGACCTTATTTTTAGTTGTTTTGCACATTTATAATACCCATCTTTATAGCTTTATAAAAAAAAAAAAACAATATTTAAAAAGAAATAAAGTTAGATCATCATTAGAATGTCAATACTTAAATCCATTAATATACTATATATGTAATAAAATAAATAAATACACATATAGGGATGAAATTCTTAGAATAGGATTAATCTTTTCCTGCTGTGGCATTTTTAATTGATAATTTTGAATGTATATTTTTTATAAATATAAATTTGTAATACAATTCAGAAGTTAAAAAAAATGTTATGAGATTTCCTTAAGGTCCATGATATCTAGAAAAAACAAGATTCACGGTGGGTCTTAACGTTTCTAAAATCACGTCTGTTGTTCCTGAATTAAAAAATAGGAAACGTGGAACTATGAAGAACGTCTTGAGGTATTAGAAAATAAGGTTTTGCGTAATACATTTGGTATATAAAAGGATGAAACCAAAAGAGACTTAAGGAGATTACACAACACATGTGCGATGGTTGAGATTGTTTTTTAAAACTGTTGGGCTTAGTAACTAACTAATTCTTTAAAAAAGTTATTAAATCCTAAACAGATTTGTAAAACTCCGAGTTTAGTGGGAAGATTGCGTTAGGACTGATCTAACGGATTTGGGTTTCGGTAGTGGTAAGGATGGAGCACTGTAAGCAGAGAATGATGGTATCGAAATCACCCAGCCTTCTTATGATTATTACTATATGCATCAACCATTCTAGTTCTTCGAAAATCCGAGATGCAAGCAGGGTTTTATTACATCTATCTTACATTCGCCTATTGGAAACATTTATGAAATATTTTATGAATTCTTATGGACGATTTTCACCCCCAACGCTTATATGACGTACTCAGAAAGCTAAGAATAAACTGTGGCGGAAAAAGGTCAGCCATGAACCCACGACAACGGATAGACATGGCGAACCGGAAACGATTCACAGGCCAGTTAGTTACAGTTGATGAATCACTTCCGCTGAATAATGGGGAGAGGAAAGTATGGTCTTGCCTAAGACCTCGCGCCTTTCTCTTCGTGTTTAAGTGACCAATAGAAACTCTTCTAGAACATCATTAGCCAATAGTATCTCTTCTAGTACATACGTTGCCAATAGGATCTCTTCTAGAACATACGTAACGAATAGTATCTCTTCTAGAACTTTTTATGTTCCACTGCTTTTTGAAAAATGGACATTTTTAGCATATTTGCTTTGGGATACATATTTAAAAAGTCTATTCAAGTATTATTTTAAAAAACACATAATTTTTTATTTTTAGTTCTTCGGAAAATTAAATTCAATCAAGTATAAGAATACTCGTACATAATGTGAAAATTAAGGTGTATCAGTTTCGCCGATTAAAGTCGCAGCAAGTTTTAACTTTTCAATCGTTTCCATTTTAATATTATCGAAAATAAATATAATTTTAAAATTAACTTCATATAGTGAATATTACTGACAGTATGTAGATTAAAGAATCGACTAATAAGCTTAGGTTACATCGGGTATCAGTTTCGCAAGTTGTAGCTTCTAGTTGAGTTACAAGTTACTGTTTGTTCTTTTCCTTGTCAATATTCTCCAAAAATTATCGTGAGCTTTTTTATGGAAAAAGAGTGCAATTATGGGAAATGTGTAAAATTCGGTAATCATTTCTTGATGAAATGATTAACAAATCGGGTATCACTTCCGCAAGTTGCCGCTTAGGGTTAAGTCACAACAAGTTTTAACTTTTCATTCGTGTCCTTTTTAGTATTCTCTAAAATAAAAATAATTTTATTACTAACAATATATAGATTACAGAACTACTAATGTTTAAGAATGAGAGGAAAATAGTTGACTGGATTATAAAATGGAGAACGGAGATAGTTGGGGAGTGCAGTCAAAAAACACCAAATAAGTACCAGACATATATTTAGTTAGTGCCGACGTTTAAGTTCTACTAATTTTTTTGAAATGTTGATTTCATGATGGAATGATTACCGAAATATACATGTTTCTTATAATTGCACTCTTTTCTTAATACTAAAACTTGTTGAGATCTGACTCAAAGTCACAACCAGTGGAACTAACACCAATTAAGAAATTATTTTTTGCAGAGTCCAAACAATGGGACATTAAAAAAAAATATTATGTATATTTTTTTTGTGAATATTGAAACAATCTTGATTGATACACTGGACTTTTCGATAACTTATTTATAAATAAAGTTTTTTCCGTGGATTCAGCACAACAGCTCTGTGTAACCTAATATCGTGCAATTAAATTAAAATTCTGTCATGCACACTGAATTTAGGCGCCAAAAAAATTATTAATCTACATTTTTTTAACTTGAATAAATTACTATTTTTTCAACATAATATTAGACGGGTTAAAGCATTCTGATGCTATGTTCTCAAAATTCACGAATACATATCCATGGGTTTTGGACAACTTTTCGTAAGACTTCACGTGCTTTTAGTATCAAAAAATTGTTTTAGGATATTTTTAATTATTTTCAATTTTTTTATTTATTTTCCTATTAATGTATAATGTTAATTATTTAATTATTATTTGTTAATTATTAATTAATGTATAATGTATTTTAGCATGGATGAGTGAAACGTGCCGTGACTTATTTTAAATAAATAATTTGCGATATTGTTTTAACGAAAAAGCGTGCATGTATAATCACAGTTTGGATTGATTGTAGTACTACAGGATATAAACGGAAGAGATTTGAATAATGAAGCTTAGGGGATTTCCATGAATTTAAAGAGAGAAAAGCAATTGAAAACACAGAATTTCCCGGAGAACTGAGATTAACTGTTTTTCTGTAATCGGCCAATAAGCTTTTAAATATTATTTCATTTATTTTTTGTATTAACCTTAATCACTTTTATTTTTATTTATTTTTCATAAATAAAGGACAACATTTTGGGTAATTATTTATAAATAAACATCTCCATACCGTATCGTAACTCATTCCGTTGTTTTCGCTTAACCTAAAATTTAGAATTTTAAAATCGGCGGACCGTCTTTAAAACATAATTACTGAACATAATTAATAATTCAGAAGCGAAAATTATTTAAGGAATTTTGCGAAATTGAAATCGGACCACTTTTTCAGTAATACTTAACTTACGGAAGACAATTTTTTTTTAAATTGCAATGCTAGATCATTACTCTTACCTTTGTTCGGTAGGAAAATTACCTAAAAATCAATGGTAGCAAAATCCATAAGATTTATTTTTATGCACCATGAAAAACAAACTACGAGTAAGACAATATTATTATAATATCACTATTATCATAAATATTATTTTTTCTAAAATTCAGTGATAATTGTCTCCGTAAGCAGTCGAAATTAATTTCAAACCGTGCTAGTTTACATTGGTACTTTATAATAATGATAATTAATTAAGGAAATATAAGCTAATTAACCTTATTCTTTGCATGTTATTATATTTATAAGTATTGTTTACCGTTAGGAAGGATATTTTGATATCTCACATTATTGTTATCTAAGTCCAGTTAAAAATTAATATTGTAGCATCAGACCGTTGTCTATTCGATAATTACTGTCTGCTTATGCAATTTATTTTGTAAATATAAATTATCACAAATCTATTTTTAAAAAAATGTTAATAGTCAACAGGTTAAAATAATATTACTTTTTATCTTACACCTCATGTTCCAAACATCTAATGCCGTAAAAGAATTACGAAAGTCTTCTAAGAATGATTGAAGTAGTCATGTATGATAATTTGTCTAATTGTAGAATAAATTTAATGTTTGAAAATATCCTAAAAATGTTTATCCTAATTGTTCCAAATATTTAAACTGACAAATATATATATATATATATATATATATATATATATATATATATATATATAGACATGTAATTCATCTGTTCGTGTGTGTCAGTGATTGGATGATTTCGATGAAATTTTGATTGAGTGTTCAAGTTGGCCTGAGAATGATTTATGTTCTCAATTCGATCCGATAGTGTTCATCAAAAATTTATTTAATTTTCTTTATTAAAAAAATACATCGCTGACATAAAAGTTAATAAATTTTCAATGATTTTTATATAATTATATAATATGTTTGAATTTTACATTTAATTCTATGAAACGTACGATGTTATTTATTTAAAAAATAAATCAATATTTAGTTCCTGTGTGATTGTTTTGTAAATGAAGAAATATTGATCTATTCAATAAAATAGGCGAATTAAACAGAAACGGTTTGGAGTTGTAAGTGCTTTAGGGTGGGTGTGAATCGTAGAAGAGAGGGAGTACTTAACCCCCCTTCTTTATGTATTTTCCTTTTATCTTATTTTAAATTTATTTATTTCTGTTAATTATAATTAAAAAGAAATTAATTTTAGAAATTTACCACTTTATAATAATAAAGTACCAAATCAATTGAATAAATTATATGAAATGGCATGAGATATGGGCAAGTAGAGAAACTACCCACTGGTAGTACTCGCATACAGTGATCTTATTAATTAGCATCTTAATGAATTGTTTGAACTTAATGTTCTTTATAGATGCCCTGTATACTTCAGCATTTTTTAAATATACAACTCTAAATGTTATAGATATTTTTCTTAGTAATCATTTCTGTATTGTTTTAATATAATGATAATGTTAATATTAATAACAAAGCTTAGCGAACCCGAAGGCTTGATGGCAATACCACCAATCTCTGCTTACACAATTCCATCCTCGAAAATCTACCCAAACCTAGGTTAGATCAATCCTCCCACTGACGCCTCGGACGTTTATTAACTTTTTAGTAATTCGTAAGTAAGTCCAACAACTTTACAAGCCTGTCCACCTTCGGAACACAACACAATTATTGTAATCTCCTAACTTTTTAATACTTACACATTTGAAACTTATTTTGTTGTCAGATAATATGTTATAGCATTTTTTTTTGTAATAAAGCTAAAAATAGTTATCTCTTATTTTTCTATTCAATTTTTTTAAATATTTATTTAGACAATAATACAAATTAAATTAGACATTTAAAATTATGAAGATGTATTTTCATATTTTTTATTGTAAACTGAACATGTAACACAGTGTTTATTAAAAAGAAAAAAAAATACACACTACTATCTTACATTAGGCAATAATAATAAAATCAAACTTTCAAAAAACAAATTTAATCATATTTGAACAATTTTGCGGTGTTATTATATTCTACGAAGTATCTCAACATTTCAAAAGACGATTAGTAATGCAGTTAAAGAAATCATTGGTATATTTTAAATTGGGTAATTCCCAGCACAATTTTACAAAATGGTAACAGGAAGTCTTAGATCTTCCCCACTTTAACTATTGTGTTTTTTTTTCATTACAACCATTCATTTTCAATTTAAGTAGGTAGGCTTATGAAAAGATGGCCTCGCTCCTCGTTAGGATCGTCGTTGCCGTGCTAAAATTATTAATAATATAATAGTTTATTATATAACTATGGATAGTATATATAATAATAAATATATCATTGTATGCACCAATAGATTGTAGCTATTAAATGTATAACATGGATGAAGTAGAAAAAGATGATGGATGAATGGATGAAAGTAGTAAAAGAAAATTCCAAATAATTATGGAGTTTCGGAAAGTAATTTTAGTTGTAGATACGTTTAGAGAGGTAGTGAACCGTATTTAAACATCACATTAAGGAAATTGTGACAATTATTGTTAACATTACATCTGGAAATCTGGAAAAAATAGAAATGATAACTAGTCATGAAAGATGTATTTAAGTTTTTAATGTTAGGAAGGATTAATTTATGATTATCATTAAACTTGAATTTTGATCTATTCATAATAACAAAAAAACATATTTTTAATCTAAATAATTAAATTTTATATCAGTTTCGCAGGTTGTCCCTTCGAGTTATGTCACAAGTTTTTAAATTTTCATTATTTTCCTTTTTAATAATTTCTGTACTAAAAATAACCGTGAGTTTTTGTAAGAATGAAATCTCGAAAAGTTTTAGTATTAAAAAAATAGTGTAATTATGGGAAATGTGTATGTTTCAGTAATCATATCATCAAGAAATGAACGTGTCAACGAACATTTCGAAGTATACATGATGATATAATCTAAACTGTATTTGTAAGTGGGTTCTTCAATCTGTATAAAGTCACTAATAGTTACTAAATACAGTCAGTAATAAAATTATTTTTATTTTATAACAAAACGAGAATATTAAAAAGAAAACGAATGATAAGTTAAAACTTGTTGTAACTTAATCCGAAGCGACAACCTGCGGTATATTTAACAAATATTGATAACTGTTAATAATGATTAATATTACATTTTGACGAGCTTGTGGTAGCTACAGATACAGAAGGCATTGCTCACCTGAATGGCCGCTGGTCGGGCCCGCCATCTTGGATCGCCCCTCCTCCCCCCCACTACCCTCTACAGGTGAGCTTCCAAACTTCTCCGTCTCTGGATTTATAATTACCTATATTACCAATATATTTGACCATTCTCGAATTTCTAAAGGCCTTCGAGGTTTCTTAAGTGTTTTAATAAAGTAATCCTTCTCTAACTCGTCAAGACAATTATCGGTTAATAAAATATTAAAGTTCAGCAGTAAAAATAAAAAAAAAAGTTAAACTCTAAATAAAGCAGAGTTCTATTGTTAAGATTATATAATATAACACTTCTTGAATCATTAAAAATATTAATTAAATCAAATATATACATTTTTATAATGTTCGGAGAGTGCAGTCAATAAATTTTACTCATTGTCATTCCTATCATGTATATTTATAAAACAAAGTTTTTGTTGTTATTCTGTTTTGTTTTATTCTCGACACTGACGATGGCCTAAAAAATAAGCCGAAGCGTAGGCACAAATAAAATCAGTTGTACTCATTTTTACTGCAGTGCAAAATTTATTGCATGGATCCGCCAACCATTTTCATTATTTATAAAGATCTATCCAGTCAACTATTTCCACATCAATACAAATCAATATTTTACTTTCTAGAACGAATGGTGTGTGTTTTCTACGCCTTTTAATATATTTGTGTGAGTAGGCACATATACATATATATATATATATATATATATATATATATATATATATATATATATATATATATATATATACACAGTAAGGGTTAAATAAGTAATTAGTGATACTTATATCAGTTCTAAATAAAATTATCTAGCTTATACATATTTGAATACATTAACTCTACAATCCAGGTGAATAAGTGGTTCGAAGTCGAATTTTCACCAAAATGAGTTTCTTGTACTTAGGGAAGAGGAATCGTATTATTTTCATAGTGAATATGAGGCTCGAAATGAACTTAATAATTATAATTAACGTTTGCCGTTTCAGGCTTCTTTCACACTTAATTGACAAATGCTCTAAGCTCTCAATTAATTAAAAGAGATTCATATACATGAATTATAAGACCCATTTGGACTTACAGAGTAGAGCTTTGGGGGTTCCACTAAGCCACACGATTCCTCTCGTTTCCTATCAATAATACATAAATACATACAATCAAAACATTCGTAAAATTCTCAATGCTCCTTACTTTGTTATGAACAAGTCATCCACAATGACTTTAATGCCACATTTGGTACTGATTAGGCCCAAACCGATATTCATTAGTGACAAAATCTACTCCCACTCAAATCCACTAGTTTCAAACCTAGCTATTATAAGACCCATTTGGACTTACGGAGTAGATCTTTAGGGGCTCCACTAAGCCACAGGATTCCTCTCGTTTCCTATCAATAATACATAAATACATACAATCAAAACATTCGTAAAATTCGCAATGCTCCTTACTTTGTTATGAACAAGTCATCCACGATGACTTTAATGCCACATTTGGTACTGATTAGGCCCGAACCGATATTCATTAATGACAAAATCTACTCCCACTCAAACCCTCCAGTTTCAAACCTAGCTATTATAAGACTTACGGAGTAGAGCTTTGGGGGCTCCAGTAAGCCACAGGATTCCTATCGTTTTCAAGCAATAATACATAAATACATGCAATCAAAACATTCGTAAAATTCGCAATGCTCCTTACTTTGTTATGAACAAGTCATCCTTAATGACTTTAATGCCACATTTGGTACTGATTTGGCCCGAACCTATATTCATTAATGACAAACTTTACTCCCACTCAAACCCACTAGTTTCAAACCTTCAACTACTTCTTCAATTTCCGATAATCCTCTGTGGCGTCTGAAAAGAAGATGGCCTCGTGACCATTTAAGTTGAATTTGTTATTTTATGACCACCAGGAAGTAGTTTCTCTACTTGCCTTTATCTCATGTCATTATGTATCATTCATTCTATTTACTTGATGTATTATTATTACAGATTTGTAAATTTCGATTACTATTTTTAAACAAAATTATAGATAACAATAATAAATAAATACATATTTTTTAAACGTAAAACACGCGGTTATTTGTGAGTTTATTGATAAAATTAAAATGTAGCATTACACTCTGGTTTCATTTAATTTATTGTTATTTAGATTTAATGTAAATGCATTTACATTAACAAATTATTTAAATTGCTGCTCCTTTATCGACCGAACGTAAACAGGAAAATCTGTTAATGGGGAATACATGTAATTGTACCTAATGCATATTCATGTGATACTGGAGCTTAGAGGTACGAGTATACTGTATTTCTCCAATGCTAATTTCGAAATTCTCGAAAATCGTTATACCATGCGCTTTATTTTATATTGTTTATTATTGTAAATAAATTAATGTCAATGGTGAAAATCTTTTTAAAACTTTGATGCCAAATCTTATAACTGGCAAGATACGAGAGAAGTGCATGCTCGATTCATTTCGCTTGATAATTAATCATTGTCTGTTTTTTTAATGATATCTCACTGGTGTTCATATTTTTTTTGTTTCCAATAGCATTCTAATAATTACAAATAATATTTAGAAAAAATAATTGACTTGAATGCTGGATAAAAATATCCTATCCGTTTAAAATTGCCCTTCCCCCATAAAACAAAATCCTAAACAATTTCTTATTCTAAAAAAAAACTTATAAAGACGAAAAAAAATAAAATAGAAATTTGTTGACACCACGCCAACCTGATTTAGTCCTAACACAAAGTCATGCTTTCCACATTACAAAAAGGTTATCAGTTATAGAGTGTCCCTCCCTCTTCCCCCCCCCCAAAAAAAATAATAAACCTAAACATTTTCTATTCAGAAATAAACTTGTAAAGGTTAAAAAAAATAACAATTTATATTTGGAGCCAGATCCCCAACCTGATTTAGCATCACTTCCAAACATCGGAATAATATTCTATAATTATTATAGTTCGTAAAAAAGATCAAGAATTTATACTGTTTTATATAAGTAATACCTAACACTCTGCAGCTCAAGCTGCAAGAAACATTAGGGTATGGGAGTTTTAACTCGATTACGCCAGGCCTCTTGTCAGACTTCATCACAAAACACGGAATTTTTCAGTTCTTTGGGTGATATATAACATACCATGTTGGGGGGGAAATGTATAGAAAATGAGAATAATTATTTTGAATAAAGTTGTTTTACTAAATAACGACGCTGTAGTCGTTACACAAGGAAGAATTGGGAAGCACGCACTCTTTAGATATAACTGAAGTGCATTCCGATTGAGTTGTTAGGCTTGGTAGATAACTATAAAAAGTAATAGTGTATATATGTGGTTACACTGTGGTTGAGTTTTAGCCTTGGTAGATAACGAATCCCTAAACATTTTAATAGTGTCAAAACTAATGGGAAATGTCCTTGAGGTAAAACGAGGCCTTAGTGGGAGAATAGAAAAGTCCTTTAGGACATATGCATATGTGAATGTATGTATTATTGTTGTACATACAACAGTAATTTGTATATCATAAAGTTGTTTTAATAAATTTTCATTCATTTGAAAAAGAGCATTTCTTTATGAAGCTGCCTAATATTGCATTCAGACAATTTTAGCTGCGTTGTTAAACACTGTTAAATCGGATTTCCTAGCGAGTCATTACTCCTAGCCCTCCTAGTAAGAGGGCTAATAATGACTGATCCGTTTTGGAAAAAGGGTTTTCCCAACGCAGCGAAGGGTGGGATGTTGTTTTCACCTAATATCAATTTCCATAATGAGAAGGGTGAGTTGGAAGAGACTAAATCCGGCTGATCCCTTCCACCGAGTGCGGCTCAATGGCTAGCATCTGTTCCCATCAGCTACGGCCAATTTGACTCTAACAGTGCCCCACCTCCGCCCAGCTCCGGGTCAAAACATTTTAAAAGCCATTATATACGCTCCGACCTTCTTCAACTCCCTTTTACAAACACCTAAAACTCCTGAGGATCTGACAAGAATACCGGCTTTTCTTAAACGGTGCTATAATCCCTTATCGATTTTTAACATTACAAAAACCGGTAGAAGTACAGCCTATGAAGGGTTTTGAGTTTAATATATTGTAGAGAAAAAAACCCTGTACCACTACAACCCGTGAACGGGTCTGGGATTCTGGACATGGTCTATAGTCTCTTGACTGTACTGTTTCGTGGACAACGGTTCTGCAAGGAGATTACTTGTGCTAGGTCACACTCAACCGCCAGATTTCCCCCCCCCCCTTATTTTGGGTATCCTATTTTTATAATATTTTATAGCGGCTGGGTGAGCCCCAGAAGGATCCTAGATCCTATATGATCTATCTCCGGCAGCGAACAGACTAAATAATAGTCTTGTCCGCAGCGGGATTTGAACTTGGATTTTCGGCATGGCAACTCATCATGGCTCTACCACTGAGCCACTCCGCTCCCTATTCTAGAGACCGTACTGTTTCTAGGAAAGTGGTTTTGCAGGGAGCTGATTTGTCCAAGATCGTGCTCAACCGCTAGATTTTCCCTCCAATTAACCCTTTACTGGTCAATGTGCACTGTCATGCGCATAAATTTATTTATTATTGTCTCCACTATTTTAGCCTAGGTGTACAGCTTAGTCATAACATCTGTTCGTTTATAGTGTTTATAGGTGTAAACAGATGCTATGATTACTGTACTCCTAGGCTAAAATAGTGGATAAAATAATAAATAAAGATATGTGTATGACAGGGCACATTGACCAATAAAGGGTTAAGGATAGCCACTATATGGTTTAAAAATGTATTTACAGTGAAAATGAATAATGAATTAAATTTGTATTGTCTCACTTTGTACGATTTTTTTTCTTTTTTACTGGCAAATCACTTATAATCTACCGGTTATGAAACATTCTATCTAAATGACCCTTATACTTGTTAATATAAAATTAGCTTTTAAGTACTATTTCTATTGATATAGGTCAATGGAGAATAATGTCAAATGTAAAAATAGGGGTCAGCTATGGTGTAGGGGATAGCATAACAACTGTCTATGACCCTAGGATTTTTTAAAAAGGAGTAAAATGCCGTTTTTCGGAAGGGACGTAAAATGGGAGTTCCGAGTCGGTAATGTGTCAATATTTAAGACTTCCGCTGTATAAATCGCCTTAGCAGCAAATAGTGATATAAATAAACAAGCAAGAATATAGAATAGAAGGTTATCCGTGTATTAACGCTTGGTGTTATATTATCATAAACAAGTTGAATAACACAATGATTATGGTCAGAATATTTTATTAGTATAGCATTTACCTCTTATAGCCACCAGAAAAGGAGGTAAAAGACTAAATAAAAAAATAGATAAATTTAATCTGTTAACAGCTATAGATGTAACCTGTAGGATCTGCAGACCTTATTGGGGCTCAACCAGCCGGTTAAAGTGGATACCCTTATTTGTGGTTGAGTGTGATCTTGGCCAATCACCTCCTTGCACAAACTTCGGAAATAGCTCAGTCTGTACCATGTACTGAACCCAAGACCTTTCAGGCTACCATTCGGTACCATACCCAAGACCATTCGGTTTCATTTCGTGGGTTTGCCTCGATTGATTCTGAAAGCCATGGGCAACCGGAACTCGAATAAATTTCAAAATTTATTTAGAGAACACACTGAGCTAAGAAAACTGGCAAGTTCCGTAAGTTTTAACATGCGCGAGAAAAAGCTTCTGTTTTGATACAAGCCCACACTGACAGGACTCTCCCCGCCTCAAAAGGGTGTAGTCACCGTTTGAGAAAAAAACCTTTCCGATTGTTGGTAGTTAATGTATTCCCACACACGTCGCCCACATCCAACCGTATTGACGCAAACTATGGGAATCTTCAATTCCTGCTGCCTCAGTGGGTGCTTACGCTGCACACAGTTATTGTTCTGGCCTTCATATCCAGGGATGTAATTGTGTCATTTTCATGGTCGACATTAAATTAAAATAATTTATTAAATATACATATACATATATATATATATATATATATAAAATATACATATCCATATACATATATATATATATATATATATATATATATATATATATATATATATATATATATATATATATATATATATATTTTATTTTATTTTTCCCTTCACGCAGTACCCCTACGCGAAGGACGTTTATTGTTATGCATGTTCCGTACATTTATAGTACATTACATACAATTGTACTTTCATGTTGTTGTTTTTTTTTCTATTGTTTACAATTTTTTTGTATTATTTATATATAAAACTAAACGCTAAATTGAAAATACATCAAACTTAAATTGAAAAAACTTAAACTTAAACATAAAAATAGTGATCGTAGTAAATATTGAGCCAGTTGAACAAAAAAAGAAATAGGAAAAACACTAAATTACAACAAAGTAATTGAAAACAAAACTAAAATTCTTGTTCAACTATAATATTGATTTCGTGTAGTGATGATTAACCACACTGCTTTAGCAAACACCTTGAATTGCTGAAAATACTTCCAGTATAAGTCCTTAACACTGATTGGCCAAGTGTGTATATATATATTATGGTTTAGTTCTTGAGTTTCAGTCTTTCTTGAGCTTCTCAGGCGACGTTTCGAGACTAGGTTATTCTCATAATCATGCCCTGACAGTGAAACGTCTAGTCTCGAAACGTCGCCTAAGAAGTTCAAGAAAGACTGAAACTCAAGAACTAAAACACAATATAATTTCCATAACAGTCAAGATAAGTAGAAACCAAAATATATATATATATATATATATATATATATATATATATATATATTATAATATAATATTGTATGTTAATTCTTACATAATTTAAAGTCACTTTAGGCTGATATAGCTTATCGGGCGATGCTACTGTGAGATTCTTAGTATTTTCTACTCAGTCATAATAAGGGTAGGGATCTACAACGAGTATCTGATACCTGATAGTAAGTTCCTTCTGAAGGACGGAATAACCAAGAATTTTTTACTTTAACAGATTACTTTAACAAGGGTCACCTGCCGGGCTATGAAACCGCGATGTGGGCATACTAGGTTCTTATGCTAGGCAATAGACCACAGGTGACCCCATCTATTATATTATTTAAAGTTACTATTAGTTAAACTTTCCTTACAATTAATATAATTCTCTAAGTAACGAATCTCAGTTGATGGATGTTTAATATAATACCCTGAAGACAATAATAATGCGAGTATACGTAATTAATAATATATGTAATACTAATAATAACTCCACATCTATGAACAATTGGCGAAATTTCGAGAATTTATTGTTCTGTTCATGCCCTAATAGGGAAAAAATAACTTCGAGTTTTTAGTGAATTATATCAAGTATTTATTGACATCAAAATCATACACAAGTCTGAACATAAAATCAACTTATTCATACAAAAAGTAAAAGAGACTTTTAATGCGTATATTGTGTATATATATTAAAATTATTGCTGGAAATTTAGAATAAAAGAAAGTTTAGAGTCCTTTGCGTGATCCTGTTGGATATATTCACAATAAATAAATAATTATAATAATAATATATATGTTAATAATAAAGTGAATAGAGTGAATAAGTGCGAATTCAGTAAACTTCCCATAGTTAATGCGTTGGCCTTGACTGTAATTTAGTAATTATCCTTTGGGATGGGTTGCTAGTATTGCATAAAGGTAAATTATATATTTGTTATAACAATCGAAATAATTGTGGCTATTAAAAAAAAAAAAATATTAAAAATACATACAAATTATATAACAACATTTGTATAAAATTCCAGCTAATTTATAAATACTTTTAAATTTATAAAATATGGAGTCCATTCTCTTAAAAAACGTATGTAATACATACAATCAATTAAATTTCTCTAACACTTCCTCGTCTTATTAAATTTACATCGCTTTTCTATTTAACAATAACTTTTTGGATTTTTTTTTATTCATACATTCTTCTAATTTAAATCAATTAAATATTTTTAGAATAGATTAATAAAAAGATATATGGTCCCAAAACGGATTATAATAACATTATTCCATCAAGAATTTGAAATATTTTATTCTAAATGATAATTAATTGTATGCAATATTGTAAATATATCAATAAATAGAGCAGATCTGGGGGTGATAAATGTAGGCAGATGTTTCTTTCAGCGGCTTGCTCGACAATACAGTGACGACCCTTATCTCGAATCGGAAAGAAGCGTTTATTTTAACGTCAGCATTTAAAAAAGTATTATCTCTATGTAACGACTTCTCTAGTCAATGAAATATAGCTAACATCAATGAAAGTGTAATATCAGTTATTATAATTCAAATAATTTATATATTTATTAATATTGCGGTATACACGCTAATGGGAGTATTAAAATATAATATAAACTAAATTTTAAAACGATATTTCCGAAAATTCTATTTATTTTTATTGCACAATAAAGTATTTTAATAGTTTAATTATTATGAGAAAATTATTGCCATTCAGGTATTATATTATGTATTTTGTGTATCTCATTTGATTACAGTCTGTGATTTTGAAAGATATATATCTTTATAATTGTACTTAGTTACTTCATCCGTTTATAACTTTGTTTGTTCATGATGCCTATACCTTCATGTCTTCAGAAGTAAGACAAATACTGGTAGAATTCAGCCACCTAAACAATATGGAAAATATTTAAATTGTTTCCAACAGAAGCAAGCACTGAAATTTCAAACATCTTCCATTTTTATTCAAAATGTAACGTTCCTGTAATTATCAAAAACAATTTGTATGTTTTGTGTTTTTGTATATTCAGCAATTTCTTTTTTTTAAATTCTGTAGTGAAAATTATGCTATTTTGCTATACTTTAGTGCATTTCGTAATATTAATAAAAAAATAAAAAAAATTGTTTGAGTTTTTAATTATTCATATATTCCTATTATTTTCGAATTTTCTTACAGGTTACCGTATTTAAGTCAGATGAGGTAAACCAAAATTTATTCCGGCAAAAAATCTTCCAGTGAACATGTAAAAATTAAATAACCAATACGTTCGGTCATTGATTGCACATATAATTATAATTAAAGTGTTAATTATGTTTTAAAGTACTATTTGGAGCCTCCCAGCTTCTATAGAATTGGTACCCTTAATTAGGAGAAAACCAGGTGGTCGAGTATTATCAAGGCAAGAGAGAAACAGCGGTCTCGTACCACTGTTGTCTAATGTGTTTGAAATGAGTTGAGTTATGGAATCTTGGGTTACACAGTCCTCTCAGCTACAATTTATAATGATTTTGTGTAATTTGGTCATAATATAACGATAATTATCAAGTAAGTCGGATAAAATTCTGCCCTTTGAGTAGCTTGCTCACGTGTTTCTTACTCGCAAAATCTACGTGTAACATCAGTAAGAGCAGCGCCCTTGGCATCCTGTTCTGACGAAGAAGGCATGGTTCTATTCACTAACCAATGTTGTCATGTTGTGGATTCGGAAGACGCACTTATTGCTTAAGTTTTTCCAAATTTGCAACAAAACATCCAGGATGAAAATTGGCTATGTAAAAGAACCATATCAATACCAAGAAATGAAACAGTGGCGAAAATCAATAAAACAATCTTGGACGAAGTAACCAGCGATATAACAACCTACAACAACATCGACACAGTCTTGTCATCCGAAGACTGTACGAGCTACTCCGAGGAGTTTCTTAACTCTTTGGAGCTCTCCGGGGTGCCATCCCATAAGCTGGAATTAAAAGTCGGTATACACGTTTTCTTAATGCGCAACTTGGACGCACCGAGATTATGCAACGGTACTAGATTGCGAGTCACTGAACTAGGGAGGCATATTGTAATGGCCACAATTTTAACTGGAGAAGCTGAGGGTGACAATTTGCATATACCACGCGTCCCAATAATACCCAATAACTTGCCTTTTAATTTCAAACGTTTGCAGTTCCCACTAAAAGTTGCATTTTCAATGACTATCAATAAATCGCGAGGGCAAACTTTCCCACTGTCAGCTCTACGTAGCTCGCTCACGTGTTTCTTACTCGCAAAATCTACATATTTTCACTGAACGAAACAAATCGAGTAATATAGTTTACAGGAGTATATTGCAGTAGGTAAGTAGGACCGCCAAAACTAAAAACACATCGATTAATTATATGTACATTATTCTAATACTTTCAGTTCGGAGGCTTCTACACTATCTGCTTCTTTCCCTTTATACGTTACTTACAGCCATTGTAACGGCTTTTATATTCTGGGAAAAATTTTTTACACTTAGTAATGGTGGGGAACCATCCTTCCGTCTCAATTTTATATCACTCTGTGTTACATAGCCAGAGAGGACACCCCCCCCCCAGCCCCCCACAGGTAACTTATGTTTTGCACTATTTACTCACCCTCCCTCCTCCATTTTATTTTAATTTCTTTCCCTCATAACCTAAAACAATACTATACTCAATTTACCGTTATTATCACTACTTCCAAGCTCACTATTACTGTAAGGCGTTTATTTGTTTAGTTATCTATATCCCACCCTAAATATCATAATCTTACTAATATAATAAATGTGAAAGTTTGTATGTTTGTCTCTCTTTCACGCAAAAACTACTGAATGGATTTGGATGAAACTTTACAGTAATATAGGTTATACATCAGAATAACACATAGGCTATAGCAAGCGAGGAATTTGGGGGGGCGCATGAGGGCACATGCCCCCCCCCCCCCGACAGTTTTTTAGGTACTGTAGAGAATCCATTATAGTACATAATTAAAGACAAATAACATGATCATAGTTGTTAAAATAACAGAAAGGACGGGAGTGAAACTATTTGTTTTGATATCCTACAAATCTTACTATAATATTATAAATGTGAAAGTTTGTATGTTTGTCTCTCTTTCACGCAAAAACTACTGAACGGATTTGGATGAAACTTTACAGTAATATAGGCTATACATCAGAATAACACATAGGCTATAGCAAGCGCGGATTTAGGGGGGAGGGGGCACGTGCCTCCCCCCCCCCCCCCGCCGACAGTTTTTTAGGTACTGTGGAGAATCCATTATAGTACATAAATAAAGGAAAATCACATGATAATTGTGGTTAAAATAACAGAAAGGACAGGAGTGAAACTATTTGTTCTGATATCCTACGAATATTATAAATGCGAATGTTTGTTACTCATTCAAACAAAAACTACTGAACGGATTTGGATGAAACTTATTGAATAAAATAGGTTATACATCATAGGCTACATCAAGGGCAGATTTATGTGGGGTCACGTGGGCATGCCCCCCCCCGTTATAGTACATACTTAAAGACAAATCAGGACTTAGCCTCTTGAAATTTGTAGATAGGTTCTTTGTATAGTTTAAGAAAGAAATTTGGATAATTCCACCCCAAGGGTTGAACCCACCCTTTTAATATAATGGGGGTTCAAAGGTTGTAGAGAATCCGTCAGTTTTGAAGTTAGACATCTGAAATTATGGATGTACGAGTAACTTATATTTAAAAAAAATATTTAAATTATTTATTTAAAATGATCTTTCACGAAACTTAATGTGGCAGGCCGAATTCCACGCGAGCGAAGCCGTAGGCATAAGCTAGTATTATAAATGCGAAAGTTTGTATGTTTGTCTCTCTTTCAGGCAAAACCTACTGAACAGATTTGGATGAAACTTTACAGTAATATAGGTTATACATTAGAATAACACATAGGCTACAGCGATGGCGGATTTAGGGGGGAGACACGGGGGCACGTGCCCCCCAGGCAGTTTTTTAGGTACTGTGGAGAATCCATTAAAGGCAAATAACATGATAATAGTTATAAAAATAACAGAAAGAACATGAGTGAAACTATTGTTTTCTTATTCAACTAATATTACAAATGTGAAAGTTTGTATGTTTGTCTCTCTTTCACTAGAAAACTACCGAACGGATTTGGATGAAACTTTACAGTAATATAGACTATACATCAGAATAACACATAGTTTACAGCAAGGGCGGATTTAGGGGGCACAGGTGCACGTGCCCCCCCAGATAGTTTTTTAGGTACTGTGGAGAATCTAATTATAGTGCATAATTAAAGGCAAATCAGAAACTTAGCATCTTGAAATTTGCATATAGGTTCTTTGAATAATTTAAGAAAGAAATTGGGATAATTCTACCCCCAAGGGATTTCCCCCTTAATATTATAGAGGTTCAAAGATTGTGTGGAATCCGTCAGTTTTTAAGTTAGACATCTGAAATTTCGGATCTACGAGTAACTTATTGTTAAAAAAAAAATTAAATTATTTATTTAAAATGATCTGTCACGAAACTTTATATGGCAGACGAAATTCTACTCGAGCGAAGTCGCGGGCAAAACCTAGTATATCATAATATCATAAATACCATATCCTTGCCGTTTTTTATATGTATTTTAGTCCAATATAGCCTGATTGTATTATCACTTACTTTACTTAAAACATACCTATTTTTTATACAATTGATATTTCACACTTATATAAAGTCTCTTCTTACATTTTCTCTTATGCAATTAATATTCTTTACACTAGTATAAAATATTTTTTACCTATCAATATTAATACTGTATTTTCTAAAAAAAAAAAAAAAAAAAAATTATTTTCATTTTTATTTTATTTTATATAATTGGTTTCTAGATTTTTATAATTTTACAATTTTTATTTCTTCTTTTTTTATTACCTATAATTTTTAGTGTGTAATTCTTATCACTTTCTACATTTATCCATATCATTTTTATCATTTCACATTACTATTTTATATTCAGTTTTTATTTTTTATCTGTAATACCTTAATTTATTTAACTGTCAACACTTTCTGTTTTATTATTATTTTCTTCATGATGTGTGTTACTACCTTTTTGGCACGCCGTAGTTTATAGTACACACTCATACATTTTATCCTTCATAATTACCTTACTGTACATCTTACTCATTTTTTTTTTTTTTGCCTGCATTCACCTTCTTTTGGTTTATTTATATTTAAAATGTTTTAATATATTTGTACCATTTTCTTATATTGTCTGTATTTTGCATATAGCCCTGAAGAAGACCTACAACGTAGGTCGAAACGTTGGCTATCAATAAAGATTTTCTCAAAATACACGAGAAATTCATTCAGTGACCTCTACCCGGACCAATTTCTTCAACAAACTTTCAGTTTTAATTTTTCGCTGCTGCCGTACGACAAGTGAAACCGTTATACTAAGTAATCCTTTTCAATAAATTCAATAACTTACATACTAATCCTTTGCTGACACGAACAACAGTAAACGAAAGTAACTTCTGTCCGTCCCTATTGTTAATCAGTGTCAATGTATGTTTTACGGCGGTGCTAATCCGTCTGTGATGAAATTTGATATCATTTGGATAATCTCAAGCCTGGGGGAGGACATAGCGCTACTTTTTATCAACACACCACACAGGCGAAGTTTATATAAAACTGTAACCTGATTGAATAACACAACCAAATTTGCGGATAGGTTCTTTGCATAGCTTAAATGAGCACTAAGAAAAGAATTTGGATAATTCCACACCCAAGAGTTTCCCCCCTAATAAAATAGGGGTTCAAAGATTGTATGGAGGTTGAAGTTGGACATCTGAAATTTTGGATGTACGAGTAATGTCACGAATTTTTATGTGGCAGATCAAATTCCACGCGAGCGAAGCCGCGGTCAAAAGCTTGTAGGTAATAAACAGTTAGGACAGTACTTGTTTTTGGAGGTGGTAGTGTTTGGTTGTTTACACGAAGACAAGTTAATGAAGATATTAGGTTACAAGGAATAACTGTAGAGAACGTGGCGTAAAGAAAACAGGTTAGAGTCTATGGAGGGTGTGATAACAGGATTCTGCGGTCGCCTTCGGCTGATTGTGTCATGGGGAACCAAACACTGGAAGGGGGTGGTAACAGGCACCAACTACTCTATGCATTCCACGCATTCTCCTGTATACTTCTTGTTCCAAGATCACCAATACATAATCGGACAGTTTATTTATTTTATTTTTTTAAATGTATATATAAAACGGTGTAGTAGTTAGAAATGTTGGTGACATATAAATAATCACGTTCTTTTTTTGGAAGGACCTTAAATCTCTATGATAAGCATCTCTTAATTCATGTGCTCGAATTAAAGTGGTAGTTGTAACAATCCATAGCCATTGGAACAAGTTCATACGTTTCAACGATTTCATTACCTTTATTATTTATTTTCGATAATATTGAAGAGGAAAATTATAAAAAGTTAAAACTTGTAAAACACGAACTGTGGAACTGATACCAATAAATGTAAAAAACTTTGAAAAAAATCACTGCCTTACATATACTGGCAGTTTTGCGGAGTAACAGCTCCAGTGCCAGACTAGATAATCTGCAGAAAGAAGTGTTAAAATCCCTATCGATTCTTATTCGACTTTTTCCTTTGTGCCGGATCGACCTTCCCCTAAGAAGGCGGATAAGCGATTTTTGTTTGACCTCTGACCGCCGATCCATGGAAGAGTGGATAGAAGTGGCGAATGAATTGAGATCCTCCAGGCCAGGCAGCAAACATCCCCGAAGCCCGTTGTTATGGAGCTCTCATCCGATTGCTACAAAAGGGGAATCCGACTGTTTCCATCTGTGTTATCTTAGTTCCATTGTGGCCCAGGTAGGCGCTCTATTAGCCCAGCAGTCAGTCCACCGTGCCTAATCTGACCAGTACTATCCATTCAATGGCCATTCTTTCTCCGGGGGGTTAGCGGCAAAAAAACTTACGCCCACGTCTTTTACAAGTCTTCGGCTCCCTTTATATCAAAATTATATTGTCCTTATTGTGCAGGGCTCTAGTGTGCCTGCCCAACCGTACTCCCTAATCTAGCCTCACCCTTCGCAGGTTTTCAAAAGGTTTTTCCGGCACCTGATTCGGTTCCCCGCTCTTGTTCCAGCTAAGCCGAGCATGAGGACTTGGAGGAAGGGATTAACGCAAGATAGTATAGGAATGACACTTATAATTTATTGATTTCTAGAATAGAATGCGTTGACATTTCGGACTTATAGATAGTGGGGTAAGTTGGCTGGTTGGTATATATATATATATATATATATATATATATATATATATATATATATATATATATATATATATATTTGTATATGAGGAAGAAAAAGGTCCGGATGGAGGTAAAAAAAAATCCCTAAAATAGGGAGTGCTGTTTATTGTTGGAAAGCCAACGTTTCGACCCACATTCCAAGACTTTTTCAGGGCTTATAATGGGGTCAAGTCTAAACGCTAACTGACTTGGTCAACTGTTGAAGTGTTTTACCCATCATATTATTATGTTTTAATTTTTATACTTTTATTGCTTTTAAAAGTAAGATTGTAGTACATTATTTGAAAGGAGTTGTTTTTGAATGGATGGTGAAATGGAATAATATGTTAGTGCAGAGCGTGGCTACTGTTTGAACAGCGGGACACCAGCTGTATTTCTTCGGCAACCCTCGTGATTTTGCTAGTTTCTCATGATAACTGTGTTTGAGTATAATATTCATAATTTGTTGAATCGGTTAATAGTTATATCAGTTTATTCTAATAATTAGAAAAAAATTGACCGGAACAACAAAATGGTCCGAATTAAAATAGATATATTTATTTTAAAGAGTAAAGATCGGCTGTCAGAGAGAGGATCCGGGTTCGAATTCCGGCCGAGGGCCTATCTTTTCTCTTTAAAATATAAATATTTAAAAATAAAAAAAATTGACCAATAATTATAAAAAAATATAAAATAGATATACAGTGGAATCACATTCTTATCCTAACAAAATAAATTGTAATAAAATAAAACAAAATAAATTATTAGTTCTTATTTCATGATACAGATTTAAGTCGCACAAATGAATAGCCTTTTAAATTGTTGTGAAAAAAACGTTAACATGAATTTTTTCACAACCCAAAAATAGTTTTTTAAAAGGCCTATTTAAGATAAACGCACCTTAGAAAAGGCATGGCATTTGAGAAACAACTGAAGTGGATAATTTGGGCACTTCCGCCTTATTCTACAAACAACCATGAGAAAACGAATCTTTTGAAATACTTTTTGTTATAATTTGTTGTTGCTATTGTTAAATAACATAAATATATAACGAAAACTAGAGTATTTTAGAAAAATAAATAAAAGAACATGTTATCTGTGATATAAAGCAGTGTTTTATGTTTTATACCTCTCTTGTAAAATATAACATAGTTGTAAAAAAATTAATTAGGTGTTTTCATATGATGGGAATAATTGTAAAAACCAACAGTTTATTTGATAAAGGTAAACATCGAACGTCACACGTTTCGATGATTGTTCAGTTATTATTAAAATTATTATTTTAAATTTGGCTAATTTTTTATTAATAATTCATTAACTGTTAACTAAATTTATGGACTTTAAGTCTAAAACTTCAATTAAATTTATGCTATACTAAGTGCTCCCACTTGAGTAGATATTATAATAGTGGAGTAGTTAGTGAACTTATAAACCCACTGGAGGAAGCAACTAGCTGTGGGTTAATGAGAAGTGATTAAATCGAGCAAGTCCTATCGCAGCGTGTTACACCGCGCTTGAAGTGACGCATGTGTTACGAGAATCATTGTGTTATAAATGTTTATTTATTACATTTAAAAAGGATTATTTATTTTACTAATCCTCATTATTATTGGCCTGTATTATTATCGAAAAATGTTTTAGTATACAGAGTATTCCATATATATCACTCCTTTGAAACTCTACAGCGCTCAGACAAACTGTATGAAATTTGGTTTGGTAAATATTCCTCAGTTTGCCGTTTCGAGTTGATTCATAAGTTTTAAATTTTCATACGTTTTCATTTTAATATTTTGTTTGATAATAAAAATTTTAATAGTAATTTTTGATATCTTCATTGATTCAGTATCATCAAATAAGGATTAGTAACTTATTTTGATAATTTATAAATAATGAATTATTCGGATAGGTTACAGATGGAATTAGGAAAGTGTTCTGAGTCTTTCAAGTAAAAGTCCTTATCTACTCGTATTATAATTGTTTCCGTCAATGTTGATTTATGCAAATTCAACTTATAAAGTCACGAGGTTATCTTCTTTTCAGACGCCTCGGAGGATTATCGGGAATCGAAGAGGAAGAAAATTTTGAAACTAGAGGGTTTGAGTGGAAATAAAGTTTGTCCTGAAAGGGTTGATATCGGGTTCGGGCCAAATCAGCAACAAATGGGGACATTAAGGTCGTTATGGATGACTTTTTTCTTAACAAAATAAGGAGCATTGAGGATTTGACGAAGGATTTTGGATTGTAGGGATTGCTTACGAGAGGAATTCGATGTCTTAGTGGAGCCCCAAAGCTCTACTCCGTAAGTCCAAACAGGTGGTATGATGGTCGTGTAGATGAGACTTTTGTAGTTAATTGGAAGCGTTTGTCTAGTAAGTGTTGAAGTAGCCTGAAACGTCGAGCGGTTTCTTGTCTTTTCAGTCATGTATGTGGATTCCAGGTTAATCGTTTGTCGAGATGCAGCCCTAAGTATCGGAGCCATCCAATTAGGTCTTGTAATAGTCATGTATACGATTTTTTTAAAATTGTATTTTTTGAAATTTACAACTGTATACAGAATACATCAAGTAAATATAATGAAAGATAAATCATGCCCAGAGAAGGCCATCTTCTTTTCAGACTCCTCGTAGGATTATCAGGAATTGAGAAGGTTGCGAGGTTTGAAACGAGTGGGTTTGAGTGGAAATGAAGTTTGTCACGAAAAGATTGATATCGGATTCGGGCTAAATCAGCAACAAACATTAAGGTCATTATGGACTACTTTGTTCGTAACAAAGTAAGGAGCATTTTGTATACGATAAATTTTTAATTAATTGGGAGCGTTTGAATAATAAGTATTGAAGTAGCTCGAAACAGCCAGTCTTGTAGCTTCAGTTAATTCGGAACTAAAAGCGTTTAAGCCATTCAATCTAATAGACATATCTTTAGTATTTATTTATACTTGGTTTCGCTCATCATTATATATTATATTAATAATTCGAAGACTAGAAGCTGATCGCCGCAGACTGTCTATGCTCTGAATCTAATTACAAAACTACTATTATAATACTAAGACTATTATTAG
The DNA here is from genome assembly GCA_037127475.1 of Arma custos. Classification (NCBI taxonomy): domain Eukaryota; kingdom Metazoa; phylum Arthropoda; class Insecta; order Hemiptera; family Pentatomidae; genus Arma; species Arma custos. The sequence goes on from CM073761.1 coordinate 59,631,477, forward strand.
ACATAATTGGACTTACGGATTAGAGCTTTGGGGCTCCTCTCATCCACTTCCTACAATCAAAAATCATTCACATAATCCTCAATGCTCCTTACTTTGTTACAAATAAAGTGATATATAATGACCTCAATGTACTTTTTTTGCTGATTTGGCCCGAACCCGATATCAGTCCTTTCATGACAAACTTTATTCCCAATCAAACCCACTAGTCTCTAGCTACCTCTTCAATTCTCGATAAGCCTCCGAGGCATCTGAAAACAAGATCGTGACCTGATTTGAGGTGAAGCACTAGGCAGTATCTCTTCTTACCTTTCTCTTATGTCATTAAGTATATAAAACTATTCGAGGTAATATAGAGTAGGTAATTTATTTACTTGAAAATGGGATAATCATTTGTATCTCCCATGGGAATGGACATATTGAAGAACCGTGGAGAGAAGTGAGTGAAAAAAAATTGTAGTAGGAAACATGGGACCTTAGCCGGTGGGTTGTTGATACCGCGATCGATGGGCGCAGGTAGCATTTCTGACCTATCTCGAAAGTGTCCCCTATGTTTGCTTACCTCTTCCTATCTCATATCTCAATTCTCTTCCTTTATTCCGGTAATTATCTGATTATACTTTAAAAGTAATTAATTGATTAATTGACTTTGAAGTAACTGAGTTATAAAGTGTCTGCCCTGTATTTATTCTGAACTATAAACTGGTTGCTACAGTAGGTATAGTGATAGTATAGAAGTAGTTATGTTTATAGTATACTACAGTGATAATATAGTGCAGAGTATCGATTATCCGAACATCAATCATTCGAACGTTCAATTATCCGGGATGGCTTCGCGAATTGAAATATTATCTTCACAGTAAGTTTTGTATTATCACAACTTTGACAGGTTGGTTGATACAGCCCTAAAAGTAGAGGAGGTGAGTCAGATTTGTCCTACTCTTAGCCTGCAGCATTATTTTGGCGTTAGGCCGTTTGGAGGAATTCAAGCAATGTTTTTCGTTCCAATTTGTATTTTAATTTTATTGGATATAACTTTTAATCATTCCGAAAAAATGTGGATCATACGAAGGAAACGTCACCGCTTTTTGCTGCTGCTTTGACCTCCGCATCGGGTCGACATTGTCATTCCTGTATAGTAGGTCTGAAGATTATTTACTATAACATTAGATTTTCTACAACAATTTATAATTATTTCTTAATAATTAGGCTTTTAGCAGTATGAGGCATGCTAGTTTTCCGATGAGTACACAATCGTGGTGACCGTTTAGCATTTAGTATAGCATTTTATATCCAAAGAATTAGAACAGAATTATAGTAGATAATCGTTTATCTGAATTTTCGATTTTCCGAACCACACTCGAAATCGTTCTTTGGGATAATCGAAGCTCTACTGTAATATTGTTGTTAGCCAGAAGTTTAATTAAAATGTAAACACTTTTAATATAAATAAAATAATAAAGCAAATAGGAATTTAATCGGTTTTATTTATTATTGACTTGATCAGTTATCGACCACGAAAGCATTAAACTAAAAAACGAACAAATCGTTTATATACTACTAAACTTGTCATTTATGCTGCCAAGACTAAAAATTATAATTTGGTATTTTGAATTGTATTGACCGATGTTTTTTAACCTGTACCATTACTACCCATGCGGTTGTGCAGGGAGGTGATTTGCCCTAGACCATGCTCAACCGTCAGGTTTTCCCCCAAGTAAGGATACCCACTTTATAGAGGCTGGGAGAGCCCCAAGAGGGTCCTAGTTCCCAGCAGTCTATGTCTGCCAGCAGTGGGATAATTTATTATCCCATAATATTACTCCAACATAGGTATCATAAATTAGTTATTTAACCCTTACCCGTTTACCTACTTAGGGGCTGTGCGCTATTTTGGGTAACTTCAATCATTTTAAAACTTATACTGTATATATAACTTCAATTATATGTTGAACATACTGTATAGTGTGGCCCAAACCTTGCATGATTTTCTGAAACTATCCTCTCTGGATACTGCTTTATTAACGGTCCTCGAACGACTTGGTCAACGTGGCACTATTTCCATTGTGGACTTACTGATATTTATTTCTGACGAGGTGACAATATTGTTGAGGCGAGGTGAGGCGGGGAGGCCTGGGAACGCAGTGCCGTCTGTGCAAACAGTTCTATGTTTACCTTCCTTCGCTCCTTTATTTCTTCTTCAGCTGCTTCTCCTTCCGAGCTACCAACCTTCAGATAATCTATGTACAACCTTCTTTTTTCCATTCCACTGTTAACATAATTTTACCTAACTCCGTGGCCATGGTACAAAGAAAATCTATGCATGATGAAACATTACTACATAGGTCCTAGCGATGTGGCTGGTTTGATCTTAAGTATGGCCATCATCAAGAAAATCAAGATTAATCCAACAAAAAAATGATTAGCATCGTATTAAAGAATGGATTAATATCGTCAATATCTTACTAATATTATAAATGTGAAAGTTTGTATGTTTGTCTCTCTTTCATGCAAAAACTACTGAATGGATTTGGATGAAACTTTACAGTAATATAGGTTATACATCAGAATAACACATAGGCTATAACAATGGCGGATTAAGGGTAGGGGGGTGACGGGGGCACATGCCCCCCGACTGTTTTTTAGGTATTGTGGAGAATCCATTATAGGACAAAATTAAAGGTAAATCACATGATAGTAGTTGTTAAAATAACAGAAAGAAAATGAGTGAAACTATTTGTTTTGATATCTTACTAATATTATAAATGTGAAAGTTTGTATGTTTGTCTCTCTTTCACGCAAAAACTACTGGACGGATTTGGATGAAACTTGACAGTAATATAGGTTATACATCAGAATAACACATAGGCTATAGCAAGCGCGGGTTTAGGGGGGAGGCGAACGGGGGCAAGTTATATTACTTATATTTTAAAAAAATAATTAAATTATTTATTTTAAATGATCTTTCACGAAACTTTGTGGCAGACCAAAATCCACGCGAGCGAAGCCGCGGGCATAAGCTAGTAGTTTTATAATATTAGGTTTCATATGAAATGTCCGTTTTAATTATTTCTAAAATTCAAAGTGAAAATAGTGAACTGTTGTTTACTAAGAAGAAGACAATGGCCCGGGTGGAGGTAAAAAAAAAAATTTTTCTTGACCTCCACCCGGACTATTTTCTTCCTCATATATACAAGGTCAACTAATATGATTCAACATGTTAACTAAGTTTATGCTTACAGATAGTAATGAGCTGTTATCAATCCTCTCTTTTTTTTAATAATATTTACTATGACTACAATTAGATTTGATACGGTGTGTACATTTTTTTCTTTACATTCTCTTTCTTTTTTCAAGAATATTCTTCCAGCTGTTCATCTTAAAGTATTGTTTTGTACAATATATAAGGCAATTAATAATAACAAGTAAGTTTAGAAGTAAGGTGTGTACTATAAATAAGTCAATATACATAAAACCTCGTCCATTCCGCTATCTTGTTTTCCCATTTTATCCGAAAAAAAGAGGACCACATAATATAATCTTGAAGTTTGAATATTATTGGGTCGTTTCAAATGAAATGTCTGTTTTTATAATATCTGAAATTCAAAGTGGAATTAGTGGACTTCTGTTGTTTACTATATTTATGCTTGCAGATTGTAATGTTTTGTGTTTATTTATTTATTTATTGTATAATTTTCTACATTTCACAAAATAGAAATGCTGTACCATTAGACCAGTCTCAAATTAAAAACAATTGTACAAATTTAAATATATCTGTGGAGAATCATAATTTACAATGAAAGAAAAAATGTATAAAAAACTTCCAACAGAGAGAGAGAGAAAAAAAATTCATAATAATAAAATAAACAAAAATTATAACTATACATTCTTAGTAACTTATATCCATACATATAACAATATCAATAAATGAAAGAATTCGGTATCCTACAATAATAAATTTTTGGTTCGTTTTTGTACATACCGCTTTGTACTATTTTTTGTATAGTTCTCAATATTTTCTATAAGTTAGGTTTTATTATTTTTACACTTAAAAAAATTGTTTACATAGTTTGTTGATAAATATATTAATATAAGTTATACTTAATTCCTTATGCATAATTTTAACTTTAGTGTCCTATGCATAATTTCCAGCAATTCTAAGACATTTGTTTTGGAATTTTTGTAATTTTTTGTAATTAGTTTTAAACATGTAACTAAATATTGGGCATGCGTATGTTAGTATAGATCGTAAGCAGGCTTTATATACATAGTAATAACTTATTATGTGTGCTTAATTTGGAATTTCTATTAAAGTAAGGATATATAGTACACAGAGCCCTGTTAGCTTTATTACACACATAATCAGTGTGGAAAGTAAAAGTTAACCTTTTGTCCATGTTAAGCCCTAAGTATTTAATATGTGTTGTCCAAGGTATAGAAGTTCTGATTATCTTCAATTGGAGGATATTATCCGGTCGTCTCTTTGCCAATAATATAGCTTAGGTTTTATCCTGATTTATTTTAATTTTTCATTTATTGTAGAATTTCTCTATGCAGATTGTAATGAACTTTTATCAATCCTTCCTTTTTTTATAATATTATCTCCCGTTTTACTTCCGGAATCTTAGAATTAGCCATGGCAGCGTAAAGTGACGTTTAATGAATAAACAACAGTGTAATTTTGATTTTTTGGCTTGTAGTATAAGCGTGATGATCATTAATGCAGATTAACTCTAAGAAATAAATTTTTCGGGTTAGCTGTTCGTTCAGGAATTAATTCACAACGAAAATAAATAATGAGCTAGTTATCGGCTTCTGTTGAACACGGCCATGCGTTGTTTTCAGACTATTAGGAAAATATTTATTCAAATTGGAGATACGCTCATGTAGGGCTAGGAAGGGCTCGTGGAGGGGGAGAATTATGGGGAAGGGACTCCTCCCATCTATTAGTGGAATTTGTCATTGTTTTGACAGTTAGGAAGCCTTCCCTGGGGTGCGATACTGTTTAGCTTGCTTCCCCGGGAACAGTTGGTCCCCATCGATCTACCACCTGTTACGGACTTCACACTTTACAAATTTTGAATTAATTCAAATTAGATTTGGTATGTATTTGATTATATTATACTTTACTGGTAGGAAGTATTCGTTAAGGCAGTGGACGGCAACCTGCGGCTCGCGAGCCAGCTCTTTGGATGTGAAGCTGCGGCTCTTTAGTTACATACGCAAATATTATTTATTTAAAAAAAAAAAAACATGCAAATATCGTTTTGAATCGATTGAGGAGGGTTAAACACCGATTCTATCTCTCAGCCACTTGTGCTCTCTTTTCACCGCACCCCTTCCCCGTGATTACTTTTAAAAGAAAATATTTTAATTTTTTTATAACCAGTAGTCAGTTCATCCATGGGGATGTCGGGGGGCGACCTGTCGTCTAGTGGTTACCGTAACAAACTACTAAACCCAAGAACGCGAGTTCGTAGCCCGGCAGGTGGCCCTAGGATCTTTTAAAGGGAGTAAAAAATCCTTAATTAAACCGTCCATCGGAAGGGATGTTAAACGGGAGTCCCGAGCCTGTATGATGTCAGGTACTCGTTAAAAATCCCTATCCTAATTAAACCTGGATAGGCAAAATTTAGAGCTCCCTATGTAGCATCGTCCGAATGGCCATAGCAGCAAAAAGTGACGTTAAATGCACAAACAAACATGGCAATGTCTTCCTAACTAGTCAGAAATGTCGTTTTTTTTTGTTTTGTTTTTTGTAATGTATATTGCCTCTAGTATCTTCATATTTTTCTTTGTTACTTTAATACTAAGATCTTTAAAAAAAAACTTCTGAAAATTTCAGGACTTCCACGTTTTGTTTTTATTATGCAATCAGTCCATCCCTGAGGATGTCTTCCTCGCGAACCAAAAATATAACAAATGTGATTATATTTTATTTGTTTTCTTTTTTTTTTTAATGGTAAACTATATTGCCGTCAGGGCAAGCCGTCTTTCTTTTAATACTATTGTTCCATTACATTACCTCTAGTATCTTCCTCATTTTTCTTTATTATTCTGATACAAAGATCTTGAAAAACTGGGATATTTGCTTATAATTTCAGGGATTCCAAATTTTTTTAAGAGTAATCATTTCATTCAGATTTTCTTTCTCAATAATTTAAAAACAAAACCGACAATAGCTTATTAATTTTTCTTCTATTTATTCTGAATCTCTCAGAAACCTCCTTGTTGCTTCTAGATCTATGTTGCTGATCTGCTATTATATTTTTTTGTTATAATCAAAGGAAAACAAATCATCTCGATCGTTATGTCCCATGTGAACGATTAGTCTTAACCCAGTAAATCCAGAGGGAACGCAAACAGTAGGACACACGGCCGGGGTTAGGAACTGCGCTGAAGACCGGTATCGAAACGATTGTGGCAGAGCGCTGCTAGTGGCACACTCAGGCTATTATGTGATTGGTTTATAGCCGCTAGGGCGAGCGTGTTAAATGGGCAAATAATAAGAGGGCGGGAACTGTTCCTGACAGAGCAACTGATTCATTTGTCAATATCTGTTCACACCCTTCATCTACAGCTCCTGTATTAATGAGTCCCATCCCCTACCGACCTTTAACAATACAGTTTTTTTTCTTTGAGATTCGTGTTATGCCCTTCCGAGGAGGCATGTAAGACATGACCTGTGTGTGAGATGTATCGCCGATTCTGGAGAAGGGCAGCCAAAATATCTAGGCATGATAGGATACCCAATTCAGTAGTCCGAGAGATATTGGGTACTCACAATACCATTCTCGAAAAATCATCAACTAGAAATTAGAGTGGTATGGACACCTACTGAGGATGGAAAATAATAGAATTACAAAAATGATGACGTACTGGTGCCCTGAAGGAAGAAAAAGAATTTCATGGATGAACAAAGTTTAGGAAGATATCAATGGATACGGTCTCAATGAAGAAGATGTTCTCGACAGAAAGGCCTGGATAAAAATAATATACTATACTATAATATACAATTTTGGGGAACTCTCAATAAATAATAAAATTCAATTTGACATTAGAAGATTTCTGTTGTTTACTTATTGTAGTGAGCTGCTACTAATCCTCTCTTTTTTAAAAATATTTATTATCACTAAAATTGATCAGAAATTGTTTAGTATACCATCGAATATGAACAGGGAAACACGTGATTTTCGTGTATTTTTTTTATGAGTTTAAACTTGGAAACTCGTTAGGACAAGCTGCAGCAAACATTATCACCACGTTCGGACCATTCGCCGTCGGTTTGAGAAATTTTCAGCCGGTGACACTGATTAATTCATAAATAATTCATTTCTCCTTTCTATCCAGAGGTGAAACCATCACATCCACATGGCACAGGGAAATTGACATTATGCAACAAAAAATTATCAATAAACCACCCCCATTGGCTAATCGGAAGGGACCTATACTCTTACATGACGACGTCATTATGTCGTGTACTCAGGTTTCACGACTGAAAGTGAACGAACTTAACGCTGGGTCACGAAGTTTCCCCACACCCCACCTTATACGCCGGGCTTATTTCGAACAGGCTTCCAACTGTTCAGAAGTTTGGACAACTTCCTTGAGGGAAAATTTTTGAGAATTTTTTCAAGTCAAAACCGCATTTTCAAACTTTATTTCATCACAAAACCCTGAATCCTTCAGCTGTGAGAGTGAAAATTTGATAACACGTTGGGACTAATATATAGAAAATGAGGGTAAATATTTGGAAAAACAATGTTTTAATTTCATAATGTTGTTTTACTAATTAACCTTCCCTTTGAAAACTGACATTTGATAAGAAACAACCAATAATAAATTTACAATAAAACATCTTTTTTCAAACTTTGAAGTATTTACGGCTGGAATCGCAAAATAGTTATTTATAAGAAATAGTACTGGTTTATTTTAATCTTTCTTATTATTTTATAAATTGTAAAATATATTGGTTTATTAATTCACTTATAAATAAACTTAATAATTAAATAATAGTTGAGATTCCATTAATATTTATTATACTATATAATGAATTTGAGTATTTATTTTGAAAAAAAAATCATCTTATTATTGAGATAGTTGTATTAATTTATAAATAAATTTAATTGTTTCTTTAGCTAACTATAAAGCTAGTAAAGAATAACTTACTGATAATGAATAAACACGGTATAATACGTGTGAGGTATTGTCCAAAAGTTATACGACTCTATCAGAGATGTTCATATTTTTCATGTTCAAGGATTTTCGGACAAACATTTTGGCAAATTAAGAAATAAATGGCATTAACAGACCTACGGAAAAAAATGAATTAAATCATTTGTAATTATTTTAATTCAACCAAATGCCTGCATAATTTATTGCTATAGAGTTAAATTTCTATTCTTAGAAAAAATAAATTATTAAAAATCTTATAATTTATAATAGATGTAATAGATTTATGAAATGGATATTTGTATAACTACAAACTTTATATCGGCACAAATCGTAACCATTCACTGCAATTTATTTCTGGTAGATAATCCACCAGGCATATGTAACCTACTAGCAGTAAATGCTTGATAAAATCAATTTCGTATAATTTTAATTGATTCCCCGTAAAACGTAATTTATACTTAAGCGTATGCACTGCATAAAAATTTGGTTAATTGTAATATACAATGTCAGGGCTTTCTAAACCGGAACCAAACGGTTCACGGCAATACCGGATCCGAAAGAGGACGCGGAAAAAGCAGATGACTTTGAATGCTGTCATTGATTGAATCGGGGATGACAGATGATTGAGGCTCACCGTGACCACTTGCTGAATGAATTCTAGACCTGTTCAGTGGCGCTTTAAAATAATAATATGATAGGTCTGAGAAGGATTTAGGATCGTTATTGGAGTCATTGTAAAAAAAAACACAAATCTGGACTTGAGGGAACTAAGAATTGTACCGATATATTTTTGTAGTAACACCTACACCTTCAGAAAAAATATTAAGAAAGAAAATTATAAAAAAATAGTGTAAGCCAATCTAAGGGAAACAAGGTCGATCATTCTGAATGCCATTACATTATACTATATAACTACCATAACTAAGGTGCTATAAGATCAGAGATATAATATAAATGATATACGATACGCGAGACGCACGGATAGCTCCGGAAAACACTTCGCAAGTCACATATCTTTTGAAGAACCACATATCGGTTTCCTCAGCGATTTGCATCTTCTGATATTTGGAGCTGCGAATATGACGAGAAGAAGAGGATATCATTCGGTAATTACTTTCATTAAGTGACAGCTCATGAGTGCTTCTGGAACTATTCCATTCAAGTAAAAATTGTTGATACAAGCAGTGTTTTTTTTTCATTCATTGCTCGAATCGGCGACATAAATGCAAATTATCGAATGTGAAAAAAACACGTTTTTCTTTTTCTATCTATAGCATTTGATATTGGATTGATAGCTGATATGAAATTCATATGAGGTCTTCTAAAGGCACAAAAGCCTGGAATACTGACATAGGTAAAATACGTTTGACGGTATTAAATGATTTTTAATGAACCTTGAAACAGTTTTTTCACTCTCCTGAAAAGTTTTTCAGTTTCAATACTTTGCAATTGTATCGACAAAATGTGTCAACAAAAGTGTTCAAACTCTCCTAAAACTGTTCAAACTGCGTTTGCCGTCCCATTTCGTCCTTTTTTTTAGAAATAAATTTACTAATAAATCCCAGGTTATTTTCTTTTTGAGGGGAGGGCTTTGGATCTGTGAATTGATTTCCTATAACAAATGGTATTATTTTTTTTTTTAACTTTTTTAATTCATGTAAACACGTTTCATTGTAAGTCTCACTTTCCACGTCCATTTTTTACTTTTTTTTTTATCGTCGAAGAAAACCCCACACATAGAAAGGACGTGACTGGATGGTGGTGCCATGACTGAGCGGCGCCTCGGAGGAGTGACTCAGCTCTGGCCGTCAACGCCACTGCTCCAAACAAAAACATCTCCGCTGGAAAATATCTCCTCTCATCGGATAATTTCCTCCAGTGGGGTGTATTTAGTTGTTTTGTATAGAAACCTACCTCCATGTAGCTACCATCTCCGGCCCCAACTAAAAAGTCAGGTCATATCTTGTCTCACAACAGAACTTATTTGACTCCAGTAGATGAGGAAACATGGATGATAAGGGCTAACCAAATAGATTTTAACATGCATCACCAGGTATTTATTTCTATTAACCGTGGGTGGAGGAACCTCTCATTGAAGGCACTCCTAGCGTGGTTCATCTCTTTGTAATAGATCGCTGCTCCAGAGACGTTTCAGTATCCGTGTCGAATTCTGTGTTAACGTGTTTGTCATTAATGTTTGTCCCAGTAAGTTTGGGTGTTCACTTGCTGGACGTAAGCTTGGTCATGACATTTTTTATAGTTTTTCTTGATTGTGTTAGTCACGAGTGTTATGTTCAGGTACTCTATTAATTATTTATTTGTTATATAAAAGGGATAGTGAATAACATAAGGAAGGAATTTGGATCGAAATATTTGAATGGTCTGTAAGTGAGATTTTTTGCCTGAGCACCACACCTTCGAGGCATAAGTCCATATCGGTTTAAGTAGCTTATTGAATATTATAATTTTGTTAGTTAGCGATAGTTTATTTTTATGGTAAAGTAGTCAAGAATAAAATAGAATAATTAAAGAAAATAATACAACTAAAATATTTATTTTATTCTAGAGCGGCATCCCCCATCTCTTTCCAAAAGGTTTGATTTAATTCCACCCATCTATATATTTCGTTTCGTTTACTACATGGTCCTTGCAGGGTGTTGGCCTCCTCCGAAATCCTTCTCGGGCCAATCTTCGGCTGCCCTTCCCCATCTCTGGAATCCTACGAACGAAGGTCGTCTTCAAAATCTTGCAGCTGACGAAGTTTAGTTCTATCTCTGTTTCTACTTCCACTCGTATGTCCCTCCATCATTATTTTAGGAAGTCTACCAAACTGTATTCTTTGGACATGTCTTTGCCATCTTATTATGGCCTTCTTTAATATCCGTGGTCTCATAGAATAATATTATATTTGTATTATTATTATTATTGTATTATATATAGTATCGTGTTAGTACAAGTTTTCTAATTTTATTATTTTTTACCGAACATTTAAAAAAAAACCTGTAACATCCATTATCAGTAAATGATGGAGGCTGTACTGATTCTAAGACACCAGTTGTGCATGGACGCAAAAACAAAAATTGTTTGACTGCCAGATTTTCCGCCCAAGGGTAACCACGTGAGAGGCTGGGTGATCCGTAGGAGGGCTCGCAGATCCCACAGGGCCCATCCATGGCTCTTAACAGATTAGTCAAATCGAACATGCGAGCACTACAACTCAGTGCTCTATACGCTGAAGTAGCATTACCTCTTTCAAATACTACTTGGTGACTATTATAATTTAAAAGAAAGTTATTCAGTCCCAAACCACAGTTCCCGAAATCGCAAGTAGCTGCGGTCCAGTAACTAACGGGACAAAATGATTGCATCAGCTTTAAATAGCTTTTCTCTCCAGTCAGCAGAGAGAAACCTGAGCACATGACATTTATACCTCAGATATATAGTTCAATCAACATGTTAATTTTTTTTGGAAACAGAAACTAGGAAGGTGACTAGGTTGGGAACAGTGTAAGTTACCATTTTTTTTTTTGACAAATACTTAGTATATAGTATATATGTATTTTTTTAAATAATCGTGATTTCTTTAAAGTGTCGTACAGGAATTTCATTATAAGGCATATATTTATATTACTTGTTTATTTGTATTAACCAGCTTAGATACAATGTACTGATAAGGGGATGATCCATCTTTGGCTGTGTAAACAATAACCCTCTCTCGAAACTGGCTCCCGTCGAATGCAAATATCTTAAGTCAATTACACTCCCCTTTACCGAGCAAGTTTATTCATGGCTTCCCTTTTCGTAAACCTAATCCCATTTCCATCGGTTATTGGGTGTGTAAACTAGGTAAAAGCAACGTGGTAAAAGCCAACGTAGTGTAATATTTTAACATTAGAATAGATGATGAATCGTGATGAACTGTATTGACATATATATATATATATATATATATATATATATATATATATATATATATATATATATATATATATATTATAACACACTCATTAATGATAATAAATAAAATAACATTTTGGAGCAAAATATAATTTATAAAGAATGACGATTGTTGACCTTATTAAAACATAGTAAATTTTTAAATTGCGTCAAAATTTTACTATGTTTTAGTATATTTATACCATTTTTATTCTTAATTGTCTGTTTTTTGCATATAGCCCTGAAAAAGACCTACTAGGTAGGTCGAAATGTTGGCTACTTAATAAAGTTTTCTCCAATTCTAAGAGAAATTTATTGACCTCTACTCGGACCACTTTCTTCCACATATACTTTATAAAATTTATAATCAAATATTAAATTTAATATTTCCATTCTTACTGACAGTTAATTCAAAGTAAACCATAATAATGTTATTTTTATTTTATTGTGATTATTTAAATATTATTAGTTATTCCAACCCATCGTTATATTATCGTTACAACGTATGCTGACGGTACACGTGTATTATCAGTCAATACTAACCCATCCCGTACTCATCATTCACATATCACTCTTCTTGAAGAATGTTGTCAAAACAGGAGGATACAAATTAATTCCCGCGAATCCCATCAAATTGGAACTAATTTTTTTTTACCCCTCGTCAGAAACTAATGACTGCGACATGCAGGACATCTACAGGGTTTTTAATAACATCTCATTTCCGAATCCTATACTTAAACCTATATCTTGATAAACTTTTAACTTGGAATCGTCATACTTGACTGAAAAGGTAGGAAACTGCTTGCCGTTTCAGGCTACTTCAACACTTACTAGAAAAAGCTCTAAGCTCCCAATTAACTACAAAATACTCATATACATGAATACTTTAAGACCAATTTGGACTTACGCAGTTGTGCTTTGGGGCTTTACTTAACTTTCGGATTCCTCTTGTGTCAAATCCTTTGTACGATCCCTGCTTTCTAACAGCCAAAGTCATCCATAATGACTTTAATGTTCTATTTGTTGCTGATTTGGCCAGGACCCGATATCAATCCTTTCATGAAAAACAATATTCCCTTTCAATGTTTAATTTTCCTCGTCAATTGCTTATAATCCTCCAAGATCTATAAAAAAAATCTTCAATAAAAATAAACTGTTAATTGTAGCTGAATTTTTCTAATGATTCAGCTTTTAAATTTGTCTTGTGGAATCCCTAAAAAAAATTTCTCCGAAATTAAAATTTGGTAATACTTATTATTATTATCTTAACCAACAGGCGAAAATACTTTCACTATTTTAGAACTATTTAGTTGTATCTAGACATTTTTCAAGGCTCAGTCAAAGCCAAACTAAGTGTATATACATATAATTTTTATATGAATAATATTTTGGTTGCACAAATGATTTAATTATTTTTTTTTAATATTTGGTGCTTTAGCCACCTCAGCCATCCTGGTTCGCTTCTCGGTCAGTTATATCCCTTCTTTTCACTGATCCTATATTTCCGTGTTCTCGCAATTTGCGATACGTACACGGGGATAATGATAATTAAACATTACTTTTATTTTTGGATCTTGTTGAGTTACGTCATTAAATATTATAATTTATTTTATTTTATTTTATTTTATTGTTATATGGTATATTTTTTTAAATATTTTATTTACTTGGACTCGAACTCCCGGTCCTGGTCATATCTTTTTTTTTCAAAAAAATATTTAAAAAAATATACCATATAACAATAAAATAAAATAAAATAAATTATATTTAATTAATTGATTCATTTTATTTACAGTAAATATTTTTTTTAGAAAATAAGACCACGCAATTTATCTTTGGCTCAAATTAAAGCCATTTTTAGTCGAATAATATTTTTTTTCTGGCAAATAGTTGGCAAAGTTTAGATACAATACAATTTTTTTAGGTTTTTGCCCTATGATCGGACATGACAGTTGACGCCAGTTTAGCGCTCTCATCCAACTTATTTTTTTTTTTAAACTAATTAATTAATGTAACTCTTATGACATTTTATGTACCTGAAGAAGAAATAAATAAAATCATATACTCAGTGTTATTCAGTATATTATTATTATCTTGTTATTAGTGAAAATTAAATTATCTATGTGTCCTGAATAAAATTAGTCATTATCTTTATCTTATTTCTATTAATGAAAGTTTAGTAATAATACTACTTGTATAAGTATTTTCGTAGTATATTCGTAAATTTTAGCTCTCTTTCAATTCATTTTTTTATCACATACAGAAAATGCTATTTATTTTTATATACATTTTTTATGATGTTAATTTTATTGGAGAATTTAATTTATAAGTTCGGTTAAACGGGGCGTAAGATGAGAAATGCCTTATGCAGGTCGCACGCACAGGACTTGAGTAAGAGGCGTGTCCGTGGTGTCATGTTTAACTACTACTCCGAGAACCGACCACAACAAAAAATGTAGACTAGAACCCGATACCGTTCTATTACACTCTACTCACTGCCACTGGTACCTGTCTCTGAGGCAGTTAACTTTTCACAGCTCCCTCTTAACCTACCATTATTAGGGTATTATCCTGCCCTTTAGAACCGAAACCTAAGACCTCTAGGGTAAAACCGGGTTCACTCAGTCTCATTATTGGCATATCCTTACTCTATGAAGGATCGGACCCATATATGTCGACCATGAATGCAAGGAATCTCTTACATAATGGTTTTAAATCATTATTTTTTTAAATTTTTTTTACACTGAAAATGAACTTAAGCTTTATATTTTCAAAGAAGAGAGAGTTCTTCAAAAGAGTATTTTGACACCTTGGTTGTAAACCGGACTTCCTCCTTCAATATTTGTATGACGATTTTGAACTAAAAAAAAAAATTATTTATTGAAATTACAAACTTGGAAGGTCCCAAAGCCATATTCTTTTCAGACGCCTCGGAAAACTATCGGGAGTTGAAGACGTGGGATTGAAACTAGTTGGTTTGAAGTGAAATAAAATTTGTCATGAAAGTGATATCGGGTTCGGGACAAATTAGCAACAAATGAAACATTAAGGTCATTATGGATGACTTTATTCGTAACAAAGAAAGACAAATTGAGGATTTTGTGAAGGATTTTGGATTGTAAGGATTGGATACGAGAGGAGTTCTATGCCTTATTAGAGTCCCAAAGGTCTACTCCGTAAGTCACAATAAGTCTTATAATAGTCATATATATGAGTCTTTTTTAATTGATTGGGAGTTTAAATCCGCTAGTCTTAGTTAGTGTTGTAGTAGCCTGGAACGGAGAACAGTTTATTGTCGTTTCAGTCTACCATGAAGGTTCCAAGTTTTTGAAAACTGAAGATTTCTTTTGAAACCTAAACTTCTTTGATATTGAGAGGGATAAAGTAATATATACATATATAAATGAAGCGATTTTTTTGGGTTGTCACACATGAAATGTCCGATTTTTTAAATCTTTATCTTTATAGAAGATTAAAGTGTTGCCTGTTGATTCCTAGCAAAATATTTACTATCTATAATTAGCACTTGTTAATCATCTATTTGCAAACTGAGTTTGTTTTTTTTCCTAAGTAGGTATACAGATTTTAGTATAATTTTAACCATGGCCATGGAAACACGCGATTTCCGAACGATTTTGTTTTTAGTACAAACTCGGTCATTCCGCTGCCCAGGCAGCAAGAAATATTAATCACGCGTTTGATGAAGGAAGTGTCAATGAAAGAACCATCCGTCGTTGGTTTACAAAATTTTCCTCAGGAGATACGACATTAGAAAATCTGCACCGTGGAAGGCCTCAAACATCAATAGAGGACGAAGAACTTAAGAATGTTGTGGAATAAGACCCTCATAAAACAGTCAGAGAATATGCGTCGGAGCTAGGCACAAGTCGTACGACAGTCTTTCAGGCGTCTGCTTCTTGGCTTGCTCGTCAAAGAAACGAACCATTTCTCGGCCGCTTAATGACTTAATGAAAAGTGGATCATGTATGACAATCGACGCCGATCTGGTCAATGATTAGATGCCGATCAGCCTCCTGAGCACATGCCAAAACAGAATCTCCATCCGAAAAAGTTAATGGTTACTGTATGGTGGTTTATGGCCGGGGTCATTCATTTTTCTTTTCTACCAAAGGGGAAAACAATTGATTCAACATCTTACTCCAAGAAATTGACCAACTGCATCAAGCAATCAAATGATCAAGCCAATGATCAAGCAACAGCCGATACTGGTAAACAGGAAAGGGCCTATTCTCCTTCATGATAACGCCCGACCTCATGTTTAAATACAGACAGTGAATAAATTAAAGGAATTGGGCTATGAAGTCTTACCACACCCCCCATATTCCCCTGATCTATCCCCTACAGACTACCACTTTTTTCGGAGTTTGGACAACTTATTGCGAGGAAAATTGTTTACCAATGATTTAGACATTAAAAATGCATTTTATGCATAAGATGAATTCCTTTGGTCACGTGACTCATTGTTTTTCAAATCTGGGATAGAAAACTTGGTAAGCCGCTGGCAGAAGTGTATAGAAAATGATGATAAACACTTTGAATAAAAAATATGTTAGATTTGATCCCGAATTTTTATTTTCTTCCTGGTTTTAAAAACGGCCATTTCATGTGTGACAACCCAATATACTTATACGTTAGGTTTTGAGTAGGTAGTTGTCGAACCTCATGTCGCATCTCCATCCGCTCATTCCGAAACATAAAAGCCCACACAATTTCATAATTGTTTATGAACACAAACAAGTTCGCGGACAGATACCCTTCTGAAAGTGAATTAGCTCCATAACACAACACCAATAAACCCGTTGATTATCAATTCGAAAGTCCACGATTGGATTTAAGTATAGCGTTTAGGACTTCCGATATTAATAAATATAAGAGTGAAGTAGCTAAGCATGATTGACGTGAATTTTTGAAGTATCTCTAATAATGGAGACATTGCTCGTTTCAAGCGAGAATCGAACCTAGGCCATGTTGGTCTTTCAAGGGACCTTAACGGACACTAACTTACTTTACTTTAACGGAAAACAAGGGAAAATCTCAGGATTATTTTTCTCAAACAATACCCTAAATTTTTGAGTGGTGATTGGAAGAAAATTGAGTTACAAGGAAAAGCGAATAATGTGTGTTTGTAGCATTAAGCAAAAAAAATAAAATTTAGACTTGCAATCCGAAACCCTTCGTAAAATCCGCAATAATCCTTATATTGTTATGAATACAATTTTGCCATCCATAATAACCTTATGTTACATTTGTTGCTGATTTGGTCCGGACTCGATATCAATTCTTTCATGGCAAACTTTATTCCCTTTAAAACCAGCTAGTTTCGAACTTTCTACTTTCTAAATTAAATCAATAAGTGTAGCAGGAGCACCTGTGGTGTAGCGGTTAGCATAAAAACCTAGTATACCCAAGATCGCAGGTTTGCACCTTAGGAAGAGAGTAAAATACCCTTGGTTATGCCGTCATTGGTATCGTACGTAAAATGATGGTCTTGGGTCTGTGTGGTGTCAGGTACTCACTAAAGATCCCTATTATATCTTGATGGTCACATTAGCTATTGCAGCATAAGGTAACGTAAAACGAAACAAACAAACCATCGGGTAGTTTCTCTACTCGCCTTTTAATCATTCCCATTATTTCATTGCTAACATTTAGTTGTACTATTTTGAATACAGGTGTAAATTTTAATTGTGAGTTTCCGCAGTGAGTTAGTTGCGTTCTTGATTAAAATATTATGATTCGAACTTTCATGTCTCGAGTGCAATAAATTTATTTTATATTGCCCAGAAAGTTTTCCTAGATGATGTAAATGTACTCCGAAACAATCTGTATTAAAAGCAATTATAATTATCAATGTATTTCGATATTCGCTCCGTCTGATCCACGAGTCTATTACTCATTACTGAGCCACTACAGGCAATTGGAGTTGTTTGGCTCTAAACAAATAAGCAGGCTCCCTCTTGCGAGGGTCGGAGATTAAATGCAAACAGCGTCCAGGGCGGAAGTCATGTATCGAAGGAGTGGTGGGGGGTGTGGATATGGATTAGTCGAGGTGGAGGGGATGGCTTTGTTTTCATTGGTCGCCCGGTTCCCCCGCCCCTTCCTTCTACCTGCTAATAATGAGTCATTAGCAGTTCGCTTCCATAGCTCTTCACCACTCCAAAAGAAATATTCCTTTTTCTTGTGACCGGATAAATAGGCTCATCCTAAATATTTACTTTCCAACTTTCACTTCTCAATTAAATCCTTCTTTGTATCCTTTATTCATTTGACAACTATCTTTACTCACGTTTCCAACAAAACGAATGTAACATCTATAATATAAAATTAGGTATTAGTTCCGCACATTGTCGTTTTGAGTAAATTCACAAGTTTCCACTTTTCATACGTTTCCTTGATATTCTAGAAAAAAAAGTATTACTGACTGTCTATAGATTAAAGGACCTACCCACGCATACTGTTTATATTATATCTAGTATCAGTTTCACCATTAAATATTTTAACTTGTTCGATTGTTATATCTACAGTAAACAATCATTTCGAGAACTTTCATTTGTAGGAAAATCAACAATATACGAAAATATTATAAATTAGTTAACATCAATTTACATTCTCCCAATTTATCGTGAAATGAAACAATCATTACATTCTCCCGATATGAACCGATTTACACAAATCAACTTCGCCTGGATGAGAAGAATTTATACTAATTTTATGGGTGATATCTTAAAAATTATCTTAAATTTGTATAATTGTTTACGATTTATTTATTATGTACTGTTCACGGTTACTACTGGAATATATTAAAATTAAATCAGCATAATTTTATGTTTCTGTAGGCATAAACGATCTTAAGAAGATTTGTATTACTCTTTTTTATTTTAATAATTTATAATCATCAATTAAATTACAGAATAATATAAATTGTTATATTCAGTAATTTAATAGTTCATTCTTATAATTTCCTTTTTTTCTTTTTTTAAACTGGATTTATTGTAAATTTCATCTTCGAGTAAAAAAAAACCTGCTTCCAGTCAAATAATGTAAGTAATGCAATATAATTTTTGACCATGGAGGACTATAAATCTCCTTAAGAATTATTTAAAAGTATTGACTTTCCAGTTTAAAAAATGCAGAAAAGGAAATGATTGAGAATGACACCATAGTGTCGAAACGTTTTGTTTATAAAGAATAAAATAATTGACTGGAAGCAGGTTTTTTTTTACTCGAAGATGTAATTTAATAGTTTAAGTTTAAAAAATAAATAATTACTTTTCTTCCGCTAAATTTATATTTTATATTTTAATAAATTTATTATAATCTTGAAAAATAACTGTTCATTACAGTTGTTTGTGCCCAGTTATACATTCAAATAACAACAGTTATACATACAACTCGTATCTCAAGACGCCATGAAGCTTCTGACTTATGTGCGTTAAAATCTACTCGCATACAGAAGACGTGGCATTAAACTCGTATTCTTCTTGCATACAACGTTATTGTTAACTGCTCAGGCATGTTTATGCCGTAATCCATTGAAGGGATTCTTCAACAATTATATTTAAGCAGGACTGTTGAAAATTTTCGTTTGAAATTTGTGTGTGTTTTTATTTTATTGGTTTATGTATTCAATTTTACGGAAAATATCATGGGATTTTCAAGTTTCTTGGAAGAATTTACCACCTAACCGGGTAAGAATAGGCTGGAAGACGGGAGTGTTGAGGAGGATTTAACTATAGGATTACAGAGGGCAGGCTGGCCACCACAAATCGATACTCACTCCAGTGCACCCACACCCCCCACAACTGCCGGCTGAAAATAAATTTTAAACCGCACTCAACGACTCCCATTGTATTCACTTTGACTTCCTTCGTAGAAAACTGTTGTCAGCTGTCCTCTACCTCATAGCCGTATTATGCCCAAGTAAAAGAAGTTTTTGCCAAAAAATATGTGGTGGTGATTATTTAAAAAATAAAAATCTAGTAGAACTAAAACTATCAAAGTTATGTGATCCTTTTCAGACCATTCAATCCATTTAAGATGGCGGAATAGATAAGCTCGTATGTAAATTAATTTATATTTAGTTACACATCTATGGCAAATAATTAATTTAATTTGTCAACAGCTGTAGACGGATCCCATTGGATCTGGAGATCCAGGGCTCACCACTCAGCACTTCAGCACAGCAACTCAACGCTCTACACACTGAAATTCCCCGCTGCCTAATATAAAACGCAACACTGAATTAAATAAAAGCTCTTAATGTAGTAAAATAAATATTAAAACTATTATATTGGAACATTATAAGTGAGATATTCATTGCTCACATTTAAATAATTTATATAGTATATGACGAGTTGTAAAAAGGAAATAATTTATCAGTTTAAGGGGGAATGAGAAAAATCCTGGTGGTTTAGTATGATCTCGTCCTAATCACCCCCCTGCACGACCGTTGAAATAGTGCAGTCTCTTCACACAGAAAAAAAAATCAAGTCATTATCCCAACATTATAATTTGTATTTTCAATTTCGATGGTTGATGTAGAGAGAAATTTTTTTATAAATTCTACTTCATTTAATCTTTTAATAATTTTCAATAATAGAGTAAAAAAAGCGTCAAATATCATTTATTAAATAATCTAGTGCTTATCAGAAGTTGATTTATCAGACAGGAAATATTAATTATAGTCATGAATTATTACATTATTTCTATTTCCAAGATGACACTGTACAATACTTTTTTTTATATATCCTTTATTACCAGATCGGCTATTCCTAGCCTACATGTTTTTTTTTAAATAATGAATTTTGAACTTTAAAAAAAGGTGAAAGTTTGGGTTTCGTCTCATGCAACAGACACCCCTAACTGTACATCATTTGCAAGATAAGTTATAATATATAATAGATTTGTTTCATATAAAATAATTATAATGCAGTAACAAACAGAACTATAGTACTATAAATCGGAAAATATAAGGAAACAGGAATATATTACAATTTGTTAAAACGATTGGTGAGAAAGGTAATATAGTTCACATCTACAATACTTTAATCATAGAATGAATAAATTCGATACATAATGATTAATACCATTGTATTCATTATTGTATTGTATTCATTATTGTATTGTTACCATTGTATTCATGGTAATTTTTAAAATTCGGATAAATTTGCCCATATAAAATATTATTGGATGATGAATGATTTAAACACAATACGTAACAACAGCAGTTTCAATTCTTGATTTTCTATACGATTGTTAATTATTGTGAAGTTGTTGGAGGACATTTTCAAGCAAACATAATATAAGTATAAATATAAGTATGCTTGTTGCAATGCACAATGATGTAAAATGTGTTGGATCCTCTGTTGTGTGTGTTGTTTTTAATTTAATTTGCACTTTTTTAACCTAGTATTGATTTTTAATACTAACGAAATTTCCGGATTTCGGGGAGGGAGGGGCTAGACCCCCTAACCCCTCCTTGGCTACGGCGTTGCTGTATATTCAAAATAGATAAAATAAATTCTTTTTCAGAGATGAAATTGCCATGATTTATTCAATTTTAACTATTTTATTTAATACACAAAAGCAGAGGGATGTTAAAAGATACAAATTGGGCACAAAAGAATCCAAGGGAGAAATAATGGTTGGAAGGACAAGTGAGGTGTTTGGTCCGTCCAGCTTTACAACAGCGTAATTAAATATTTCAAATTATATAAAAAATAAAATAAAATAAACTATAAAAAATAAAATATAATATAATAATTATATAATAAATAAATTAAATATTTAAAAAATTCTCTTTTTTATATATCAGAAAGATAATTACAAAAGCGTTTTTATATAATAGAAATATAATAACACATTTTTAACCAATGTGTGTCAAGGAAAATCGTTTGATAATAGGTGACATGTTTCTATTATGCAAGGTTTATTCCTCTGTGTTGCCCGTTTGTCTCCAGCCCCTCGTTTAATTCGCTCTTTGTTACCGTAATAGCCTCGTTACACGAACCAGGGAGCACATTTCTGCTCAATTTAACAGCTTTGCTAGGGTCCTAATCTCGCCAAAATTGTATCAGTGGAATTAGCAAACAAGCATCCGGAATAGATTACGTACCCATGAAACAATCAAGATAAATTAAATTGATATAAAATAAAATTATTCGTAGGTCGGATCATTACATCATTTCTCGTGTAATTTGTGAAAATTTATACCGAGTTATTTTAAAAATAATAAATACAGTAATTTTAAAAATCTAGATAAAAAAATTAAAGAAATGTTGATTGAATTTTAAAAACACAAAATATACTAAAAATTAAAACATTGTCTATTATGATCAGTGGGATCTACAGGCCAGAGAAAAGTCCAACAGAAGATAAATAATATTGTAACCTGGTCCAAAGGGGTTAATACAAAAAAATATAGTATAACTTAGTTGAATAAATAATTAAGATAGTTAAACAAATAAAACATAATAGCAATTTCGTTAATTATGATGGAGATGATAGTTAACTCAACAAGTATCCTCAGAGAAGTACGGAATAGTAATCTTTTAATTATTCGTCGGTCAGATCAATATTTTAAGATGTTTTAAAAATAATAAATATAGACATTTTAAAAATCTAGATAAAAAAATTAAAGAAATGATTGAATTTTAAAAATACAAAACATACTTAATATATACGTGTGTTTAAATTGTATTGTTATAAAGTATATTCTTGTATTTCAATTACCACTATTATTTATCAAGTCTTTCAGGGGACGGGATAATTCAAAGTGTAGAACGCTGGATAGACTCTCCTGGGGCTCACCCAGCCCCTAAATATCGGGGGATAATAAAACATTGTCTATTGTGATCAGTGGGATCTACAGATCTACACAGCCTCTATAGGGTACCCTTAGTTAGGGGAAAACCCTGTTGCTGAGTGTGATCTCCGACAAATCCCGTCTATGCATAGTTGTTGTCCTAGAAACAGTTCTTTTTCTACCATTTATTGTTCTAGTTGTACCGATTTTTTTTTTAAATAACAAAGATAACGTATGGGAAATAATGTTGGATACTATTCAGAAGTGAAGGATGACATGCCTCGGGCATCTGTATAGATTGAACAAGGTGGGCGAAGGAAATATTTGAAAATTTTTTAAAAAGAAGACTACGACAATATTAGTAAAGAAGGATTTAAAAAAGTTGAACATTACCGATTCTCACACGCTAGAAGTAACAGAATTTAGAAGTGTGGTGAAAAATATCTAAGGACATCAGGATGGAGAAAGCCCAGAGAAGGTCGGAAGAATCTGGAGAGAGGATCAAAATAAACATGCCAGTATAAATAAACGCATGAAGGAATATTGAAGACAGAGAAAACTCCAGCAGAAGATAAATAATATTGTAACCTGGTCCAAAGGGGTTTATACAAAAAATATAGTATAAGTTAGTTAAATAAATAATTAAGATAGTTGAATGAATAAAAAATAATAGCAATTTCGTTAATTATGATGGAGATCATATTTAACTCAACGAGTATTCTCAGAGAAGTACGGAATAGTAGTCTTTTAATATAAAAAAATGTAATAAAAAAAACTAATAGAGGAATAAAACTAAATCGTATATAGAACGTGCTATACCAAGCATAAATCCGGATGCGGACAATATAAAAGAAGGGGCCGACTACAAAACCCCGGGCAACCGCAAATTGATAAGATCGTTCTTTATGCCCTCGCCTCCCACTCCAACGCCTCCTTGTCCCTCTCAGCATTTAAAATCATTTAGTGCTTCTCTACTAACTCTTTTCGGTTTACATTCAATCCCAGCCCCTACAACATCCGTAATGCCCTCAATAAAATATTTATTATCGCCTAATTATCTTCAATTAAGGTAATTACTGTTTCTACCCGCAAAGTTGTTGGTATGCTGAACTCGGTCCTCTGCAGCAGTTATGAAAAGTACCAACAAGCTCATTTTCAAGTCCATTATTGACAGCTTATTGCTACTTGGACGATAAGTGCTGCTTTAGGAAAAAAACTACTTGCCACTAAGATGGAGTTTTGGAGGAAAGCTTCCTTGGTGTCTAAACTAGAAAGAAGTACTAATTTTGAAATTAGATATCGAATGCGAACCCAACCAAAGTCCGACATCGTACAGAGAAGAAGAGATTGGCATGGTATGTTGTCTCAGAAGATTGCCTAATTTAATTTTTGATTGAAGTGCTACCATAGAGCAAAGTTGGTACGCACACTATTTTACATATCCTTAATTTAAAGTCACTTCCAACTTCTCTCTTACTCACGATGGAAGTCGAGATTTGGTAGTTGATATTATTACCTTTTCTTATACTGTTGTTGACCTCATCATCGATTTTCCCATTTCTGGTTAATATAAAACCAATATATGTATATTTTTTTTAAAGTGCCTGGACATTAGTAAATTGATTGTCTGACGTTTCATTCCTAGGATTAGAACTTTGTTTTTTTTCGTATTGATAGACTGGCCTTTTCTTCCAAACTCATCTTCCCATTTAATCATAGCTTGCTGTAGTTTCTGCTGAGAGTCAACCGCTAGGACTCTCATCAGCGTACAATAGAGTTTGGACCTGAACATGCACATGTAAAGTTTCAAGAAATATTTAGCCTCAAACATTACCTTACAACATTCCTAGGTCTGATAAGTGATGCCTCTTTGAAAGTATTGTTGGACCAGGCTATTTCTCGTAGGAACAATAAAATGCAAACCATTCCATGGAACTTAACCCTAAGACGCCCAAGACTCCCTATTCCAGCTACCCCCATTTCTAATGATAGCGCTATGAATTAAACAGGAGGAGACCCACCTCTATGAATACAGCTGCTTACCCTGACATCAAGTTTACATAATTATTCACTTGCCTATTCCTTCATCCATCCGTCAGTGGGCATGAATACACTCGAGCCTCCCCCACGTCTTCCCTCTCTTCCCTAATTACGTCAAGGAGAGTAGAGTGCGGAGATCGCTTCCATTATTCATTATTCAGCGGAAATGAATAATACGAGACGTCTTTATTAGCATGTCTGCGTCCGTCATTCTTGTACCAATCAGTACAGCTACCGAATATGGGGTTGCTAATTATTTGTTCAAGGAAGAGGCTTCTTTCTGAAATAATCAATATTCTAAAACTATAAACCAACATTCTGTCCAAAAATTTAGAAGATCAGCCTTCAGCAACTACAATATTAATTTCTCTAATATAATTCCCTCAGGTCCATGGATCTTTTGTTTACTGTGTTCATTCTACTTGAAGAAGACCTGATGCTATATTAAACATAGATAAACAGAGATCTTTAGGAGATGTCTGATGGATTGGATAAATTTAAGTTCTCTATTCGGATGTGTAAGGAAGCGATGAAGCTCAGTGTATAGAGCGCTGAGTAGCTGTGCTGCAGATCCTGGGTACGATTCTGGCTGTGACAAATAAATTATTTAATATGTATAGGGGATCAACCGTTTTGAAACAGAACAATCTCTACCATGTACTGAACCCAGTATTCTTCATGGACTGAAGTGATACAGGTTTCTTTTTAATTGGGTCCTTAACACTGCACTCGGTAAAGAAACTGAAAGATATCACTGAGTTCACAATCTTCCACAGCGTTGTTCTAAATTTTGGATTCCAAATGAGAGTGGAGTGGCTCGCTGAGTTGCCGTGCTGAGTGTCCCGGGGGTTGATCCTTTGGGATTTGGGAACATCCTTGATCTCATCCAGCCTCTATAAAGTAGGAACCAAATATATGGGAAAAACTTTGTAGCGGGGCGTGATCTAGGGCCAAGCACCTCCCTGTACAACCGTTGTCCAAAAAACAGTACAGTCACTATCACCCACTGAACCCAAGACTCTTCATTAGTTGTAATGGTACAGGTTTTGTTTAATTTACAATAAACGAGATTTAGGTGCTTAATTTATACTTGACATCTGATATGACATGATACGTCTTTAACTCTCCGGGCCACACCGAGAGGCGAGGAATGTTCATTGGTTAGTCCAAATATAATAAAAAAACTTGATGAAGGGCCAGAACCACTGACAGGTAAAATGCTGCTGAAAAGACAAAGTATGTGCCCCCTTTTTTCCCCAGCTAGAGCAAACACAAGTAGTGGCTAGTCATAGACCACCCTACCGGTCGCCTTTCCCACTAGGACTCCCACAACAGCAGTGTCACAAGCACAACTACTCCCACAATAGAAATCACATAAGCACAAGCACTTAACTTCACCTTTATCCCATTTGTTGTAATTTGATGATATCTCGTTAGTGAAATTTATATGAAAAACAATGGATACCTCCAAAACGATTCCATCTCTAAAAGGTTATTATTTTCTCCAAAAGTTTAATTTTGGCAAATGACTCGATTTAGAATTATTTTTTCATGATGCAGTTTTTGAAAAGATTGAATAAATAAGCGAGAGAGCACTTTGAAGAAGTTTCATAGTATCAGCTGAAGTGAGTCCTTAATCGAAACATAACAGTCACTACAAAAAAGAAATAAAAACTGTTCCAATATCACCCATGAAGGGTTTTTAATTAATAACAGCACCATTTTATCTTGGAAGTTTCTTCTTCGAATCGCCAATCAAAAAAGTATAATATAAGCATGTATAACGATTTTTTGGAACATCCGTTATCATAAATTATTAAGGTATTCCTAATTAAAATACAACTTATTAATCTTTTTTTAGCTTCTTTACTGCAATAACATGCGACGTTACGGATTTGATTAAAAATAGCCTGTACCACTCCAACCCTCGAAGGATAGGCTCAGTACGTGGTAGGTATTGTTCTATTTTTAAGACAACGGTTGTGCAGGTAGGTGATATGTCCGAGATCACACATAACTATCTGGTTTTCTTCCAATTAAGGTTACCCACTTTATAGAGGCTGGGTGTTCCTCAAGAGTGTCTGTCCGCAGGCCCATCCATGGCTGTTGACATTATAAATACTTTATCTGTCAGCCGATCATAACTAAACAATATGTGAATAATAAAACACTAGTAATAAAAGGATATACTGAGTGGTTTCGTTCAAAATATCTATTTTTTCATCATTCGCGTGAAACATTCTATATTCGGAAACTAACTAGAACATTTTGGCTAAGTTTTCTGCGCTTTTTTTTGCAGCCTTATATTGTGAATCGCTTGCCTCCAAAACTATTTCCGATTTCCTGATGTAGTAGGAAATAGCAGTCTTGATTCGAAGTAACAATATTTTAAAACCTTTTTTTTGGATTATCAGATTATCTCTAAAACATTTTTTTAATTTTGAAGGGAAAAGATTTGCCCTGGCCGGGATTCGAACCCGGGTGGTTCGCCTCACCATGGCAGTGCTTTAACCAAATGAGCTAGCAGGGGTCGCCTCTCAGTCAGGCAAATCCGTTCTCTTCTCTTGCCTGACTGAGAGGCGACCCCATTTTCAGAATCATTTTATGCTCCATATTAACTAATAATTATTCGACATTTCATTTTTTCATTAAAATTTTATCACATAAAATGTTATCGCCACTACCTAGAGAGTCCAGCTGAGACACAGTTGTTAAGCACTCACCTGGTTCGGTGAGTT
Organism: Arma custos; assembly: GCA_037127475.1. Classification (NCBI taxonomy): domain Eukaryota; kingdom Metazoa; phylum Arthropoda; class Insecta; order Hemiptera; family Pentatomidae; genus Arma; species Arma custos. The sequence continues at coordinate 59,659,185 of CM073761.1, forward strand.
AGGCGCGTTTCTAACACTACTTGCAACGTCATAAATGTTTATTTGTTTGTCATAAATTCCTTTGTCATTGTTTATAAAGCAAACTATCCTGTCACGGACCACAATCCCAAGGAAACACATACTAATTTCAGTCACAGAGCCAGTTTTATTCGTGATCCATTCAGTTTCAGCTCCTGAAATAAAAAAATAAATATTCATAATGTCTACAGATAAGATAAATTTTGATTTTAAAAAAATTGATAATTGTTTAATATAAATCTTTTTTGCTTGTGCAATGTCGGTTTGTACACTTTAGCTAAATATATCTCATCATCAGAGTTATTTTGATAACTAACAATAACAGGGCTAATCTCAGGTTTATAATTGCATTAATGTAACTTAAAAGTCTTTATTATATACAGTTAACTCATATTTTTTACTTATATACACTTAAAATTAAAACTAACAACTCTTATACGCTCTCATAATGGTACTTTTAATTGGGTAAAAACCTGGCGTTGAGCGTGATCTGGGACAAATCACCTCCCTGCACAACCATTATCCTAGAAATAGTACAATTTCTATCATGAACTGAACCCTTCATGGATTGTAGTGTTACAGGTTTTTAAAAATTATTTTTCCATTGGTTTTTAATTGTTGGCTTCATTAAAATTTTCTTTTTTTTCCACGAATTTCTGAGGTTTCATTTTTTATAATTTTTTCTACCTAAGTATAAATTTCCCAAGTGAACCATATAACATCCATAAATATGATCAATTGGATCTTAAGCCAGTTACCGTTCATCTCAGGCTGTTCAAAGAATGAAGATGTACATAATAAGGTTTATGTTTCTTATAAAATTATTTGATTATGTAAATAACTGTATAAACATCAAGTGGTGTCAAGCTACTCAAATAAATACTGTCATATCCGAAGATATAACAATTCTGCGTTATTCTACGTAACTTCAGATTATTAAGTATACCATAATTCTTAAATTGAAGAAACAAGTGGAAACATCCAAACAAAAAGATAAAATAAAAAAGGGACCGAGCTAGCTCAGTGGTAGAGCGCCGAGTTGCCGTGCCAAAGATCCCGGATCATAAGGGAAGTTACAAGAGATCTGGAAAAGGTTAAATACAAACAGCTGATATAAATAAATAAAAAATTATCACAAAAAAAACAAGACAAGAACCTAAGGACATAATCAACAAACCAGTGAACGTATGGCTACGTTTTACTACCACAAAATAGAGTAAAAACCTTAAAAGAGATATAAATAATGTATCAAGATGTGAGTGGATTATGATATTAGTTTCGTGATTAGCTATTTCATCTCTGTTCACCATATATCTCTTAATATAAGGATCTGGGACGTTGCGAACGTAAGGACTGGATTATTCTTAATTAATAATAATACAGAATCATGGATTTGGATAAGTTGGACGTCTCACATGCTAGATGGATGTGAATTTAGAAGCTGGAAAGCTCTAAAAGGGTTTCAGGATAGTGTCCAGAGAAGTTTGGACGAAGCTGGACGGAAGATCAAATGAAACGTGTCAGTGAACAGTTGAAGGAGTATTGGAGACAGAGAAAACTCCAGCAGGAGAAAAATAAAGTTGTTACCGAAGTGTTCAATACTAAAAAAAAAAACAGAACCTTCTCGATAGACCATGTATCATCATGTCATTGAAGGAAAATCCTATATGGGGAGAGGATTTGTTCAGTGGTAGAGCGCTAGGTTGCCGTGCTGAAGGTCCTGTGTTCGAATCCGGCTTGCTGGCAGAATTTTATTTTATCTGTTAGAGGCCGGAGATGGATTCCATTGAATCTAGGAGGCTCTAGGAATACTAATAACCTCCCTGCACATTATCCAAGAAACAGTAGTCTCTACAGTATAGTCTAACACGTATTGAACCAAAGACACTCCATGGATCGTAGTAGTACAATCTAACACCCTATTTGGCCACATTATCAGGCAATATTCGATTTGGGGTTTGAAGATGCATTTTCTCCATTAAATAGAGTTTCTTTATATCACTATATTACAAAGCATTGCTATGAAGTATGTAGTCGAATACTTCTACCACGTACCACCTAATGCAACTCTCCGGTCGCCTTAATCGTGAACGTCAAGTGAAGAAGCTGCTACAAATGAGTAGCCAAATCGACAGTGACCTATGAGGACTATTTAGGTTAAGTTCTTGATGGAATCCTGGCGGTAGTCGAGCCTGAGGAGGAAGGCATGACGTGGCTGTGACAGGCGCCCGCTCTCTCTTCCACGGCATCAATGGTCCCTGATGCGGGCACTTTTTTACTGCACTATCACCGCCAAACATTTCCGCTCTATCGATTATCTCCTTTCATATCCGTTGAATATTATGTAACAGGAAGATAATTATTAGTAATCCTTTAAAAAAGTAATCAAATAGTACATCGAAGAGCGATACCGAATACTGAAGAACACGTCACAGGAAAAAGTCTTAAGGATGAAACCATTGGAGAGCTCAGGAGGTTACAAAACGCGGAATTGTCGGCATGCACCCTGTTAACATAATTTAAGTGATTCCTTCCCGAAGTTATTTTATTTTATTTTTATTCGGGTACCTGAAATTCATGAGGTAATAAAGGCAGGAGATTTTCGTTAAATTTCGTTCTCGGCATTACTAAGCTCGCGCCTTTGGACGGTACTTGGGGATTAGAATTTAAAAACAATCATCCTTCCAATTGTATGGGTGTGCAGTGTTGCTGTTAATGTTGAAGTTTAAATCTCTGAAGGTAATCGAAAATACAGTATAGGGTAGTAACCAATGGTAAACCGATTATATTATATTATAATATAATAAAATATTTTAATATTTACTAGGGGGTGTATATATATATATATATATATAATAAAATATTACAGAGTGATTACTAAAAACATTTTATATTACAGAGAAAAATTTAAACTTGATATTACTATTATTTTTATTTAATTAAGCTTATTTCATTGTAGAAACATCAGTGATTAATGCCCAGGAGTGGGCAGTGCACTACCTGTTTGTGCTCGGAGATATTTCGCGTATTCGATGATTGGATGCAGCACAATCGTGACAGTGCGATAAAAGACCGACATAGATTCGTTGTTTATAATACCCTTCCTTTAACTATCTTTTAGTTATTCAATAAGTTTTGGATGCAGTGGATGGAGAGACAAGAGTTGCAAAAAACTGGAATATCTCACTTTTGGAGAAAAATGATTCTGGATGTAAGAAGGATGGTGTCTCCGTTATGAACTGTCCCGCTTTACAACTATAAAATTGAGTGTTAAATGGCCACTAAAAACTTATTTTATAATACAGAGATGTATTATATATAAGCAGGTTATTCCTATTTTTGTCGTAAGATTCATTCTTTTTTTATTTATTCGCTCATTCGGTGCTGCACAATCGTGACTGTGCGATATAAAACCTACTTGAATATGTTGCTTTTAATATCTTTATTTTATTTTAACTATCTTTAAGTTGTTCAAGGAGTTATCAGGTTTTGATTCCATGGATAGAATGGTAAGAGCTCCGAAAAAATTGAATATTTCGTGTTTGAAAAAAAAATAATACTGAATAATGCTGGGGGAAATAATTCAATAAGGAGGGTAGTGTCTCCAGTACGGTTCTTCCCACTTTACTACTATAAAATTAAATATTACAAAGTCACCAATCCAAAATCCTTGTTAACCAATGACATTCTTCAATTTCATATCCTCTTATGCAATCCTCACCCGGTGCAGTACAAATAGCTTCTAAGTTCGTTTTAGGTTGATCGTCTTTACAAGAGGATTGGAAAAAAAACTTTTTTCACAATAAACCACCAGGATATGCCTGTCTTTGTGATATGATCCATTCTTCTGTTTTATTTGTTTTCAATTTTGTTATGTACGTGTGCAGAAAAATCAATTAAGGTGCTGTAGGTCATAAGAATGGTATATTTGAGAAAGTTTTTCAACAATGTTCTACTGTTGCAGTCTCGAGGTTGATGGGCGGCGGAGGTTCGGGACCAGTGAACATGGGCAACATGTCTGCACTCAGCACTTGCAGCGTCCCCGACAGCAAGCCGATGCAGTTCCCTCTAACGCAGCGCAGGAAGAGGCGGGTCCTCTTTACCCAGGCACAGGTTAGTGGAAAATAATCCTAATTTTAAAATATTAACACTAATTAATGATTAGTAACCATATAAATAAAACTAGAAGAGAGCAGTTTATGTGTCTTGGTATATAGGTGGATTTATTTCGTATTGACAACTTCGGATCATGTTACAACTTGATTTCCCTTATTACTGCTCGAGTTTTTTCTGTCTCTAATATTCCTTCATTCGTTCCCTGCCATTTTCTGATCCTCTGTCTAGCTTCGTCCAGTCTTCTATCTTCATCCTGAAACCCTTCCAGATGTTTCAATTTGCTTCCTAATTCATTTTCTTCGAGACTCTCTTAACACAAAATAAACATATATCATCAGAAGACATATTATTTGCACTTGAAAACTAGCATTATTGCACCGAACATTTCCCAGATCAAAATCCATTTAATCTATTCTTTAACCTTTGATTCTGCTTCTATATGTTCCTTCAGACTTCGTTGTGATATAGAAGTTTTAAACTTTTATTCAATCGAAATTGGTGTTCAACAAGGCAGTGCCTTTGGTCCTATCCACTACATTATATTGATCACTGGGATTATTACAAATCCCATTACTGAAAGTATTTTCCGATGATAGTGGTTATGTTACAAACAAGAAAATATACCAAGAGCTTGATATTCCAATTGTCCTTGACATTATTCCATACATATTTTCGGTATGTTATTAGGACCTTAATCACCATTCTAATATTTTTGGCCGTTGACTATGTAGTAACGCTTATTCCAGTATCCTCCTGCTTGCTAATGCCGTTTCAGCTTTCGAGGAAGTTAATAGTGATTGATAGCGATTGTGCTAAGGGGTTGGGATTGTTAATAAGGTTATGATAAAATACCCGGAATCAGTATGAATTAATGTCCAGGACAAATGGAATAACAAGATAATGCTGCCAGTATAGAATGCAATGTAGAGTATAGGACCTTAGACGCTGCCTTGAGGAATATCAGTCTTGATTGAGTAATAGTTTAAAAGTTCCGAATGACGCCGAAGTCTGAAGGAACATTTAGAAAAGCAAGGTCAAATATTAATGAATTAACTGAATTTTGAGGTTGGGAATGTTCGGTGGGATATTGCTTGTTTTTAAGTGCAAATGATTAGTGGCCCGCAACTAGAAGATTCTGTTGAGGTATGGAATATTCTACACTGTTATAAAAATTTTCTTTGAGTGTTAAATATTGGTAGAGAACGTTTTAGAATGACTATTTAAAAAGAGTTTGATAAGACCTGAAGTAGAAGGTACACTGGTAGGATTGTCTGTTATAGGAAAAAGGATAGTTGTGAATCAGCGGAAATAGGGTTATGCGAAGGATACAATTGTACAGATTGATATGGAATATAATTGCTATTTTTGGATGCTGTCAAAGGATCTGGGAGGTAGAGCCACTAATTAAATTCACTTAAATCACTTAAAGTTGATCGACTTTAAAGATAAAATCGGATTCAACATATTATATTGGATATGTTTAAAACAGGTTCTTTTGCAGGTATTATCTTACCATCTGATATCAACAAAAGCCTGTTGATTTTGAATCCTCTGAGCAGTTCACTCGTTAAGGAGGAACTTTATATGATCGACTTTTAATAACGTTTAATATCAGCTATCGATTCGCTTAATATCGATTTATTTGACACAACTGACCCTGGAGAATTGTCAATCCGCTCAGTAACAGGAACTGGATGGTACGAGGCTAGTGAGGCCTGTCAGCGGTCGAGTGTTTGTTCCTGGATCGATCTCTCCTCCTGGCATAGCCTTCCCTCCCCGTTAGCAACAAATAATTGTTAGTCCTACCTTTCCCTAGCAGCTCCTCAATCACACCATTGAAGGTCCATTTGTTCAAATTTATTTTCGAAAAAGGTTGTTTGTTTTCTTGTTTACATCCTATGTAATAATGGATCGATGTTATAACGGGATTTCATGTTCAATTCTATGTATGGGTTAGTTCAGGTATACAGGTTTGCCCATATATTCAAGAGGTGTTGAATATATATATATATATATATATATATATATATATATATATATATATATATATATATATACACACACATATATTTAGATGGAATTTTGGAATATTTATTTAATGGGCTGAGACCTTTTTGACGATCTAATATTCATTCCTCTGGTTGTAGTTCACTAAAATAATAAAGAAATTTTTATGAATGCAGCTAAGGAAATAGGGCTGAATGTAAATTCGGATAAGACTAAGTATATGGTTAGTAGTAAAAAAGGAGAGATGTTGGTGATAATGTAGGAGGGAACATGTGGAGAAGTTCAAGTACTCGTGGTCTATGGTAAATAATGTTAGTAGTTTCTTCACACGTGTGAAGAAACTACTAACAGAGCAACTTGCGATTGTCATTCTAACATTCATACTGCCGACATCCATTTTGTTCCTTCTATGCCATTATAACATCATGATTTCAATGTTATGAGGAATGTCTTTAATTAATTTAATTCATGGTCTTAAAAATAATATTTTTGTGGTAGTAAAACATCCTAACCCTCCCATCTCAGCTAATGCCGCTGCTCTTTAAGCATTTTAATATTTTTGTTGTAATTTGTTTTAATCTATTAAAGTGGGAGCGGGATAGGTCAATATGTATAGTGCTAAGATGAAGGTTCCGGGTTCAAATCAAATGCGGCAGGTTAATTATTTGGACTATTAAGAGCCACGAGTGGACACTATGGGATCTAAAGACCCTTCTAGGGCTTATCCAGCCTCTAAAAAGTGGGTAACTTTCTTAGTACCGTTCAATGTGATCTCGGCTATATCACCTCTCTGCTCAACTATTAGTTAAGAAACAGTACAACTTTTACCATGTACCGAAGCCATGAGTGCTTGGGTCTAGCAGATATGGGTTTTGGTATTGGTCCGGGGACTGAAATTTGTTGGGAAAGAATGGTGGTATCGGCATAGAACCTCCTCCCACTTACGCCTCGGACTAGCCCTCGGATGCTTCCCAGTCGGTACACCATTTATTAACTTTTTAGGAATTCGTCCGTTACTGTCCAGCTTTATAAGTCCTTCTTAATCTTCTGTCTCATCCTTTTTTGGACCGAATATTCTACTCGACACTTTATTTTCGAATACTTTAAGACGTTGTTCACCCTTAAGTGCTAGCGGCCATTTTTCATATCAATATAGAAGAGTTGGAAGGATGATATTATTATAAATTCTTATTTTTAGATTTCGAGACAAAAGATGCGAGCTAAGTAATGTCGAGACCGAATCATGGCAAGATTTTCCTGGTTTCAATCGTTCCTTTATTTCCTCTTGAATTTCATCTTTTCTAGTAACCATAGACCACGAGTACTTGAACTTCTCCACATGTTCCCTCCTACATTATCACCAACATCTCTCCTTTTTTACTACTAACCATATACTTAGTCTTATCCGAATTTACATTCAGCCCTATTTCCTTAGCTGCATTCATAAAAATTTCTTTATTATTTATAGTTAACGCCGCTTCACCCAACAGTACCAAACCGCAAACCAAGATAATAATCTTACAATAATTTATTTAAGTTTGATATATCTACAATTTAAAAGTCCACATGCTAGAAGCTATGATCCTCCGTTCTACTTGCCCGAAAGCAGTTCCCAAACGTTTTCTCCTGCTGCGACCCTTTCTGACCACCTTATACCGATATGCGGAGGACGCCTAAGCGATCCGGAATGATCTCCGGTAGGGAGGGATAAATATTAATATTTGTGCGGGGAGGTTAATCCTGCTGCAGGCGACACTACAATGCCCCCGCCCTTGGACATTATAGTCTGCAATTATTAAGCCAACAATGGGAGCCCTGTCAACGCCACTCACCCCCACCAACATCAACCCTCGCATTTACATCTCTCATTTATTCATCGTTTTCATTTGTTGCTCGCTCTCCCGTCCCACGATATTTATTAACTGTCTAGCATAAACACCTTTTCAATTATCTTCCGGTTTATATCCGTCTTTGGATATAACTGCGTTGCTGTAACTCGGACCTAGAAATCGGTAGGTACACTGTGTACTCAAGACCGTTCATGAGTTGTCGTGGTATAGTTTCTTTTCTTCTCTTCTGCTGTTATGCGTTACATATGAATACTTGAAAAAAAACATGGATCAAACATTTGAACTATTGATTATGTTCTAGCTTTCGATTGAACAATACTCTTACGAACCAACATCTGATCTTATAAAAAAAACAACATTAAATTAAAAACAAGAAATTTATATGTAATGTCTATTTTTGAAGGAAAGTTTATTTAGTAAAGCAGCTTTAAGAAATCATTTATTCGAAATGGATGACCTCATTTTCTATACATTTTTCCTATGTGTTATCAAATTTCCTATCCCAGAATCTCCAAAAATTAGGGTCTTTTGATGAAATAAATGCTGAAAATGAGTCTTTGACTTTTGAGAACTATTTTCAAAAATTTGATCCTTAAGGAATAAATCCAGATTTCTTTGGCATGTGTCCCGGTCTTTCGTCGATATTTACCCTTCTCCGAAAGTGGTGTTAATGGGCTGCAGAGTGTCCAAGTTTAAACTCATAAAAAAAAAAAAATATGAAAATTGCGTGTTTCCATGTTCATATTCCATGGCATTCTAAAAATGTTAGTTGAATTGTAATGCTTTTAAATATTATTAAGAAAAGAGAGGATTAATAACAGCTCATTACAAACTGCAAACATGAACAAGTAAACAACAAAAGCTCATTAATTGAATTTTAAAAATAATAAAAACTGTCATTTCATATGGAACGATCCAATAGTTTAGGATAGTATAAATGTGAAGTGTCAAAATCTCTGACTGATTTTCCATTCCTGTTTGATGCCACATAGATAGGATCCTATACAGATAAATAGCCTAATAACCCCTGAAGTTTCATATCCTTAAAGAATTATTTTAAATTTCCGAAAAAAGGGTTCCAACCTATGTTATGTCTATACCGAAATACAAGCATTCCTGCCTTTAATTTAATACCCTTATTTCCTCTTGATCCTTTTTCTAGTTTGAGGTTTGAACCTTTGAGGTGTTTCTAGTTATTATGGGTCCTAATTACTTAAACTTCTCGGAGATGTAAAGGTTTAACATAAAAAGAGTAAAGAAATTTCTAATTGAATATCAATACCATTTTTTTATTTGATTCTGTTTAACGACGCTTCGACAGCTGGGGGCATTAGCGACGACTACACTTCTAAAAATTACTTGGATTATCTTATTTTCTTTGAAGGGCAGACATGTTTCGATATTTGAATTCATTCTATCTACTTTTTACTTTTTACAATCTTCATTTTTACAATATTCGTCCGATTAGCCATAGCAGCCATAAAGTGACGTTAAATGAACAAACTTTTTACGATCAGATAGATGCTTCACTGTTTTGTTTTATAACAACTTCGGCAGTTGGTTGATACAGCCCTAAAAGTTGGTGGAGATGAGTCAGCTCTGTATGTCCGATTCTTAATTTGCTTGTAATACTGCATTCTTTTGACTCTAGGAGGTATCCCAGTAATTTAATCCTTTATTTGACGTAGGTGGTTTTGTAGAGTAAGGAACCGACTGGTCAACGTCCGAGGGGTACACCGTGAGTGCATCAGAGTTATCCAGCTGGTATGGATTAATGTAGGGATTAATGGATTAATCTGTGGACGGAAGGTCTCTCACTCTTTTTCCCAAATTTATTTAATTATATTGAAGATTCTATTCTATCGGATTGTAGAAAGGAATAAAAGAAGCTATCGATTTATAATTGCAAGTTTTATTTTTTAATTTGAACGAATGAGCTTTTCAATCCTGCTTAACCATAGCCGTTTAGGTAATATTTCGTTATTTTAAACGAGATGACTACAAGTTCTTGCTAGAGGAGAATACGACCTTCGGCCGCTGTGCTGTGAAAGAGGAGATGGGAGTTGAGTTTAAGCTTCCTCGGTGTAGAGTGGTGCAGGGGTTGGCTCTGTTTGTCTGTTTTCTTTTTCCAGAGCACTCAACCAAGAGTGAGTCACCACCGCTCACCACCAGTCCTGGTCAACAGTTAATTGACTTTGATCTTCTCTCTCCTTGTTCCCTCAGATATACAATGGGATCAGTATTCGACCCTTCGCTACCGGTAGCAACGTCTCGTCTCTCTCACTGCAGACAACACTGGCCTCTCTGTCGGCTTTGTTGATGGCTCTGGACACCGTCTTTTGATCGTTGAAGGAACAACTTGTTCCGCAGAAATGCTTCATGTAGTAGAACTCATTAGGTTAAGTATATCTTGATAATAATTCGAAAATTTGTTAGTTAATGTATATTTCATTGCGCAAATCTTTCTTTAACTTATTTATGTGGAAGAAAGTGGTCCGGGTAGAGGTCAAAGAATTTCTCATAGAATAGAATCTTTGACCTCTATCCGGACCACTTTCTTCCACATATGTTATCAAGGTCAACACTTATCATTCAGTTTAACTTATTTAGTTTGATCAATAACCAGAGTGAGATCCAACTAATAACCTTTAACCGTTAGCAATGTACATTAACACTCCCTTCTTTATAAAAAAAAAAAAAACCGAAGTAGCTAACGTTGGTCACTACCAACATTGCTTACTTCTTTAGAATTGGTTACTACTGTATAAACTTTTTTTATATATACAAATCTTTTTATTAGATAGAAAAGTTATGCAATCTGCCACAAGTCAGGGCAATAAATATAAGAGATCTATGAACACTTTCAAACCTATATACAATATATACACTGTCCTCCACCCTCAAACAAAGCGGGACCTCAGGAGATTCGAGCGCTTCTCTCGGAATCTAGTTACTGAATCCAACTGTAGGACTATTTTTTGAATAGTGAATCATTAATTTAATTTACACTAACTACTCCTGTATTTGACATTTTGTTTTGTGGGAGGTTAAATTCAACTACAGCCCATTTATATTATCACCAATGGGCGTGGGTAAATCTTGAAGTCATCGTGAATATTATTGAATTAAAAACTGATTTCCTTGTTTAGAATTTTTTATTTTATGATGTATATCTTTTTATCCACACGACTTCCATAAAAAACTAACCATATATAATCCAATCCTCTTTCTAAACAATAATCCTATCAAATTCTACCCAACTGTCAAAAACCTTGGAATTACTTTTGACCAAACGCTTTCCTGGAAAAACCATATCTTTTTTTTTAACTTTTTTCTTTTTTTCTTGACATAAATTAGATATATATGTGACCATAAATTTGTTTCTCTTATATAATTATTGTAAACTTATTTTAATTTTTTCTTTCTTTTCTTCTAATATGTTTTTAAAATACTGTTATTGTAGGTAATTCACATTTTTTATTTGTTCACTTTTTTTATTCGTTCTCACTTATTAAATTAATTGTAATAATTAATTAAATGTAATTATTTTACACTCTAAGACATAATAGCTTACAATGCCTGTATAGTTATTCTATAGGGACTTGTCCCAGAATAAATAAAGACATTATTATTATTATTATTATTATATACATCTCAGATAACCCTTAAGTATTTGGTAGGGTCATCCATAATTATCTTAAGAATGTTTAGTTGTTTATTTAGTCATAAGAAAAAAAACAACCTGTACGATTAGAACTCAAGAAGGGTCTAGGGTTCAGTACGTGGTAGAAACTGTACTGTTTCTTGGACAAAGATTCTAGAGGGAGATGATTCGTCCTAGATCACGCTCAACCACCAGGATTTTACCTCCGGTTTTAAGGAGGGTACCCCTTTATATAGGGCCCCAAATCCTTAAGAATACCAAATCCCCGACTGTTAAAAGATTAAATAAAATTTACCACAGCCGGATTTGAACCTGGGACCTTTGGTACGGCAACTCAGCACTCTACCACTGAGCCATTCCGCTCTCTACAACCCATTTATATATTCACCAATAGTAGTGGGTGAATCTTGACGTCATCGTGAATAACATTATAGTACAAACTGGTTTCCTATTTAATAAACAGCGTATTTCATTGTTTTGTTCCAATAGAATTGTTCATTTTCTGAAATATATCAGTTATTCTGCTGAGACCCATCAAAATCTTCAAACGGTCAGGTGAAAACAACTCCTCGGGCATTGGGTAGGTTCATCCTTGATTATCTTCTGAACCCTTTCTCATAATCTAGTCATTAATTGTTAAAAGGTTAGATGATCTTAAAGTCATGATAAACACCATTATTGTATAAACTGGTGTTTCCTATTGAATAAATTAGTACTATAACTTTCGGAAGTATATTCACTCTTCCACTGAATCCCGTCAAAATCTAACAGTATGCGATCCGGTGATAAATCCATGTACATCACAGACAACTCCATGGGCATCAGAAAGTCATCCCTGATAAATTTTTAAGTGATTAGCTCCTTACCTAATTCACTGGTTTATATTTACGGGTCAACTATCGTACACAAGACTTTATATTTATTGACGGATTCAAAAACATACTGTGAGACCAATTCCCTATGAGATCCTTTAACTTTTCCTATCTTCGTGGCTATTTTAAAATGCGACCCAAGCAGCAAAGAGATCTCATCATTCATATATAACACCCAGAATATCAGCCAGAGTTAGTTGATGTCCTAATACTTCAACATTGTTGCATTTACCTCAACAAACCCCAATATTTGTATGTAATTGTTTAAGTTAGTTATTTTTTATTATGTTAAGACAATAATGGACAAATTCCAACCAAAAAGCATTTAAAAAAAAATTAATTTATTGATACTTACAACTATAATACTATTACAACAAGTAAATCCGTTAATATGAACAATATGACATGAAAAAAAAAACACTTGTGGAGAAACTACCCATCGGTAGCACTCCAATAAAGTTCTATAGCAGAAGGTCTCGAGGCCATCTTCTTTTCAGACGCCTCGGAGGGTTATCAGGAATAGTATGGGAAGACTAGCGGATTCCAGTGTGTTTCGAGCTTTCCATGGAAGGGTAGGTATCTAGTTTGGGCCAAATCAGTAACATATGGGATATTAAGATCATGATGTTAGAGAAGAGTTGGTCGACTGTATCTTCTAATTCAAGGAAGAAATAGTTGGGGGTGCAGTCAATCTGTCACTATTAGAATTTCTGTTCATCATCTACATTTTATTTTTATCCATCACTTTTTAAGTTTATTATTCTGTAACCTGTCTTATATGCATTCTTATTTATCTTATATCTTCTATTCACTATTTCATCATATCTAATTTTATTTCAATAATCTAATTTATTTCCACTCCTGTACCACTTTATATATTCTTGTTGCTGCTACGTTTTTATATATTTCTGTTTTGTTTCTCTTAGCCCTGAAGATGGCCTACATTGTAGGCCGAAACGTCGGCACATAATAAATAAGTTATCCTTATTTTGATGTTTTCATTGACTGCACCCCCAACTATTTCTTCCTTGAATAAGATCATGATGGATGAGTTTGTTTGTGACATATTAAGGAGGATTGAGGATTTTACGAAGGATTTTGGATTGTAAGGATTGGATACGAGATGAGTTGGATGGTTTAGTAGAGCCCCAAAGCTCAACTCCGTATGTCCAAATAGGTCTGATAATTGTCATGTAAATGGATCTTTTGAAATTAATTGGGAGCTTAGAGCGTTTGTCCAGTAAATGTTGAAGTAGGCGAAAACGTCGAGCAGTTTCTTGTCTTTTCAGTCTTGTATGAGGATTCCAAGTGAAACGTTTGTAACGAGTCTTAGGTAACGTCAAGAAGCATTAAGCCTCAAAACTACAATAGGAAACAAAAATACCTGTCAATACTTCGCCCATTCAGACTCCTTTCGGACATAAAGAGAATAACATTAAAGGAAAAAGACGAATAAAGTCCTAACCTTACCTCAAAATAACACCAAGACACTAATCAGAGGAAACATGCCACCACCTCAAAGGACCAAATGCAACTACTGAATCATAAGAAAGGTTACCAGACCTCGCCGAAAAAAGGTTAGATTAAGTATTAAGTTAGATTAAATATTAAGTAGAAAAAACGAAATACATTCACCAATGAGGAAAAATAGTAAACAACACAAAACCAGAAGACAAGAAACCATAAGAAAGGTTACCAGACCTCGCCGAAAAAAGGTTAGATTAAGTATTAAGTTAGATTAAATATTAAGTAGAAAAAACGAAATACATTCACCAATGAGGAAAAATAGTAAACAACACAAAACCAGAAGACAAGAAACCATATAAAAAAAAAAAAAAAGGAAAAGTGCAAGAGAAAAATAACATTTCCAAGAAATAGGGTATGCATACTGATATCTTCCTGTTTTAGTTTAGGGACTTAAGGCTTTTTGGTTTGAATTATTCCACTTATGTCTTTATTTCGTTTTATTTATTATATTTACATTTATTTTTATTTCGCTTTTGTTCTTAAATATTAATTTTTTTTTCACTATTGATGGAAGAGTTTCGAAGGTCCTGGGTACAGATCCGGCTGTTTGGGATCTAATCGAAATGAAGAAAATATATCGGATATTGTCATTATGTAATGCCATAATGATCTGTCATGTTGGTGTTTACACATCGTGTGGCACACAAGTAGGTCTATCACATGCCGAACCGTACCTACTAGGAAGTTATTAAAGTTGTTATATGCGAGATGGGGGAGCGCAGAACAAATACAAACACACTCCCTATATTGATGTGTACACAACTGGCAACCCGAGAGCATTTTGCCACTTTAAAATAAGATTTTACCGTCATATCCTTATTATTAATAAGTTTCAAGTGGAAAATCTTTTATTGGATCTTCGTGGAGTGCACTTCGTGGTTTAATAAAACAAAGATAATTAGCACATTCTTTTGGTATGAAGTAAGTAATAAGACTGTAAGAAGGTTTACACGTCTATTAATAGTCATACTAGGTGAATTTGGAGAATAATCTATATTTTAAAAATAGCTTTACCCACGAAGGGTCTTGAGTTCGGTACGTGTTAGAGACTGTTCTGTTTCAAGGAAAACGGTTGTGCAAAGAGATGATTTGTAGATCACGCTCAACCGCCGGGTTTTCTCCCAAGTAAGGTCACTTTATATAGACTGGTATAGCCCCTGGAGGATATCCAGATCCCACAGGGTCCATCCACGCCTGTTGACAGACTAAATAAATCATCAGCCACAGCCAGATTTGAACTAGGTACCTTAGGCACGGCAACTCAGCGCCTACAACTGAGCTATTCCTCTTCCATTAATAATACAGTCACATATTTGAAAAAACTGACAATTTAAAACATGCTTGCTTTTCTGCATTCACGTATTACCTGTGTATACCTTAAAGAAAACCTAGATGAGATATTTCCAATATTGATTATTTTCTTGCTTTCACTTGAACAATGCTCTTACAAATAAACAGCACCAGGTCTGATGAAAAAAATTACTGTAATTACAAAACATGTTTTCTTCTGCCCTTACGCCATTGTCTATGAACACTTTATGCTTCTATGGCTAATCGGACGATCCTACAGCGGGAGCCCTAAATTTTGCCTATCTCCTAGTTATAATTAGGATCGGGATCTTTAAAGAGTACCTAGCACCCTACAGACTCGGGACTCCCCCCCCAATTATACGTCCCTTCCTAAGGACAGCTTAACTATGGCTTTTTTTACTCCATTTGAAAAATATTAAAGCCACCTGCCGGGCTCGAACCCACGATATGGAACATAGTAAGTTATTACGCTAATCACTAGACCCCAAGAGACCCTACAAATACTTGAAAACATGGATCAAATATTTGAACTACTTAATATGTTCTTGGTTTCATCTATACAAAGTTCTTACGAATCAACAATTCTAGGTCTTGTGGAAAAAATAAATGCCAGAATTGGCATAAAATAAATGCCGGAATATTTAACTTCTGTTGACGTTGGTCTATTTCCATAATTCAACATGTCCCTAACAGTAGATGGTAAGGCAACTGGTAGAGAAGGAAACAACTATCTTCAACATAATAGAAACAAGCAGACTAAAATGGTATGTCCACTTCAGAAGAACGTCAGAGGAACGATGGCCAAAAACATTCTTTGACTATCGCCCTACAGAAAGGAGGAAAAGAGGGCGACACAAAAAAAAATGTTTGCAGGATGTGGAGGAGAACAGGGCAGCGAGGGGTCTTAGAGAAGGAGACTGGCTCGACCGAGATCTTTGGCGAGAACTTTTGGGAACGATAAACAACTAAATTGTCTCTTAAAAATCTCTTTTAGCGGTTGTATTCCATTTCAAATACCACGGCATGTTCTTTTTGCTTGGAAAACGTTGGCTACTAACTTCATAAACACTTTCACTGTTGTACTACCCTTTTCTATTGAAGGGACCATTCTCTAAGGGCCAAGGGATCAACAATATCATAATTTCAAGAACAAAAGAGGAAGGAAATTTCTCTTGAATGATACTTGAAAGATGAATGCCGCTCCATAAAAATTCATGGTCTTCATTAAAAATCCAATGTAGAGTTGCCTGTGTAGGGCCATTCATTCCTTAATACCCACCTCTCCTCCCCCCACCCGTCTTACGTTTACTTAATCATAGAAGTGCCTCCTCCTTTCTCTGTTTTTTCCTTTTTCTTTCTTTTTTAAAAATAGTGGATGACATTAAAACTAATATTTCTTTAAAAAAGTACGTTGCAAATATCTCGACTATCTTTTTGGCAAATTATGAATCAAGAAAAATTAACTTCTGATCTTTGTTTTTGAAGAAAATTCTGATACAATGATATTTAAAACAGTTATAGCTAAAGTGACGTATTACAGTGTATCGTGCATATGACAGTATATCCCTTAATATATAGCGATATACTGTCCCTTTTCTCATTCACCTGTCCCGTTGACCCCAATCAATGCTCTGGGACGAAAATGTAAAATTATGATGCTCGTCTGATATGTAGAATTGTCTTTTCGCTTATGAATAAATTAAACATAATAAAAATTAAAAAAAAAAGAAAACAATACCACGAAAACCCATGTTTTTTTATTCAGTGGATAATAAAGACTGTATTGAAACCAATAGCGAATGGTCCGTTGTACGCGGTGGTAATGTTTCTTACAGCATGGTCAGTCGAAAGCTTAAACTCAAACAATAAAAAATTAGTACATCAAAATCACCTTGCGTGCTTCTAAGGTCATATTTGATAGCTTACTAAACAATGTCTCTTCAATTGTAGTGAAAGTAATCTGAAAACAGAAACATAGTAAACAACATAAGTGCACTAATTCCGCTTTGAATTTTAGAAATGATAAAAACTAACATTTGAAATGAAACGACCTAATAATTTTTGAATGGCCAATAATAATGATTTTCTTAATTCTAAGGATAAGCATTAACACATTGGTAATATTTCTTACAGCTTGGGCTGCCGAATGTGTTAATAAAAAAATATGACTAACGTTAGAAACATATCCATACGTTAATCATAACGTTAGAAGAATAATTAAAACCATTCATCTTCTACTATCCTAACATTTTGAACATATATTTATTTATGTATGTATATTTATACTGTACGGAACACACAAAAAACATCTTTAAAGAAATCCTCCGAATATTCGTTTAACTGATACATAAATCTGAAACGATTAAGGGTTTTGGTTTCAGTATGTGGATAGAGCTGCACTGTTTCTAACAGAACGGGTGTGCTGGGAGGTGATTTGTCTGAAATCAAACTCAACTACCAGGCTTTCTCCCAATTAAGGGCACCCAGTAGAGGCTGAACGAGCCCCAGGAGGGCGTGGAGATGCCAAAGATTCCATCTATGACTTTTATCAGATTAACTAACTTATCTGTCACAGTGGGATTTGAACCCGGGATCTTCAGAAGAGCAGCTCAGCACTCTATACGCTGAGCTACCCCACTCCCCTCTTAAACAAATAAATACTCGTGTTATGAAAAATAAAATTGGATTGAATAATTTTAAACAACGTTTAATTACTATAATATAAAAGAAAGAAAATAATTCTCAGTTGGATTTCTTGTATATAAGTTTTGGATACTCTAAAAATAACATTAAATATTTTTATTTTGAAGAGAAAAGATATGCTTAGGGCCGGGATTCGAACCCGAATCTCCCATGTTTCCGCCATGGTGCTCTACCAACTGAGATATCCTGGTTCGTACCTCGGAAAAAAACTATTACAAATAATTAAAAAATAAAATGAAATAAATCATAATAAAAATGATATTGAATGATAATAGTTGACCTTGATTGTATATGTGGAAGAATATGGTCCGGGTGGATGTGAATAAATATTTTTTTTTTAAAGTTATTTAATAAAATTTACAACTGTATAACAGAATACATCAAGTAAATATAATGAATGTATACAAAATAATTTATTAATCACATAAATCATATAAATCATAAATCAAATAAACCATAAATCAATAAAAATGTATTGAACTTGACCATTTTCTTCCACATAATAATAATATTATGTATTAAGTTCTTAAAAAATTAATAAATACTTGACTATAATTGGTTGTATTTCATTGGTTGTAGGTAGAGGATCCCTTTATTAAACCATTAAAGATTGTAAGGCCCCAATAAAGTGTTAGAAAAATCAGGGAAAATGTTAGATAGAACATTTTCTTTATTTTTCAACTTCTTAGGAATTAAAAAAAAAAAAATTGTTTTTAATACGTTATTGAATTATTACAATCTGCCGCTTGTGGACAATAAGTAATAGTGCTAAGTAACTATCATACTGGAATTTAGTAGGCTAGAGGGGTTGTTGACACTCGAACCACTCTTTAAGTAGATACGGATCGATTCCACTTCCCTTAATGCTCTGTTTTATATGATCGATTCTATAAAAATATATTTTATGAAATGATATAAATACTTATATGTTTTGATGATTATAATTGGTTTAGCTGATACTAAGGGACTCCTTGATGATGGTTGGTGAACGAAAATGACTTATTTAAGTCGAAACTTGTTCGTATGGCCTAAAACGAAGTCCTTTTTAACTCCTTACGAGTTCATAACTAGATAGCACTCGATAAATATGAATTAAGTTCTGTCCCAACATAATTTAATGCCAGCTAAGCAATATTGATTTTTTCATATTGTTCATTCATAAAGACTGTAAAGAACATAATTTTCAAACGCTGTTAGTTCAGTTTCTTTTTATAATGTCAACAACAAAGCCTAAACTCTAATATAATAACCTTCACTAATAATTTAAAATTTGTTAGATACCTAAATTATGAATATAATATGTGTATGTATGTGTGGGTGTATATATATATATATATATACATACACATAGGCATAACGAGGGGGGTTAAATTCCCAATAACCCCCCATTGCTTAGAAGAAATTAAAAAAAAAAATGTAAGTAACAATATAAAAAAAATAAAAATTTGAAGGATTTTACTAAACCCCCCCCCCCAAAAAAAACACAGTTAATTTAATGAATAAAAGCTACACTAAAATGACAAACCAAAACGTAATACTGTTTATTTACAATTAATTATATTATTATAGCGGCAACAATAAGATCGCAAGTGTGAGATGAATAGTTTAGATAATTCTTAGAATCTAGAAGTAAAGTCTGGATGGGTCTAGAAAGTTCCGTATGCAATTAAGTATAGTAAGTTATTGTAACCAATAAATAGGGTTACTTGTATTTAAAAGCTATTTCTTGATTGCCCTTCCAAAAATAATATTTATAACGAAAATAACATTTATAACTTTCAAAATAACATTTATAAAAAATATAATCCATTAATTTAATTTGAAGCTACATGATTATAGTACCTATAATATATATTATACCTATATTACGAGACATCTTTTTTGAAGGGAGTAATATGTTGGAGTGGTTGACTGGTGGGGGTTAACCCCCTCATGAGTCAACTCTAGTTACGCCACTGTATATATACACTTGTAAGAGAAATATATATTTATTAAGATATTAACAGATATAATATGGATTTACAAGAGATATAAAAGAGACATGCTTATGAACTAACTTGGTGACTATCATGATTGTTATTGACTTAAAAACTCCCTTGTTACAAAAATATTTTATTAAACAATTTGCTTAAAGTCTTTGACCGTTAACTCTATGAATTTGCAATGAAAGCCGAGGATTAGAGGATAAGATATGACTCCAATTATTCCGACAATACTGATTGATTGACAATGATATTTGACCTTCACAACCGTTGTCCAAGAAACAGTAGTGTCTACATCGTACTGAACCCAAACCAACAATCATGGGTAGTAGTGGTACTCTATATACAAATATAAACATAAACCATTACTGTTATTACTGACCCTGTTTAGACAATGTTGTTACAATAGAATATTTCCGAATGAATTAATTAGTTGTAATACCAGGTTACTAGAGAGAGTTATTAGCGAATAATACTATGAATTTCCTCTGAATGCCGAGGATTAGAGGATAGGATATGACTCCAATTATTCCGACAATACTAATTGATGTTTGATAAACCAGACAACGTGCGCCAGCCGCCCCAATTATTCGACCCTCCTCTGCTCGGCTAACAAGCATCGCCCTCCTCCAATTAAAATGTTCGTCAATATGAATTAGAGAACTCCTTCCTCTCCCGCTTCTAGGTGTAGAGGCCCTTTCCCTTCCCCAAGGGCCAAAACGTCCACACAAAAGCCTCCCTTAGCATCTAGATTGAACGTTTTCGTCGGTCAGTTACAGCATCCCCCCCCCTTGCTCTTCCTATTTTCAGGGGTTGGGAACCGTATAGGGAGGAAAAAAGTGGGCTTTATAATAAGTTTGGGGTACTTGCGTCCTAGCCGGAACCCAAGGACTGTTATCCGCCATTGTTTATAGCCTGAACACTGATAATTTTGATACTGATAACACTTACTTCCTCATTCATATTAATGCAGATAGAAATATACAAAATGTAATAATAAAATGCTAATGTTAAACCCCTCTAGCCTTTTTCCCTATTCTTATATAAAGGTTTTCCCTACACTTTCGACGAAAACATCTGAACTTTTATCCTTGCTAATGACCTTTTTCACATAATTTCATCTTTTCAATTATTCCGAACTTCTGAAAGTATTTCACAGCTTCTTGTTTTAAACTATTCCCAATGCGTTATTCTGTTCATTTTAAAAAGCATTAGAGTGCTGCCAGTGGGTAGTATCTCTACATGTCCTATCATGTATTATTTACTCTTATAGCAATTATACTAGATGTATGTATTACAGTTGTACAACTCAATAAAATAATCAAATCAAAAAGCAATAACACAAGGAATAAGACGAAAACATTTTTAAAAAATATAGAAAACAACTTAATGACGCATATAACCCATATAACTCAAATGAGACGAGTGATAAGAAGAGATTAGACGAGATAACGATAGTTTTCATGGGTACCGCCTAAGTCATAAGTACCAAGTTTATAATCCAAAAAGGCTTATATAAATTTTATGTACATTTAAAAAATGAAAATAAATAAACTGACCCATGATTCTCCGATTCCTAACATATATTCATTCCGATAAAAGCAATCCAAAGCGATGCTCTCGAGTTTATTGAAAAAAAATAATGGCAATGCGCCCGATTAAATGTAAAAATCTATCACTCTATGCCAAGAATAAACATCACAAAAATAAAATACACTATTTTAGTCATTCCACTTTCGGGTGCTTGTGATTTAGCAGGTCACCATGGACTGGTATCTGCCATTGTTAATAACCTGAACTTTGATAGTTCTGATACTTATAGCGCCTACCGCCTTATTCATATTAATGGAAATTGAAATTTACTAGGAATAATAATAAAATCTAATTCTTGATCCTTCTAGCCGTGTTTCCCTTCACTTTCGATGAAAACATCCCCATTTCTGTCATTGTCAAAATCCATTTGATGATCTTGTTTACATAATCTCATTTTTGGGATTATGTGCTCAGAAGAGGTCCCACGAGATAAAGGGTAGTTTTCTTGGGTAACAGCTGAGTTGCCTTCCCAAAGTTCGTGGGTTCAAATCCCGCTGCTGGTAGACTTTTATTTAATATGTTAGCGGCCAGAGATGGATCCTGTGGGATCTAGGACCCTCCTGCGATTAACCCAGGTTCTATAAAATACCAAATTTAGGGGGGGGAATCTGGCGATTGAATGTGATCTAGGACGAACCACATCCATGTAAAACCGTTGTCCTAGAAACACTATAGTCTCTACCACGTACTGAACCAACCATCCTTCATGAGATGTAGTGATACAGTTTTTTTTAGAGTCTAAATTACATGCACGATGTATTAAATATGAAATGAACAGATGTTAGGCTTTTTTTTGTTTATTTCAGATGGAAGGAACGAAATATTAAAAAAAAAAAGTTTAGGTAGGGCTACTGATTGTGTGGGGTGGTCTGAGCGGGAATAGCGAAGCTAACTGTCGCGATTGGATTACTACTCTCCAGTGATCCATGAGTGGCGTTTATTTGATCTAGTTGACCTTCTAATGAATTGCGTTCCCTCGAGTATCCACTTCATTGGCACAGGTGTACCTCCATCGCCCCCCTACTGCAAATCTCATTGTACCAAGCATTGTCCCGTACCGTTCACTTCAGCTGACCGATTAGCGTAATTATCCAGGACGTGGAAGGAACAAAGACATTCCTATGAGAATGAATTGGATTGGAGAATGGATGCTGGACTGATTTTCCCTAGGTTCGAAGCCAAAGTTACAGGACTGTCCTCGGAACTCTACATGATCTGCCTTTTCGTTTGAAAATAGCGGCCGATGATATTTAATAAGCCTATAACGAAATCCATACCCAGGTACAGACTCTTTTTTACTCAATACAATTATTTATTTTGTGCACTTTTACATGCATAGGTTTTTTTGTTATGATTAGCAAAAATGCATGGAAGGAGTTCAGGAAAATATGCACGGTCATGTTCAGAGGGAAGCAGATATGCAAGATAGAACATAATAGAAAAACGAATTAAAGTAAATATTTTGTCGAAGGAAATCTCAATCTGAGGAAACCCTTAGGGCAAAAATACATGAAACGGAATTTACTTAGAGCTGTTAAACACTAAATGTTAGAAAGCATCCAGGAAAGTCCCTCATGTATAAATAAATATGTAGGCTTGGACGAATAGACTACTAAGATTTAAATGATATCTCTGTGGTGAGGAGTTTATTTGCTATTATATTCATCAACTCCCTGCACAACCGTTGTCCTAGATACAGTACAGTCTCTACCATATACTGAACTCAAGACCTTTTATTGATTGGAGTATTACATGGTTTTTAATTGCATTTAATATGAAGCGGGATAGCTCAATGAGTGCTGAAGGTTCCAGACACAAATCCGGTTGTGGTTGATAAATTATTTAATCTAAAATTGATAGTGATATTTTGACAGAAGCAATTCAAACCTAAATGGTATAAAGAATTTTTAAAGATATTAATATATTTAAGAAGTTAATTCGCAGTACAAGGTTTTCAGAAAAAGAAAAAAGTAAGGAATTGAGTTAAAATGAAAGTACTCCGAGGAAAGAAATATTCTAAACGTAAACTTTGGGTGGTCTGGACAAAAACAAAAAATAATAAATAAAATTAATTATTTATCAATAGACTCAAAATTGGTATTGATTGCAATAAGCTTGGCATTCACTAACTAGAAGACTTAAACTCAATAATTTTCTCAAGATGATTCTCTGAGACGGTAACCACAAGAAGAGAATTCACGAGGACTTCCATGCCCTTTGTGGTGCATTTCAAAAGCAGGTTTTGCGTGTCTGGTCTGACACCCTCAGCATCTCAAGAGAGTCGCGCACTTGGTGGTCGACTGTGTGTCGCAACCGCAAAGAATGCAGGGAGATCCAACGCCACGAATTCATCTGCCTTAATACAAAGTGAGCCTAAGCCTCCTTGAAGGGGTTCATTCAAAACATTAATGAAGTCTTTATTGAGTGATAAAGAAGAACGGTTTATTAAATGTTGGTAATTTTAATTTTCAAGTCAGCAAGTATAATTCATTCTGTATAATAAATAATAAAAGGATCATATCAAGGAGTTATTAGTGAGATATTCAACAACATTGCACAAAAAATTCATTTGCTGTTGAACTATTATCTCAATTATTTTTATAGATTATAATTTATTTAAACGTACTTTATTTTCGAAAAGTATGAGGCGTTGTTCACATTTTTCCAACCCGAAATATAGAGCACGACTGGCGGTGGATGCTGCAGGAGGCCTTGACTCGCCACAAGTTGTAGTGTCGGAAAGAAGAAGAAGAAATATAGAGTGGGAAAAATGCAATTTCCGAATTTCCTAAATGTATCTTTTAAAGTAAGCGTGATATGCAATTGCAAATGAGAAATAAAAAGTATTACCCTTCTTCAAAGCTTCCCATAGCTCCGTAACCAGACCCTTTGGGATTAACCATTGTATTTCCCACTGATGTTCAGCCGGGTTCAAGGACAGGAACAAAGCAGTCCAGATCCATGGATTGTGACTGTTCGTGGTCAGTTGGCGAACAAAGACCTATAAATCTTGCCTAGATATTCTTATCATAAATCCTGCTTATGTTTCACAAGTCGTCAAAGTTGCTAAGAGAATTGTTTATATATAAAGAAATTCTATGAACTGTTAACAAAAAAAAGATCTGCTCACCCTGTGGGTTTTCTGTTTCAGTTCATCTATATAACAATCTAAATTCTTAGGTAGACTGAATGCTCTATCGAGCGTACTTCAGTTATAGCTCTATATTGATTATTTATCTGTAATGTAACTCTATATGAACATATCGTTTGATTATTTTATCTGACTTATATGCGTGTAATGAGGGATTTTTCTATGGTTGCAGGTCTACGAACTGGAAAGGAGATTCAAACAACAGAAGTACCTCTCGGCCCCAGAGCGGGAGCACCTCGCCAGCCTGATACACCTCACCCCCACCCAGGTACAAATTTTATTTTTAAATTTAGATTATTGAATAATATATATTTAAAATTAAATTAAATTGTGTATTTTAATTATAAAAGGTATGAAAGGAAAAATTCGAAACTCATCAAGTTTCTACGAACAGGAAACTAAAATATCTTCAACTTATGTATTTTTTGAGCTTTTGCTCTTCAATACTATTCTAAATTTTAAAAACAGTTATAAATTATAAATTTTTAGTTGTAAATAATATTCTAATTGTTTAAATTAAAATAAAATTAACATATGTTTAATTGAAAAATCTAAATTTTAAATAAAATAGTATATTGTAATTAAGACGAGAGTAAAAAAAATCCGAACAGATAAGCCTTAGGTGTCTAAAAAAAAAGGAAACAAAAATACATCAAACTGAATAAAAATACATTAAAGTGAATCGACTCTTTGGGGAACTGGCGACACTCCTTAGGCATACGTAGCACCTATGAAGTACACTTAAGGGGACAAACCAAGTGGTTGAGTGTGACATTTTTAGAAATCACCTTTTGTTACAACCCCTGACTGGAAATACTGTACAATCCTTACAATGTAATGAACGCAATGTCCTTCATCGGTTTTGGTATAGGTTTTGGTACTGGTGAAGGGAAGTGATTTGGCCGACGAGATCAAACATTTTTCCCTCTAATTTACCCACTTCTATAGAGGCTGAGTGAGCCCCATGAATCTGCATATCCCATCCGTTACTTTTATCAGATTAAATAATGTATCTGCCCCCTCGTATTTCAACCCGTAACCTTTAGCAACTCAACGCTCTCATACTGAGCTACACCGTTCCACACAATTTATATGTGTTAATTAACCATTAACCCGTCCCTCAAAAAAAATTTAAAAACTTTTAGTTTCATCCACCATTGGAGATACTCTGGATCCATCGTTATTGTACTTTTTCATCCTTTCTGATCTATTTATTTCCTCATCGGATATTTTGATCGTCCGTTTTGTTCTCACCTCAAACCTCATCCTCTTGTCTCGGGTTATGCTCTTGGCAGTTCCATCCCTAAGCATATCCTCTGTAACCCCGAGTTTTCTCATGTCCCTTCTTTGGGATTCTTGCATTCATCCACACGATATGACCGTGCGAATTAATCCTTCTTTTCCTCATTGTGTTGAAGGCCAGTCCCTTTTGCTAGTATTTTTTTAAAATATATAAATTAAGAAGGGGTTAGGTGTGGTACTATTGATTGGAAAAGGATTGAAAAAATATGAATTTAAAATTTAAGATATAAGAACTATATGAGCGTGCTTTGGAGAGGTGGCATATGGGCTTTGTGAGAACAATGGCGGCTGACGAGGCTGAGGGACCAGCTGTAGCTATTTCCCTCTCAAGTCCTCTCCACTCCCACTCTTTTGTCTCTTTCTCTCTGGATTTTCCTCAAATACGATGCCAGTGTTTTTAACTACTCTCTTTTACAGCAGGTGTAAGGCACACTGACTTATCATAAATCGACAAGTCCGTCAATTTATTTTTAAAATATGATATAACAAATGTTCTATTACAAAAGACTTTGTTAGTTTCTTCTGGTTTAGACCGTGTACAAAGTAGGTTAAGCTTTTGTACACGGTCTAAACCAGAAGAAACTAACAAAGTCTTTTGTAATAATAGTGGCCGTGGAAACCTAAAAGAATATTTAAATGTTCTATTGTTATATATGCGTTTTTGGCCTATGTGACAATAAAAACAATCAAATCTGAGTAAGCGGTTGGTACATTGTCATACCAGAGCATTCTTCCATGTGGTCTTTCTACAGTGTTGTTTTTACAATATATAAGGTAATTAATAATAACAAGAAAGTTTACAAGTATCCAAATCCAAGTACAAAGAACCTCACCCGTTCCGCCATTATATACCCATACAGTCCGAAAAAGAAGAGGATAACATAACCTTATCTTCAAGATTAAATACTATTGGGTCGTTTCATATGTAATTCATTTTATTATCTCTGAAATTCAAAGTGGAATTAGTGGGCTTATGTTGTTTACTATGTTTATGTTCACAGACTGTTATTAAATTTTCGTTTTTGGTAACAAGGTAGTAGTATCCTGGGCCCCATCCTTTACACGATATATACAGCTGACATCCCAACCCATCCAAGAACTGTCCTCACTACGTACGCTCATGACACATGTGTGTTATCAGTAAATAAGGATCCATTTGTTGCATCCCAATCTCTTCAATTCCATATCTCAAACCTTCAAGAATGATGTCAAAATTGGAAAATTAAAATAAATCCTAAAAATCCCATCAAATTACCTTCACCCTTCGTCGTAAACCTACGAATTCCTGCCCTACTGTATCCGTTAATAATATTCCACTGATCCCTGCCGAACAGATACGTTACCTAGGACTCCATCTGGACAAATGCCTCACATGGAATCCTCATACAAGACTGAAAACACAAGAAACTGCTCGACGTTTTCGCCTACTTCAACATTTACTGGACAAACGCTCTAAGCTCCCAATTAATTACAAAAGACTCATTTACATGACAGTTATCAGAACTATTTGGACATACGGAGTTGAGCTTTGGGGCTCTACTAAACCATCCAATTCATCTCGTATCCAATCCTTACAATCCAAAATCCTTCGATGCTCCTTATTTTGTCACAAACAAACTCTTCCATCATGATCTTAATTTTCCATATGTTGCTGCTTTGACCCAAACTAGATACCTATCCTTCCATGACAAGCTCCATACACACTTGAATCCGCTAGTCTCTCAACTTACTTCCGATACTATTCCTGATAACCCTCCGAGGTGTCTGAAAAGAAGATGGCCTCGGTACCTTCTGCTATAGAACTTTATTGGAGTGCTACCGATGGGTAGTTTCTCTACAAACGGTTTTTTTTTTCATGTCATATTGTTCATATTAGCAGATTTACTTGATGTAAGATTATTATAGTTGTAAATATCAATAAACTAATTTAAAAAAATAATAATATAAACTATCACTATAACTGAATAGACATTGTTTATAAGATGCCGTCAAATATGACACGCGGTTTTCATGTAAATTTTTTAACGAGTTTAAACTTGGACACTCGGCAGCAAGGGCAGATCCAGTATTTTTTTCTGGGGGTGGCACAACAGGCAGACGGGCAATAACTTAGAAATAAACTTGTAGTATTTATAGAAAGGTTTCAAAGGTTTATTAAAATACCTAAACAATAGTGTTACGGGCTACTGGGTATTAAAATGAATTAAACAATTCCTTAATTAAAGATACTAATATTTATTAACAAAACTGATAAGAAGGATACAATTAAACTATTAACAATTAAATTATTAAACTAATATAAATTTATAATGACAATATTCTAAATATTATAATCTAGGCCTAACTCTTATTTAATTATTACAATAATATAAGATATTACTAATTCTAGATAGCTTAACTAGTTACAATAGTTTCTATGAAATATTATAAAATTACACTACAATTTATAACTAATAATTAACACTTACAGTTCACTAGTCCACCGACCGTAAGATTCTTCAAGTATCACAAACTGACGCACAGTAACAAACAGAACCAGTTTATTACACTCGCGAGACTGTTACAGTTCACTGATACACTTATTACACTGGCCGGTTCAACACTGACTAGTTTATCACACTGACACTCACTTATCACAGATCTTCACTGGTCTAATCTCAGACTAAGACTGACTGACTCGAGGTGAGGGAAGTCTTTTTATAGGCAAGGCCGAACATTCTAGAACACGAAGGGGCCAGAAAATTCTGGAATCTTCTTAATCCTTTGCCGACAAAAGGAGACGATCTAGAACGGTCCAAATCCTATTTTAACTTCTCCCGCCGACGGATTTAAGCCACTAATCCTCTTGCTTCCGTCTTCCTGGCGGCGCCCGTAACACTGCCCCCTCCTTAAAAGTGCTCTGCCCCAGAGCAAGTCCGGAGAAATCGGGCATTTATGAGCTTCTACTGATGGAGACGCACTTTCTTTCCAGGGGTTGAACGTGCACACCAATATGGCAACTCCAGAGTTGGCGAATGTCTGTTCGATCATGTCCCTGACAATCTTCCACTCCAAGCCGTCGTATCCACAGCCCAACTTCGGAATAGCGAGCTTAGTGACACGCAGTCTCAGAAGCTTACTCCGAAGGTCGTCGAGGCTTCGCCGCAGTGCGTCATATGTCGCATTCTGATGAGTGGCACGCTTGGTAACCAAGTAAAACAGGTGTCGTCCTTCGTGCGGCTGGTGGAGTGCCTTCCCGACACTTGGTCCTTGGCGTTCCAGCTCCTCAGTTCCGCCGAGCTTCTTCCTGAAGACCGTTGCAATCCCTCGAGAAGTCCTCAGATCTTCGGCAACGCAATGTGACAGAGAATACTCCACTGGTAACGAGAAGATATCCCTGTAGATTACCTGAGTTACTCCACGGGTCGCTAGTACTTTAGTATGAGCAACTGAGTTATTTGTCTTGACGTTGTTTAGGTGCCTGACCTGCTGGTCTTCTTTCGGGCCGTGGTCTCCTTTGTACGGGGCCAGTCTATTGAAATGGTCTACCTTGGCTTTTCCTTTAGGCTGCTTCCTGATCCTATAGATGACGTCATTGATCCTCTTGACGATCTCAAACGGGCCGTCCCAGGAGTTCTGAAGTTTAGGTGAGTAGCCTCGCCTTCTTCGAGGATCATGTAGCCAGACCAAGTCTCCAGGTTGGTAGCCACCCTTCTCAGCCCTGATGTCGTAACGCTCCTTCATTCTGTCACTGGCTCCCTGGATGTTTGTGCGAACCTTCTCGTGGATATTATCCAGTCGCTTCCGTAGATCCGAGACGTACTTCTCTCCGGCAATTTCCTCATCAGGCTTGAAACCGAATTTCAGATCACAAGGCAACCGAAGTTCTCTGCCGAATACCACATTTGCGGGAGTCTGCCCCGTTGCCTCACTGACTGAACTGCGGTAGGCCAGCAGGAACAGGTGAAGATACTGGTCCCAGTCTCACTGATGGTCGGAGACCACTTTGGACAAATATCGACCCATAGTCCTGTTCATGCGCTCCACCATGCCATCGGATTGAGGGTGAAGAGGTGTCGTCCTGGTCTTCCGTATTCCCAGTGTTTCGCACATCCCGGAGAAGACTGCAGACTCGTTGTTTCGTCCCTGGTCAGAGTGAAGTTCCATGGGTACTCCAAACCTACTGACGAGCTGCTTCACCAGTACGTCCGCAACCGTGACTGCCTCCTGATTCGGAAGGGCGTAAGTTTCCACCCACTTGGAAAAGTAGTCCATGGCCACGAGAATGTACCGGTTACCTTCATCCGTCACAGGGAAAGGGCCAGCGATGTCAATTGCTATCCTCTCAAACGGTGCTGCCACGTTGTACTTCCTCATTGGGGCCTTCTTTCTTCTTATGGGTCCGTTAGAAGCCGCACAAGTCGCACAACGCCTGCACCAGTCCAACACATCGTCCTTAAGGTTTGCCCAGTAAAAGCGTTCACGTACCTTTTCCAATGTACGGTGAACTCCAAGGTGGCCGCCAGATACTCCGTCATGAAGTTCCCCGAGTACTTCGGGCACTTTACTCTTTGGAACGATAAGCTGAAGTCTGCGCTGATCTCCTTCTGTGTTCTCCAATGCCCGTTTCAGCAGCTCGTTGTCCACTAGAATGGAGTCCCATTGGGCCCAGTAAGTCTTTACATTCTTCGACATTGGAGCAACATCCTGCCAGGTTGGTCTTCCTTGCCCTGATAGTTTCCACTGCTTCATTTGTTTCAAGTCCGGGTCCCTGTCCTGCTCCTTTAACACCTCTGCATCCTGCCAACTGTCCATGACCACCGTTGTCCTCAACACTGCTGCCTGCTTCTCTTCTTGTCGAGAACAATGCCCGCATTTTTCGTCACAAGGTCTCCTAGAGAGCGCATCCGCATTTCTGTGACTCGTTCCAGCAAGATGAGCAGATTCAAAGTTATATTCTTGAAGGCGCTCTATCCACCTCGCCACTTGTCCTTCTGGTGACTTGAATCGTAGCAGCCATATTAGAGCCGCGTGGTCCGTTCTCAGGAGGAATCTTCTGCCGTATAGATATTTGTGAAAATGTTCTATAGATTTCACCACTGCCAGAAGCTCCTTCCTTGTGACACAGTAGTTGCGTTCCGGAGCTGAGAGCGCTTTACTGAAATATCCAATGACCCTTTCTTCTCTATCTTGGAGCTGAGAGAGGACGCTCCCAATAGCGGTGTTGCTGGCGTCTGTGTCAAGTATGAACTTGCCCTCGGGACGGGGATAGCTCAGAATAGGAGCACTACTCAACTTCTTCTTCAACTCCTCAAAGGATGCCTGACATTCGTGATCCCAAAGGAAAGTCCGTTTTTCCTCGGTGAGCCTGGTAAGAGGTTTTGCAATGTTTGCAAATCCTTTCACGTACCTCCTGTAGTAGGTGCAGAGGCCGAGAAAACTTCTTACTTGGTGCTTATCTCGAGGCACTGGCCAGTCGGTGATCGCTGCAATCTTCTCTGGGTCAACGGCAACTCCATTGTCCGACACAACATGCCCCAGATAGTTGACTTGCCTTCGGAAGAGATGACACTTCTTCGGGTTCAATTTAAGGTTCGCTGCACGCAGTCGTTCGAAGACCTTCTCCAGATTCTTCAGATGGTGAGCGAAGGACTTTCCCAGCACAATGATGTCATCTAAGTATACCAGGCAAATTTCCCAAGAGAGACCTCTTAACACGCTTTCCATCAGCCTCTCAAATGTTGCAGGAGCATGCAAAGCCCGAATGGCATTACCGTAAATTGCCAGAGTCCAGTCCCAATCGAGAACGCTGTCTTCTCTTTATCTTCAGGTTTCAATCCAACCTGCCAATATCCACTGCGGAGATCCAAGGTAGAGAAAAGTTCACACCCCTCCAGGGTGTCCAGCGTATCATCAATCCTGGGGAGCGGATAACTGTCTTTCTTGGTGACGTTGTTCAGAAGGCGGTAGTCTACGCAGAATCTCGTTGTGCCGTCCTTCTTCTTCACCAATACAACAGGAGACATCCAGGGGCTACTCGAAGGCTCAATGACACCATCAGTCGCCATCTCCTTGATGATCTTCTCGGCGTCCTCCCGTTTGGCTAACGGCAGCCTCCGCGGGACCTGTCGGATGGGCTTAGCATCCCCGGTGTCAATCCTATGCTGGACGATATCCGTTCTACCCCGTGGCCCTGGGCTGATCTCGAAAACGTCCTGCCATCGGATAATCATCTTTTTCACTTCCTCGCTCTGCTCAGGCGAGAGTTCCCGGCATGATTCGTCCACAAATCCTGTTAGTTCTTCCGGCAGTCCTCGCAGCTCGGTGGGATGACGTTGCAGCTGACGAACCACTGAGGTAGCGGTTGTACATTCCCCTACCGGTGTTCCTTTGTTCAGCGTTACAGGGAAGCTGTTCAGGTTCATTAGCCGAATCGGAGTGGTACGTCCGACCTTGATGAGAGACCTTGCAACCATTACGCCTCGTCCGATCTCCTGTTCTTCTTGCCTTCCCGGTTCAAGTAGCACACATTGACCCTCAGGTAGAGGCCCTTCAATCGTCCCATGCGTTATGATTTGGCTCCGTGCAGGTAAAGTGGTGTCTTCCAGTAAGCGCACTCGTGCGTAGATGTCCTTTCCCTGCCGCAGGATGACTTCTTCGTCTCCCAGCGTCATCACCCCTCTTGCCATATCCAGCTTGATCCCGCATGTGATCATCAAGTCCGTGCCTAATATGACATCTTCATCAATAGCTGCCACGAGAGCGCGGTGCTTCAGATGTTGACCCCCGATGATGAAGTAGGCAACTGTCTCCCCGTAGACCTTGGCTGGCTCTCCTGTGGCAGTCCGTAATGTCCAAATCGTTGGCAACATCTTCTCAGCAGGAACTGTCTTTGAGCTCAAAATTGTCTTGGTTGCGCCGGTATCCAGTAGCAGACTTCGCAGCTGCCCGTTCACCTTCCCATCAACGTAGAAGCTGTTCGTTCTGCTCCCAAATGACGCAACTCTACTGGTCTTCCTGGGGCCTCTGATGTAACGGGCTGATAGTTGTTCCTTCCCATCAACCCTACTTCATTCCTGTGGCCTTTCTTGTTTCTTGGATGGACACTTGCTTCTAGGGTGTCCAAGTTGGCCGCAGCTCCAACAGAGTATCTCCTTCTTACGGGTCCTTAGAGCCTCCAAAACCTTTGTCAGAATATCTTCGACGCTAGGGACCACATTAGGCTCCGCTTCTGCTGCTCGAACTCGTGCATGACCCCGTGCTGACTGTCTGACAGCCTCGAACTCCATGGCCTGAGATAATGCGTCTCCCAAAGTCTTTGGCCGGGCGAGCTTCACTGCCTGTTGCGTCTCGGGGTCCCTAAGTCCATCCAGGAATATGTCGACAGCCAGGCTCTCGTAGACATCATCGGTGACCGATGGGTAAGCATTCCTCACCAGCCGTGCAATGTCTGCCTCAAATTCCTGTAGCGTCTCGTTGGTCTTCTGGATCCTGCTTCTCAGCTGCGAGCGATAAAGCTGGTCCATGTGTCGGTGGCCGAAACACATCTCCAGTCTTCTAACCAGCTCCCCGTAGTTAGACCGCTCCGACATGGGCATCCCCTGCAGTACTCCCAAGGCGTCTCCACGCAAGGCCAGGCACAACGCTGAAGCTTGGGTCTCTTTTGACCACCCGTGGATCGAAGCCGCTGTCTCGAAGAGAGTCATGTAGTCCTCCCACGGCGTCTTTCCGTCGAATACTGGAATGGTGTTGTGATTTGGTGGCGTCCCAGCATTGGCGGGCATAATGGTGCTATGAAGGCTGCCATCGGTGGAACGGTCGGTGGCGATCATCGGTGGGTTGGTCATACGTCCCTCGAGAGCTTATACTCTTAACCTAAGTTCGTTTTCTATTGAATTCGATTTTTCTCCTAACCTAGATTCTACATTAGCTACTTCATTATTTACATTTTCCATTAACTTAGTTTCTAATGTGCCTAACTTAGACTCTAATGTATCCAATAAATCACTTTTAACAGTACCTAATTCATTCTGTACATTACCTAGTTCATTTTTAACAGTACCTAATTCATTACCTAGATTATTTTCTACATTGCTTAACTCATTTTTAAAAGTTGCAGACAACCTGCTTAAATCAGTTTCAAACAGAACATCATCTGGATTTTCCCCTAAATCTACAAAAAATTGACGCAAGCGCTCTTGCAGTACACTTTTAGTTCCGGAACAATCAAGATCACGTTCCTCCAATTCACGTTTCAAATCCGCAACTTTTAAATCAATTAACTTAACACTTTTAGAAGCCATTCTTCATACAGTAGCCCAATAATTACAAAATACAAGACCAAATGCAAAATAATAGCAGTTACACAATTATCCCACTTCTGACACCAATTTGTTACGGGCTACTGGGTATTAAAATGAATTAAACAATTCCTTAATTAAAGATACTAATATTTATTAACAAAACTGATAAGAAGGATACAATTAAACTATTAACAATTAAATTATTAAACTAATATAAATTTATAATGACAATATTCTAAATATTATAATCTAGGCCTAACTCCTATTTAATTATAACAATAATATAAGATATTACTAATTCTAGATAGCTTAACTAGTTACAATAGTTTCTATGAATATTATAAAATTACACTACAATTTATAACTAATAATTAACACTTACAGTTCACTAGTCCACCGACCGTAAGATTCTTCAAGTATCACAAACTGACGCTCAGTAACAAACAGAACCAGTTTATTACACTCGCGAGACTGTTACAGTTCACTGATACACTTATTACACTGGCCGGTTCAACACTGACTAGTTTATCACACTGACACTCACTTATCACAGATCTTCACTGGTCTAATCTCAGACTAAGACTGACTGACTCGAGGTGAGGGAAGTCTTTTTATAGGCAAGGCCGAACATTCTAGAACACGAAGGGGCCAGAAAATTCTGGAATCTTCTTAATCCTTTGCCGACAAAAGGAGACGATCTAGAACGGTCCAAATCCTATTTTAACTTCTCCCGCCGACGGATTTAAGCCACTAATCCTCTTGCTTCCGTCTTCCTGGCGGAGCCCGTAACAATAGTTTCACTCATGTTATTTCTATTATTTTATTCATATATTTTCACAATTATCATCACATGGTTTGCCTATAAGTATATACTGTACAGCCTTATCGCCAGCAGATTTCCATTTTTACAGAAATATATAAAACTTCCTTAAGGATAAAATTTTAGAAAATGATTCTCATGTCATATACTCATTTTTTTATTTTATGAATATGTATACTCACAAAATCCTGAATTTCTCAGTCCTGGGATTGAAAATTTAATAACGCGTTGGGAAAATGTATAAAAAAATGAGAGTTAATGTTATTCCGGATTATGTTAATGTTGTTCCGGAGGTTGCAAGTTTTAACTATTTATGAAGCTAATGAGCAATAAAATGGAAAATAGAATGTAATTATGGGTAATGAGTAGATTTCGGTAATCATTTCATCAAGATAAAAGTTTCAACTACCATTTCAAAGTATGATATATGTTTGTTGAAACGTTGATTTATAAATGAAGTGATTACCGAAGTATATATATTCCCCGTAATTACATTATCTTTTCCATAACCATAAGGTTATTTAACGTTATGAATTAATGTTAATTCATAAAGTTGTTTCGCTAAATAACCTCTCCTTTGAAAACAGAAATTTCATTTGAAACGACCCAATATAATCGATAAAAGTGAAAAAAAAATCAAAAATGGACATAAAAAAATTAATAAATGAAAATGTAAAACTACAAAAAAAGCCTTAAGTTTTAAAAATGCTGGAACTATAATAATAATATCAATTCTTTCACCATCAGGACATACACCATAATGAAAATTCACATTAATGATTTTCGATTTGAGCCCATCTCACTTCAACAAGCTCATCGGTTCGCATCCTTATTTTCTTTGATTAATCAGTACGTTTAAATTTTTCATGTGTGATGTTCTGCATTTGATCAGCATTGCTGTAAGTTTTCATTTTGGTTTTTGTCCTCATGGCTGGTTAGTTATTTTCCAAAATATTAAAGACTTAGGCCTTTGTTTTTTCATTTTAATTTTGATGCATTACATTTATTAGATAAATTAGAGCAAACTTTTTTCTTTTAAATTCTAAATTATAATGTACATAGAATTATTCAAATATAACAGTCATATTTAAATGTTTTAAAAACAAAACAAATTCTCTAAAGTTTCTCCGCGTTCATGACAATACACTTACACAGACGTTCCAGATATTTTTCATTCCAGGTCATAGTCCAGTCAATGAAGGAAGTCGCCAGACTCAGAGTATTCATTCAGTTTTGTTCTATTTTTAAGAGCTGATAAAAAAAATTTAAAGAACCTAAATAAAATAATTTAATAAAACTATTACAACCCATTAAGGGTCTTGGGTTGGATTGAGACAGCGCTCAACCGCCAGGTACCCACTGTATAGAGGTTCGGAGTGCCTCAAGAGGATCTCCATATCCCACTGAGCACATTCATAACTGTTAGCAGATTAAACAGTTTATCTGCCAAAGCCGGATTCAGAATCCAAGATCTTCAGGACAGCAACTCCGACGACACATTACCCATTCTTTACACATAATATAGAAAAAACTTGAACAGCCTGGCAAACATGAATAAACGGTCGTTGAGGTGAATTATGAACTGTTCGCTTCGATTTGTCTTCGACGCCCCGAGGAGGTCTCGTGTGTCCCGCCTTTACGCTGAGTTAAAGTTGCTCTTCCCTTCTATCCGTAGACTCTATTTCCTAGATTCTTACTTATATCAAACCATCAACTCACAACATCCATCTTATTTCCATAGTCCCTACAATTCAAATCCTCTATCCAATCTCAGGGCACAAGGTCTAGCCCTTCCGATCTTTATATCCGTTCCCATAGAACCAAAACTTTTGAGCGTTCCTTTCTCGCCCGTTCTATCTCTCTTTGGAACTCACTCCCACTCGTTATCCATCATGCGTCCTCTTTAACCTCATTTAAATCCAAACTTTTCCTACATCTTCTAAATTCCCAAGCAGATGCTCTCTATATTCAATAAATAATTTATAGATATATTCAACTTAATCGATTGATGAATTACTGCAAATATTCCTCACTCATAATGACATCATGCTTTATATTAGTAGATATTTATTCATTTATTTTTCTATAAGCCTATTTCTTTGTATTGTAAATTTGTCTGTTTTTTATTTTCTTGTTGTATTACATTTTCTAATTCTCTACCAAAACATACCTGTTAGTTATTTACTTCAAGATATTATGTAAATATAGTTTTACTCTAATAATGTAGTCCTTTGGCCAGATATATATTTATTTAATTTTGTGCATTTCTGTTATTCTTAAGGGACCCGGTCCCAGAATAAAATTGTTTTTCTATTCTATTTTATTCTACATACTCTGTATGCGTGTTTAAGAATAAAAAACAATACAAATTTGCTATTTTGAAAGACGTGTAAATAGGACGAAGCAGTCAATAAACATGAGGGGGGGGCCTTGCGGATTGAGAGTGATCCTAGTCAAATCACCTCCCTGCACAATAGTTTTCCTTGAAGCAGTACAGTCTCTATCATGTACTGAACCAAAGACCTTTCATGGGTAGAAGTAGTACATTTTTTTATTTTATTTTAAAGTGTTAAATTTCAACAACTAAATTTTTTTTAAGTTTTTCAATATTTTAATTTTTTTTCTTTAAAAAAATTATAAAATCATTACTTGTTATCTAAATCTATCAGATATCATCAAAGCTACACATTACTAACGTAATCCTTAAAAAATTGTAAAACGTTTGTAAAAATAAAAATGTTAAAATGTACGATAAAAAATAAAATCTTGCTAATTATTTTATGTGGAAAAATCTTAATAATTATAATAAATAAAAAGTAAATTAAATATATATACTTTGTAATCATTCATAGTTTATTTTTTAATTATAAAAGTATGAATAAACATTTTTATGCTTTATGCATTTTTATCACAACTGTTGCTTTATAAATATATTTTTCCCAATAAAATTTTAATCTTTGATGTTTTATTAAATTTTACTACGTGGGTGTTCTAATCGCTTTTACTCGAACAAATAACTATGGATTTTTTTTTATTTTAATAAAGAGGAGCACGGAATGGAGAGGATTAATTGGATTTCCATGAACTTAAAGAGAGAAAACCGAAATTGAAAATCGTGGAAGTATTTTTCCCAGAAAATTGGATTTTATTTCTGATTTTAAGTTTCAAATAAAGCGTTTAATCACGACTTAATGTGCAATTCCCAGTAGTATTGATATATAAAGTGCAATTCCCAGAAATACCAATTACGTACAGATTAAAGGTTAAGTTAATAAAGTGCATTCATTCCTGTAAATAAATTGTATTTGATGAGTTTCATGCAAGTTAAAAAAAAAAAAGGACACAATCACAATTTACTTTTTAACAGAATGGGTAATTATTCCGCAGGTTGTCGTTTCGAGTTGAGTAACAAGTTTTAACTTTTTCTATGTTTCCCTTTTAATATTTTCCAATAATACAAATTATTATGAGCTTATGGAAAAGATAATGTAATTACGGGGAATATATATACTTCGGTAATCACTTCATTTATAAATCAACGTTTCAACAAAAATATATCATACTTTGAAATGGTAGTTGAAACTTTTATCTTGATGAAATGATTACCGAAATCTACTCATTACCCATAATTACATTCTATTTTCCATTTTATTGCTCATTAGCTTCATAAATAGTTAAAACTTGCAACCTCCGGAACAAATACCCTCAAATCTTTTAACAGAATGCCTCGAAAATTTAATTTAGACAAATGTAAATAAATCAAAAAATAAATCCATATTCCATTACAATAACTAACGTTCACGGGAACGCTTTTCTAATGCAGTTGACATATTTCATCCATTTCTTAATTTATTGAAGTCGTTAACTCATTCTGGAGACCATCTATCTTTGATCCTATGCAGGTTTCATTCAACTAGTTTGAGATCAAGGTATGATTTCTTGCAATTAGTTACTTCTGCACTATGATGAATAAAGTGTACGCGGGTGGTCAGTGGTTCCAAGACATATACACATCGTTGTTTATATGGATTTATGAGGAA
The DNA here is from genome assembly GCA_037127475.1 of Arma custos. Lineage (NCBI taxonomy): Eukaryota > Metazoa > Arthropoda > Insecta > Hemiptera > Pentatomidae > Arma > Arma custos. The sequence goes on from CM073761.1 coordinate 59,698,423, forward strand.
AATATTCACTTTTACTTTTTTAAACAATTTTTATGTTTATATCGATCAGTTTAGTAACGCAGCGTAGTCGCTCAGATGATGGAAGTTCCAGGATCAAAACCCTATTAGCCAAAATAGGGGGAAAACACCTGGCGGTTTAGCGTGATCTAGGACAAATCACCTCTCAGCACAACTCTTATCTAAGAAACAGTACTCTCTGATCAGTAATCTCTGATTCAGCCTCTACCTCGTACTGATCCCAAAACCCTTCATGAGTTGTAGTGGTTCAAAACGTTTTATTGAGGATAGGCGTTAAAAATTATTAAATTTAAGTAGGTAGTATGATAATACTTTAATTTAAATAAGGTAATTCGTTTCAACAATAAGATTTAATTTAGTTCTATTGCGTGTTATTACAAGGATAGTATGTACCAAAAAAAATTTGAATCTGGGTGGTAACATATACATACATTTGCGGATAATACTGTTATTTTAAGTGAAGACGCGGAAATACAATAACGTTTAACATGAAATTGTCATTCTAGACTGAAAAGACAAGAAATAGTAGGCCGTTTCAGGTTACTTGACAAATGCTTTGGGGTTCCTCTAAGCCATCGACTTCTTCTCGTAACCAGTCCTTACAATCCAAAATCTTTCGTAAAAGCTTAATGCTCCTTACTTTGTTACGAATAATGAATGAATAAAGCCTTTTATTACAAAAAATTAACAGGATTTTACTGATTATAATAATTTTTACTCAGATGCTATTTACAATATTTACAGTTTTATACAATATTATGAACATTTTTTGTTAATTTATGTAGGCCTTCCCCTTAGGGAGCGATTTTCTAACTTCCCTGGAGACCAATTCCTACTGGGAAGTGGGGTTCGCTGTTTCTCTCCACAGTTCCTTCCATGCTTCTTTGTCTCTGGCTGTTCTCATCCAGTTTGGTCCTGCAATGGCTCTTATGTAGTCATTCCATCGCCTTCTTTGCCTTCCACGTTTTCTTTTTAAGTCATAAGGAGTCCATTCTGTTGTTAAAGACCATCTTCCGTCCGCAATTTTAGCCAGATGGCCAGCCAATCTCCATTTAATTTCTTTTAGAAGAAGATTTCTGTTATTGAAGCCTGTTCGTCTCTTTATGTCCATGATTTTGATGTGGTCCTTTTTCTTAATGTTTAGCACACTCCTTTCAATAGAATTTATTAAGACTATTAATTATCCCTTCAGACTATTAATTTCTTTATTAGAGACCATGTTTGACAACCATAACTTACACTTGGCATTTTGCAACTTTCAAAATTTATCTTTTTGTTTGTGATTTCAAAGTTTCCTTTCATTATAGGCTTGAGGGTTCAATATTTTGCCATCCTAAAGTGGTTCTCTGCTGGATCTCTTTTGAAGTCCTTTCAGAGAAAGAAATGAATTGACCTAAATAAATGTACTCTTCTACATAATTTAATACTGTATTGCTCCAACTGATTTCAGTTTTTTTACTTTTAGGGGCCAGGCCTGCCTCTATGCAGCATATTTCCAATTTCCTTAACATCATGCTTGTTTCATCAGCTTTGTCAGAAATCAGAATAACGCCTTAGCATACTTTAGGTTATTTAATTTAGATCCATTTATGCTTAGACCCAAATTATCAATGTCTGCCTTTTGAAATATCCTGTCCAGTAATGCTGTAAGGAGTATCGATGAAAGTGGATCTCCTTGTCTAAATCCCTTGCCTATTTTAAACTTCGGGCCTTTCTTTTCAGTTTCAATGAAAGCTTAGACATTTTATTCAGAGATTTATTCATCTGGTGATAATGCTTTTGCAATGGTTGGACATAGCGAGATTGGTCTGTAATTTTCTATGTTGTTTTTATTGCCTTTTTTATGGATAAGAACTATTTTTTCTGTTTTCCATTGTTTCGGGACCGTTTCTTCCTCCAGAATGAAATTGAACAATTTAAATAATTGTACGAATACTATTGAACCACCTGGCTAGGAGGGTCTCATTTCTTATGTTGTCAGGTCCAGCCGCTTTATTTTTCTTGAGAACATTGATGGCACTTTCTTCTTCTGATAGTAGTATTTCAGGGACTTTTTCTTCTGACTGAAAGATCAAAGAATTATATTTATTTTTATGCTGATAAAGTTCTGTAAAGTAATCAGTTGCTACACCCAATATATCTTCTCTGTTCTTTACTAGTCAATTTTTATTATCCTGAATAGAATAAGACCATTGTTTGCCTGAAGATTATTCAGATAGTATTTTTTTGGTTGATCTGGTTGTATCCAGTATACTCTTAATTGTGTTCTCCCTATGTTGGTTCAGGTCGGACTTGATCTTCCACCTAATAAGTTTATTCGGCTCTGTTAGTTCGACTTAATCCTTTGAAGATGCTGGTGTCTTTCCTTTTAATTCTCGTCTTTTGTATAATAGTAACTTTGTCTGCTTTGTTAATTTGCTACTCCTGGGTCCGCTTGATGCCAGATGTTAATAGTAAAGTCATCCATAATGACCTCAATATCCGATTCGTTGCTAATAAGGCACCAACCCGATATCAATCCTTTCATAACAAACTGTATTCCCACTCAAACCCACTAGTTTCAAACCTAGCCACCTCTTCAATTTTTTTATAATCCTCTTAGGCGTCTGAAAAGAAGATGGCCTCGTGACCTTCTAAGACGAATTTCTTATTCGAGTACTACCTCTGGGTAGTTCTTCTACTTTCCTTTATGTATCATTTCTTCTATTTAATTGTTTTATTATGATAAAAAAGTTTTAAATTTAAATAAATGAATGTTAAAATAATACAGTAAAGGTGGTGATTGCAGGTAAAAAGTGCGAATTCGGATAAGGTGAAATATATGGTTGGTACCATAAACGGGTGAATTTCGGTTATATCAGAGTAATTTGGAGTGGATTGCAAAATTTAATTATTTGAGGATCTATGGCAAAAAGGAGGACTTGGTTGTTTATGTTTAGTTTCGACATTACTTTAAAATGCCCCGAAATTAAAAATCTGATTTTGTTATACAATTATTATTATTACTGTCCTCTATGGTTTACCTTGCTCTTAAAGTTGAACAAAAGTTACCAGAAACAATGTCTCAAGGTCTCCGAAAATAAGGTATTGCGTAGAACATTCAGTATGAATAAGGAAGAGTTCACAGCAGAACTGAGGTTACACAACGCGAAATCGTGGAGTACGAACCGTGTTGATGTAATTTGGATGGACTTACAAAGTTGTCGAGCTTAAGGAACGGATCCCTAAAACGTTAATAAGCGCTGAGCCGACTGGTAAATGTCCGACGGGTTGCCGAGGCTTAGGTGGGAGGATTGCATTATGGGTGATCTTATGAAATGGGTTCGGGCGGTAAGCGGTGGGCGAAGGTTTGTAAACAGCGATTAGTATTATTGGCATCAACCCTTCGGGTTCACTTGCCATTTATTATTATTGTGATCATTATTATATATTACTTCTCTCCCACTTACACTCTTTCTTCATGTCGGTTCTGACATCTCTTTGCCACACTAGTTAATTTGTTATTAATATATGATCATTTATACATTTTTCTGTTTTTAATTAAGTTTATAGATTACTCTTTAGCTATCCAATTGTTTTATTTCTTGAATTTTATCTTGCTTTTAAGCTATTGTTTAAAACCTTATCTCTAAGTTTTCTTTAAATCTCTTTTGATATTTTCTTCTTATCCATATTTTCTTTAGTATTAACATATCCAAAAAAACATATCTTAAGTTAAAAACATATACGAAGTCTCTCTGATGACTTCTCCCCGAATATTTAATTAATCATTACATGCACATGATTAAATTATGTTTAAATGATTAATGTATTTCTTTGTAATTACTTTCTTGGTTTGCTATCTTGGATTTTTATTTTAAATTATACCACCGTTATACTACTGGGGGAGTGCTGTGGCTCAATGGTAGAGAGCTGGGTAGACGTGCCTAAGGCCCCCGATTCAAATCCGACTGTGAAAGAAAATTTATTTAACCTGTTAACAGCCGAGGACGGATCCTTTGGGATCTGGAGAACCTTCAGGGGCTTACCCAGCCTCCATAAAGTGGGTACCCAAAATAGGGAGAAAAACCTGGCGTTTGAGCGTGATCTCAGACAATTCATCTCCCTGCACAATCGTAGTCCAGTTTCCTGGGACAGTATCTACCCCGTACTGAACCCAAGACTCTTCATTTTTAATAGTTTTTATTATTAATAATTCATTTAATACATCTTAGATATTAACTCTTGATCTCAACATTCCTTTTTTCCTCGACCTCATCCCTACTAAATTCTCAAACTTTCACCAAAACCTTGTCTGTCATCCCAATCCCCTGGCTCAGTCATTATCCAGTTCCACACATCCATACAATCCACCCCGCCGCCTAAACCGGCAATGGCCTCGAGACTTGTTATAATAATGCTATTTGGAGTACTGGCACTGACCAGATTCTCCACTCACGACCTGTGTGTGTGTGAAGCGCCCTTAACCAGCTTCCATTGGCGTTTAATGCCAGTGACGCGGCTGGGAAAGGGAGCTGGGGCCTCCCGGACTCCTGCTTTGCCCTCATTCATGAGGAAGAAGCTCAGTTCGGGGACCCCAGGCAAATTGTAAATAGAGTATGAATGTGTACAGTATATTTCTTTTATGTTTTATTTATTATTATTATATTTTTTTTTATTATATATATATATATATATATATATAAATTTTTTTTTTACTTTATTTTTGTATATATTTTTTCGCTTGTATATATTTATTTATGCATTTATTTCGTTTATATTATTGATTTTTTATGGAATGATTATAGCTACATAGCACCATTACTTATTGCCCACAGCAGGCAGATTGTAATGTTTCAATAAAGTGTTTTCTTTTCTCTCTCTCTCAGATATTAACTCTGGGAGCGAAGTAACTTAGTGGTATAGCGCTGAGTAGCAATGCCGAAGGTTTAAATCCCTCTCGCTGGCAGACTTATATTTAATCTGTTAGCCGGAAGGATAGAACCTGGGGCACCCAGCCTCTATAAAGTAGGTGGTCAAAAAAGAGGTAAAAATCTTGCGGTTGAGCGTGGTTTAGTTCATATCATCTCCAGGCACAACCGTAGTCCAGTCTACAGAGACATTGTCTACCATGTACTGAACTCAAGACCCTACACAAAGGACCCCAAAGGATGCACCCTTCCGGCTTACAGATAAAATAAAAGTATATCAGTGAGCGGGATTTAAACCCATTATATATTATATTATTTTTGACCAAAGATTAGACCAAAAATAACTAAAACTTAATTTAGTATCTATATTTCCTCATTTTTTTTTATATTGTTCTTTTAATAACTTGTTAATACATTTCATATTTTAATTCCTAAGATGAATGTTATTTATTTATTTTATTATCCCCCCGCACTTATATATTTTGAATTTGTAATACATAAAATATACGTAATTTTTAGTGTTTGTATCGAACTAAATAACAAACAAAGCCTAAATAATCCAGTAAACTTTACGGTTCATCAATGGATATTCAGTAAACAAGCAGAATAATCCACAACGGTGGCTTATTCAGATTCAATGAGGCATAAGACGTGTTGCTACAATAAGCTTTAGCCAGAGGGGTCCCTGAGTCTGTCTCAACCCTCGTAGAAGCGTCACTATTATCTAATTGTAAAACTAAATATTATTTATTATCTAGTTTTTCATTCTTTTTATTTATTTTTTTTTATAATGCGCCATTTGTACCCATTGATAATAGTTCAAACATAAATTATAATGACGTCATTAACTTGAATCAAGCAATTTAGGCAATAAAATTGTTTTCCCAGGTAAAAGTGGGCAATGAGAAAATAAATATTTGTTACAATAATAAAATAGCAACAATATTTGTTCCATTATTTATTATTGTTATTATAATATTATTATTATCCATTGTTATTGTTAAATTTGAAACATTTTTCAGCCGTTGGAGTCATAATTTGCAAAAAAAAACAACTAATTATCTTTCTTGTGTTTTCAGTAATTTCCAAAATAAATTTATTTAGAACAGTTCTTCTTTTTCTTTAATAATTAAGTCAAATTTCATTGATAAAAATAAAATGGCTACTATTAATTTTAATTGCATTTAAAAATTAGATATAAAATACTACAACCATGAACGGCAACGGTTGTGCTGAGATGTAATTTGTCCTAAAACTGCTAGATTCACCCCAATATTTTTGGTACCCAGTTTATGGAGACTGGATGAGCCCCAGGAGAGTCTTAGATCCCATATGATCAATCTCTGGCCACTTTTTTTTTTCTTTTTTCCTCCACTTCCCTGCCTGTGAGGCATACAGGGTCACCTCCAGTGGGGTTTCACCACTGGAGATACAAATCGGGAATTTTATTCTGTCAATTCTCAGGACACTAACACATTATATAAAAATAAAGGCAGCAGTGGGATTAGAACCCAGGACGTTTGGCGCGACAACTCAGTTCTATACCACTGAGCTACCTTAAAGTTTTATTTAATATTTTTTATTCCAAAAGAGAATTATGTTTTAAATAAATGTTATACTTTGGGTAATTTAATATTTTATTCGATTGGATGGAATAACTTTTTTTTTTTTAACTTCAACAACATAAAATACCGAAACGGAGAAAGTAGAGTGGTTTTTTCCTCCCTTATGCAAGAGAGTTTGTTCATAATAATTTCTTTAATTAAAAAAAAAAGGA